>PPNZ03000001.1:0-419987 GCA_003708355.3 Williopsis maclurae
CTGGTGTCCCCACGCTCCCAAGCCCACACGCCACCGGCCGATAACGGAAAAGACACCCTATTCTACGGGCCTTTCCAGGGATCCCGAATACTGATTGGCCAGGCACCCGTGGGAGGGGCAGCAGAGGTCATTCACTGATGAAGCAGAGCACAACCGGACTTTCCACGCTACTTAAGGGGTCGGGTGTCCCAGCTGGCACCTTTGCCTGTGAGGGTTCCATACCGAATACCATGCAGAGATTCGCCAGATTGATCAACACTTCTTCAAGAGCCGCGGCCATTGCCCTCGAGCCATCTCACCCAGCGGCCAAACACGCGCTGGAGGCCAGCTCAGCCAGGGGGAACTCGTTCCAGAGCTTTGCCGACTACAGAAAGTCCGCGATGTACCATGGCCCGCTAAAGAAGACTGCGTCTAGGGAGCCGGCGCTCAGACCTAAGGAACAGCTTGAACAGGTTGCACAATTTGCCAGACTCGCAAGACACACTGCGTACAGAGAGTGAGACGTGATTGCGTAAATGGGGCTGAATGAGGGTAAAAATAAAAAAATAAAACAGGGGGCTGCAGCTGGTTCTGCAACTTTTGAAGGCCATGGGATTAGGCTATATAGATATGGAATGGAAACGATAAATTGGAAAAGTTGTAGTGAGCGGGACCTTCCCTATTGGCACTGATGTTTTGCAATAGATCGGATCAGGTCGCGCTTGCGAGATACAGATGCACCTAGCGCGGTTGGCTGGGCAACAGGAAAAGGGAACATAGCAAACCAAATCTTTTTGTTTTCCGGACAATTTTTCAAGTTCTCCATGTGGTAGCACTTTCAAATCCCCATGTACCGGGCCCGTAGGCAGCAGTCTAGTGCGGCAATAGTTGCATTGCCCTTCAAATTGTCTTCCCTCGTCTCTGTAAACACCATCTAGTTATGTGAGTCCAGATTGCATTCTGTTATATCAAGAAGCTTCAGCAATTATTCGTCTTTCGATGCTTATCGTTTCTTCTTTGGATTTAATGATTCGAGTGCCGCGTGGGCGTTGGCAAGAGGCTGGTCTATCTAAAACATCGTCCCTCTCAAACCCCCTACACAAAGTCCCAGTCCAACTTTGCCGACCTGCCAACGGTGTCAGTGCATATCCCGCAGCCCCTATAATTATAGCACGGTAATCGTGCGGTGGACACCTGTCGTGAGCCACACATTTATAGTGGAAAGGCCTGAGCCACACAACAGGTATATTGTTTTAGTGGCAAAGTGTAACGGCCAAGGACAGAGCCAACCGCCGATCCATTTGAGGTCTGCCATATTTCTCACGTGCGAGGCGTGCGCTTAGCGGAGTGGGGGGTTGGACATGGGACATGGGACATGGGGACAAAAAAGCACGCTCAGGTCATCTTAGAACCCCCACCTAAGGTGCCAAGGAATGTAGATAAAATAACTGCTGATGTCTTTGGTGATGGAGTTGTCTCCTCCGTATGCCCAGACAAACTCTAATGTGGGGGCAGTGAAATCGTACGGTGCTCCTGCGAGTATAACCTAACAGGGCAGTTGTCAGCCGGTGCCTTCCCAAAACGGACACGCCTTGTGTGCTTGTGTGGTTTGGTTTTTTGTCCCTTCTTGTCTGTACGTGTCCCGTGGACAAACGTTGTATGCACCGTGCACAACGGTTGCGACCGTTTGGACCAGCGTTTAAAAAACACCCCACCCCCGCTCCCCTCAAAACGTACGGGCAAAATCCCACAGAACGAATCCAGGGACAGAACGCCACCCACACAATGTCGTACGCCAGGGTGATGCCAACGTCGCCCACGATGGAGCCCTTCACATTCCCTATAGACGGCGTCGACGACCTGCCCACAACGCTGCACCTTCACACACCACTGTCTCCACCGCCGGGGGACGAGAGCGCACACACAATAGCACCGAGTTTTGAAAGCATCCTGAGTGGCAAGAGTATGGCGCCCTTCTCACGAGTGGCCTTTGCCGGCTTCCTCAGGAAGATCCACTGCTCAGAGAACCTCGAGTTTCTGATCAGCAGCGAGAACTACCTCACGTGCTCCACAGACGCCACGAGGAAGCACCTTTGGCACTACATCTACACCAACTTTATATCCATATACGCCCTCAAGGAGGTGAATATCCCGCACGACATCAGGGCACAGCTCAACGTGCACTTTGACGGCGACACCTTGCCGCAGACAGACCTCGTCGTGTCTGCCATGACGGTGATCAAGGAACTGCTACGCGATGCCTACTTCCAGTTCATACAGAGCGCAAGACGCCAAAGCTCAAACAGTCCCGTTTCGCACGATGGTGGGGTCAACGAGGACTTTTCACCGTTGCCATCCCCAATGGAGGACTGTGACTGTCCGCATGGACCCAAAGGGTCGATGGACCGTTGTCATCTTGAGTCGCCGCTGCCCTCGTCGAGGTGTCCCTCGCCTCTATCAGTGGTCGATGTTACACTTGTCGATGTGCGCCAACGGCCAATTCCAAGGTCATCCATGGCTTCGTTGACGAGGCAGGACAACATGTCGTATGACTACCATGAGAAGAAAGGTTCGGTGACGAGTACCAAATCAGAGAGCACAAAGAGCTCGAGCCTTAGCGAGAGCTATGGTCTCAAGAAGTTTGCCGGTAAGTTCCGTTGGAGACGGATGTCCTCGTCGAGTTCACAGTGACACTAGCAATGAGATTTTCGATTATACACAGCATTTTAGCACGATTTGCCGTAGCCTCGTTTCGTAGCGACGCTGTACACCCGAACAACTCGCACATCTCCGAGCCAGCTTGTTCATATCGGACCCCTCTCTATCTCTCTCCTATCTCTCTCCTATCTCTATCTCTATCTCTATCTCTATCTCTATTTCTATCTCTATCTCTATCTCTATCTCTATCACAATGATTATGCACTTGGCGTGTCCCGGCTATCTCTTCAGAAACACAGTTTTCATTTTGCTCCAAATTTATAGCTGGACAATAGGGACAAAAGTCTAAACCCCCAAATATGGGAGCCACACACATCGAACTCAAGCGAAGATTCCGAGAGCAGTAGGGCACGTGGACGGTATATGGCTAATGCGGATGCGGTGTGAAGGTAATGAACGGCTATCTGACTGCAGATACCTTGTGCCCTTGAATCTATGTGATACTTGTTCGGCACTATCGGGATGACCCCTAAGTTGGCCTTCTCCTTTGTCTAATATGCTACTTTTCATCACGTGGGCTCACGTCACGTGTATGCGTCTACCTTGAAGTCCCGAACAGCTGAACTTGGACAAATAGGCCGAGCATGGTGCCCGGTTCGTTAGTGCATAGAAGGCCAGCCGGCCAGCGTAAGCATCGCGTCTGTTGTTCTAGTTCTGCAAATTCAGGTTTGTCCCCACGTTTTCGTTTCCGTTTGTACCGATATTCCTTCCATGTCCCATTTTTCAACCGAGGCTCATTTGGTTTGGGGCTTCAGCTGATAAACGCCTTGTCTCCGAAGCTAATGCTCAAAGTGGGCGGCAGGCGTGTGTGTGGGTGCCTGGCCCCCACCTGTATCCGGAAATCATCTTTCCACCTCTCCATATCTGTCTAACCCTGGCCAGACCCCAAGCCTCAGCCTTCGCCAAGATGTCGTCGTTCTTTTTTCTCCACCTGACAGCCGTCAAGCAAAACTCTACTTCTCTGGCAGCTGCATATGACTACATACGAGTTTCCAGCGGAAAAAAACAAGGACACCGGCATCAGACAGAAGGGACAAATTACCACACCTCACAGACATAAAAGACATTTACTGCATTACTATAGAACGAACCACTTTATGTACCAGACATTTGGGAGAAACAGACCAGCACATTTCAATGCTCGTTCTCAAACCCATGAGGCTGGCCATTTGGCTTCAAAAACTCATTGTCGCTTGCTAGGCGAGCCCTCTGCTTCAACAGCTCCAACTCGGTGTTGTTTCTCTGCTCACCCTTCTCCACAACGAGGTTACGTAGCAACCTGTTCTCCATCTCCAGCGTCTGGATCTTCTTCTCAAGTGTCATCGTAAGCTCTGTAAGCTCGCGTACACTGCGTTCCAGCTGTTGCTCTTTCAACTTCTTCTTGATACGGAATCTTGCAGATGCCGCCGTGTTTCGACGTCTCTTGTCCACTTCAACGTCACCCGTCGGCTCAAGCTTCACATCCGCCAGCTCCATATCAAACGAATCTCGTCTGTCACCATTCTGCGAAGAGCCTCTCCGATGTCCCGACGAGGAATCGCCATGGGAAAATGTCGTGCTTGGCTTGACAGAGCTGTCCGGTGATAGTTGGAAACTTGATAGATGTGAAGACCCCGCTAGGACACCTCCACCGCCAACGCTTTGGTTAGAAGGTGTCCCAGGCTTTGATCCTTGATGCTGTGCTATCAACGCGGCAAGGGCATCAATCTGTGTTTGGGAGAGTCCGGCAGCAATCAACGACGATTGGGCGCCAGGTGGAACATAAACTTTTGGTAAAGTTGACAACAGATCGGAAGATGGGTTGTTTGGGACACTGGAATGATGTGCCATATTTGTTGGAGACGCGGCATTACTTAGGGACGACAAAGGCAGCATACTGTTGATGCCACCAGCGAAGGCATTCAACCCCAACACGCCGGAGCCGTTATTAATGCTGCTGTTGCTGTTGTTGTTGTGATTGTGATTGTTGTTGTTATTGTTGTTGCCAGTATTTCCATAGCTGCTGTGACTCAAGCTAAACATCAAGTTGGAAGTGTGGTGATCAAGCGCCTGTCGATTCTCCCTATCATTCTCTTGCTTGGGCTTATCCTCGTCTGGGAAGATGAACGAGTCATCTGCAAAGGCGCTTAGCTCAGCTGTGAGCCGCTCGTCAAGCTGTGAAGGGTCGTCGATATCGGGCATGAAAGTGTCCACGTACACAAGTTGTTCCAGTAGGGCAGCCGGTGTGATGTTATCGTCGTCATGATGATGATGGGGATGATGAGCTTCGCCGCTCGCATTTGTATTGCTCTCCATCTCTGCGGTACTTTGCTGCGTCGCTAATATGTTCCTCAAATGAGCAATACTCTGGGTTCACAACAGTAGGGCGCACTCGTCAAAGTGTGGGAAATTTCTAGTCGATGGCAGTCCTGTGCTATTTGTTCGTCTGAGGTTGTTGTGCTGAGACAGGAGAAACTGTGGTGGAGCTACTGTGGCGGGAAATCTGCCGCACGACTTGTCACGTGAATGAGTAGTGTGCACGTGACTGTGGCAGTTCCCTGACAGGGCCTTTTGTGTCAAACCAGCGTCGATGTCAAAACATGGAACCCTGCATAGGACGGGGCAGAGGGCTGGGCCAGCCGCGTTGACAAGGGGTGCTATAGAGATTACAGGCTGAGGTACACAGTGACAAGTGGTTTCAATAATCTCATGATTATGAATATTTTTAGTTAATGCAGGTGTGTTGTACCAAATCTGTTATTCGAGTCGTAACTTTTCTATGTGAATGACATTGAACCGTCAATAAATCGAGCACAACAGAGTAGGTGGATAATGATTCATTGCCATCGTTGGCTTCCCAGGCTGCCAACTATCTTCGGATCTGTGACAGAAAAACTCTGGTCGGATTCATGCCACAAAACACATAATGATTTAGAATTACGAGCAGATATGGACTATACCGCTAATTAATTTCATAATAAATGAGACTTGGCAGCCTCTGGTGGTGTTACAATGTACTTTTTAGCAAAATTCGGTTATTTATGGTATTTACGTAGTGCATGGTGACACCACAAGCAACATTCGAGGAATCGGAAATCCTCTCGGTGGCCAAGTTGGTTTAAGGCGCCAGACTGTAATGTACAAAAGTCATCTGGATATCGGGCGTTCGAATCGCCCCCGAGAGAATTTTTTATCATGCCCAACATGTTTTGTCACGTGATCAGTACAGCACAGCTACTATTAGTAAACGTAGTAGTAGTAATAGCGCAGCTAGCTGATCATGGTCAGCAAGGCCGCGTAATTACATAGAGTTGTAAATTATAATGATATTCACTGCTAGTAGCTGTACTTGAACCTCACGGGACGTACTTACATGATCATGAGTCGTGCCCGCGACGCCGACAACTAGGCGCCCGGCGCAGAGTTTCGTGGCCCTATTAGTTATTGTGATGCTCCGCGTGGGTGATGTCAGATGGACAACAAATATATGTGGACGACAGGACGTTGAATATTCAGTAACCACTATACTCGGTACTGGCTACATTTTGCTTTCAAATGCACGATGATCTGATTTGATACCGATCAACCCAATATCATGAGTATCACAATAAATACCATTGGCAACTTCCACGTCCTGCACAAACTATTGCACAAGCTGGCGTCGCTGCTGCATGTGCAAAAGCTTAAGTGGAATCACAGCTTACGCTCCACGCATGCGCAAAGAAGCACAGCTGAAGCCCGAAACCGTTTGGGTAACGTCTGCCGGGGCTGGGCGAAAGGTGGGCAACCAGGCAAGGAGTTGGGGTAGGGATCCATCATCAGAACCATCGACGTCTACTTGTCTCCAGTCGAAGTCTGGCTAGACCAGCTGACTGGAACAGGGATCCGTGCGCACTGTTACCACCAAATTTACTACAGTTGGGAACTACCAGCATCATCATTTCATCGTAAATATAACACAATACAGCTGTGGTCTCTATGCACTGGCCACAATATCATCCGTCACCATCGAAGGCGTATGGCGAGGTTTGAACAATGGGTGCGAGTTCTTCGCCGAGCCACTCTTTAGACCAATGCTGCTGAGCATGGACTTTGTGTAGCCGTTATTGTTACTCGTTGAATCAATTAAAGTGTCCTCAGATGACAGAGACTCAAACTCGCCAATTGAGATCTTCTTCTCAACATATCGTACGCTGAACTGCTTGTGTATCTGCTTCTTGGAGTATTTGAAAGTAGAGTCGTTCTCACCTAGCAACTCGGCACAAGAGATGCTCTGGTGGCGCTGGTTCAACACATGGAATCTCCATGTTGTTCCCGTTGGTGGGAGGCTGTTGACCTCTTCGTCTGTGTGCATTGTTCTGTGTGTATGTGTGTGCTTACTGTTGGAAACAGACCCAGCAGTTGAGAGGACGCGGGGGATCGATAGGTTAGCGTGAGTAAGTGACTCAGCAGAACAGTGTCTAGGATGAGGAAGAAGAGCAGGAGGAAGAATAGCAGGAACAGGATACAAGGTTCAGCATTTCTACGATATTTTAACGCCATGCAAAAAAGTCGTATGTTATGCTTCCATTCCCGAAGCCTGCAGCAGAAGGTGAAGAATTAAGCGAGGCACGTCTGGGCAAGAAGAAAACTGGGCGTATTGTTGTGTGTTTATGGAACACTGGTAGCCCATTCAGCATTCAACCCCTGAGAGCCGCTAGCTTGAGCTCCTTCTGCTTTCCTAGCCACAGCGCATGGGATGTGTGATCTTCGAGCTCCGATTTGTCCGTCCGTGGATGGATCAGCACTGAGAGTGGACCGTGATACATCTGGTAGTAATTGAGGAGTTTGAGGAACGTTGCAGGATCCCGGGTGTCCGACTCGAACATTCCATTTGCCTCTGGATGTGGGCCAATCGGAGAGTTGTGCGTCTTGAACAAACGGGCTCTGCCATCCGCGAGCTCGTCTTTGAACTCCAACTCAATGTCCTTTTTCAGTTGGGTAGCATAGGCAACCTCTTCCTCGGATGCCAGTGTGAAATACGTGTGGAAGTCGTAGCTCTGGACTGTGAAGTGGAAAGCCATTGTGGACTCTGTACTGCTGCCCCCCTTTTCCTTGAAACGCACACTGCGGCGACCGGCTCCCACTTTATATGCAGTGCCCCCTAATTACTGCCGCACCATTATTAATCGCTGACCCACGATCGCTTCGCTTGCATAACACTGCCCAACGGCCGCGTCGTCCCGCCCCACAAGATGCAGAAATTACTACTGAGTAAGGCCAGACAAAGCATAGACTATGTAGTGTTTACAATGATCCCACTCTGTGACACTCCTTCAGGAAATGATGGATCTTCTGTGGCTTCATGAAGGGATGTGTCCCGTGGCCAAAGTTGATGATATACTGCTCCTTGCCCCCACCAAAGCCCTTGATCATCGCTTCAACCTTCTTGGTGATGGTCTCGTCCGACCCATACATCACACCGGGGTCAAGGTTTCCTTGCAGAGTCACTCGGCCGTTGGCAATGGCCCTAGCCTGGGCTGGATCATGTGACCAATCCAACGACACACAGTTATACCCACTGTCACATAGATCATCCAATGCATACCATGAGCCCTTGGCAAACACGGTAAGAGGGATATCCTCCTTAATTCCGAGCTCCACAATACGAGCTTTAAACCTCTGTGAAATTTGTCTCAGGTATGGCAAGGAAAACTCCTTGAACTCTGCCGGACCGAGTTCACCGCCCCAAGATTCGAATACTTGAAGCATCTGAGCACCAGCAACAACTTGCTGAGCAAGGAACTCCACTGCAACATCAGTGATGCGCTGAAGAAGCTCATGTGCAGCATCCGGATACTTGTAAAGCCACTCTTTGGCAAATCTGAACATCTTCGAGCCAGCACCTTCGGTCATGTACACAAGCAGTGTCCATGGCGCACCACAGAATCCCAGTAACGGCACTCTACCGTTGAGCTTCTTTCTCGTCAGTGTGATGGCCTTGAAAGCCCAATCCAACTCCTTCAACACGTCAACATTTTTGTTCAGCTTCTCCAAATCGCTTGGGTCTCTGAGCGGGTTAGGGAACTGTGGACCAACTTTGTCAACCATCTTCACTTCCATTCCCATCGCCTGCGGGATCACCAGGATGTCACTGAAAATGATTGCAGCATCAATCAGTCCATCAAAGTGGTCAATCGGCTGAATGGTGATTGCTGATGCAATTTCGGCGTCTCTGCAAGTTTCAAAAAAGTCACGGCCATCTTTAACCTCATGGTACTCTGGAAGATAGCGCCCTGCTTGTCTCTATTCCCGCTAGTTAGTTTCGTTGCAAGTGGATGATAGGTTCCCTATCAAAACTCACCATGATCCACATGGGTGGTCTTTCGACTTTTTCGCCTATAGTAGTTAGCAATTCCGTGCAGAGGATACTGGACCAACGCTGTACTAACCTCGAGCAGCTCTGAGGATCAAATCATTCTTCAAAGGCGCAAACTCGCTCATCCTCAGTGTATCGACGTATGGTTGAAGGTTGAAGATTGCCCGACGATATGGGAATTTTTCACCAACAGGCGCGAGCAGAGATCCTCGAGATAATCTGGGGGGCTATACCGAGCACCATCGGATTGTTTTTATTGGTCCTTTTCTTTATATAGTTATTGTCACAGGTTTAGGGGGGGTTACATTACATCGTAGCAAGCATGCTGATTCTCACTGGGTCTCAGTTTCAAGCTTCACCTTCTTCCTCACATTTTCCATCTCCGAATGCTCCAAGCGTCTTGCCAGTTCATCCTCGCGCTTTCTGGACGCCTGTTCTAACGATTCCAACTCTTGAATCCTAGACTTGTACAGGTCATTAACAAGCTCCAGCTCTGAGATACGGATCTTGAGCGACGACACAGTTTCTGAAGGTTCTTCCCTAGCAGGCGAAGAGTTTTGACTGCCTTCAGTTTGGCCGCCCATTGGCGTCGTCGAGGCCGTTTGTGAGCCATTGGCAGCTGTCAAGGAGAAAGCCGACGGGTTTGTCAAAGAGTGCTGCGGTCCAAAGCTTGGACTTGAGTAAAACCCACTCACTGGGTTCATCAGGTTGGAGAGCTTATGAGTCCCAGCCAGCGCAGTACTTGGCGAATACGGTTTGCTCTTGCCATCCTCGTTAAGGCTCAAAGGTCTCAAGGGAGCGTCACTTTTGTCGTTCGACAAGTTCTCCAATACGCCGGCTGCTGCCTGGGTCTGAGCCAGCTGCTGTTGGGAGACATGCGTCTTGGGAGTGGTGCTCAACAACAACGGTGAGGTGATAGTCTGCAAGTTTGAGACAAACTGTGTCGGCACGGAGCTTGGATGGTGCAGGGGGACGTGCTGCTGCAAGTGTTGTGGTAAGTGTGGATGGAAGCTTCCATGGAAATATGCAGATTGCGCGTTTGTTGTTGGCTGTTCGCCATTGCGGGGGAGCAATGGAACAAGACCTGGTGAGGTCTGCTGTGGAGTTGGCGAATGCTTTTTCTTCTCATCATTTTGTTCCTTCGGACGTTGCTTCTTGTAGCTGTCCTTAGCCTTGAGCTCTGGCGTGTTTGGATTTGACTTACCGCCACTTACAGTGCCATTCTGTGGATGCTTCACTCTGTTCCGGGACTTTATAACATCCGTCTTCAACGAGATTGGTCTAGGACGACCGTGTAACTTGAGAAACAGGCCACATGCGTTACACAGCACCTGTCCAGTCTCATCTCTTCTCCAAAGCGGCGTAGTAGACGTTTTGCAGTTTTTGCAGATTGGCGTGGATATATTGGTCTTTGTTGTGGTGGAGCCATTGGGGGAGATATGAGTCGTAGTCTTCACATTCGGATGGGGTGGGTTCTTCTTATCATCAACCACCGAGGGATGCAGTACTTCTGTCGCATGCCCGTTGATGTTCTCAGCGAGGGGTAACTGTACTTGGGACATCTTATCTGATGGTACTGAGTCAAGGGAGAGCTGGGCGGTCTCGGGTGGCCACGTCAGATAACAGCGAATGGGTTGTATGGTCAGGGGGCGGTATCTTGGTCACAGCGTGCTCCAAATTGGACAGAGACACACGAATCGTTGATAGAAGACCGGTAATTGATTGTGCTTTCCTGTTTTCAAAGTGGCAAGGACAACAATCAACCACTTCTGATAAGCAACTCGACAGAGATCAGGGCCAGAATACGAGAGACTCGGCACTGTGGTGGCGATGGTGGTGGTCAAGATGCACAACAGGGGGTCTTGAGCAGGCCAAATGCGCAGGGCTCGGGGTCAGGGTGATGGGGCACTTGTCGAAGGTGCCTTTAGCTGTCCACCGTGAGTGTTTTTTTTTTCTCCCAAGCTCCCACCTACCGCCCGCTGCTTATCGATTTTGGCGTTTTCCCTGAAAAATTTTCCTGGAAAGCGATCATGCCGAATGCGGACAGCGAATGTGCCAGACCGTTTCGCAGAATGTCCCAAACGGGCGAGCCCCTTCCCGATGCGTCCAATCGCGCCGATGTCGATAAGGCGCACAGTGACGAGATATACTCTAGAGGACAACGTACAGGCGTAATTGTCGGACCGTATGTCACGTGCTATTTTCTCTCCGCTTATGTAACCAAAACTTGCTAGGAACCGCACGACCCCAAAATGGGCTCTCAAGATCATGATCATTAAAGCACATTGTGCCAAGTCTAGCAGAGTCCATCGCAGCGCACTGCACTACTGTCTTCGAAGAATGTCGAAGATCACACCTGAGGAGCTGTTTGCCTTCAAGCTGGCACCGCATGTGCTCAACTCGCTGGAGCTGATGTACTTTGATAGTTCGACGGTGCAGGAAGTTTCGCCACATGAACAGCTTGAAGAGGTGAAGGCACACTCTGCCCCGCTAATACAGAATAAAGATAGAGAGTTTTACAAGTCTGATCTATACAGATTCAACCTGAAGAGACAGAGTCGGGGCATGCCCGGTATCTCGGAGCAGGAGTTCGAGGAACTAGCTGCAGGGCTCAATGAAAGTATATCTGGATCTGAAGAAGAGAGCGAAACTGAGTACGACGACACATACGATGAGAAGCAGGATGCATTGGAAACCATTTTCGAGAAGAGTATACAGGAGTTAGAGAAGCTCGAACTGGGGGAGGACGATGGCATTGTGAGTCATCTGGCCACGAGGTCACCTTACATCCTATTCAAGTCTGCCCTTCTGGAAGAAGGCCTATGTTTCGGCGTCTTCAAGGCCTTGTTCAACATCAAAGAGATCGAAGATCCTCTGAGCGCATTGAAGTCATGGCAGTCTTCCAGTGCGAAAAAATCGGCAATCTTCATGATTGGTGGTGGCCATTTCGCTGGAGCTATAGTTAGTCATACCCCAAAGTCACTCAAGGGTCAAGTGGCTAAAGCAGGGCAGGATATTTCGGATAACTCTGTGGACTTCATTGAGCACAAGTCTTTCCATCGTTACACTACAAGACGAAAGCAGGGTGGATCGCAAAGTGCAATGGACAATGCAAAGGGCAAGGCCAACTCTGCGGGCTCAAACCTGCGTAGGGCGAATGAGATGGCCCTTCAGAACGAAGTACGTGAACTACTGCAGTCATGGAAGAAACACTTGGATCAATGCGACTCTATCTTCATCAGAGCCAACGGAGTCCAAAACAGACGAATTCTGATCGGTTACGAAGGTTCCCAATTGAAGATCAATGATGACAGAATAAGAAGCTTCCCATTCACCACCAAGCGTGCCACTACATCGGAACTGAAGAAGGCTTGGGTTGAACTTACATCGGTGGCCATCACAACAAAGCCGAAGACCGATGACAAAAAAATGAGGCAAAAATTAGCTCAAGAACAGTTAAAGCAATCACAATTACAGAAGGAAAAGATCGAAGAGCAGATAACTTCAGAAGAGAAGCATACCAGGGATATCATCGGTTTCCTGAAAAAGTCCAGAGGCCCAGTTTTGGCTGCATACATCAAGAAGAACTCACTGCCATCAAACTTTCAGCTTGCTCCAGGCGCTGAATTTTATCATACACCAACTATACTTCACTATGCAAGTGCTAATGGTATTAAGAATCTCATTGGTGTGCTTTTAAAGACACTCAAGTGCGATCCAACGGTGCGGAACAAATCTGGGAAGACGCCCTATGATCTTTCTGCCAATACATCCGTTAAGCAAGCGTTCCGTGTGGCTCGTGGTGAGATGGGTGAATCCGCTTATGATTGGGAATCTGCTCATGTTGAGTCACCGCTGACTCGTGAAGGTCTCGAAGCCGCAGAGCTCGAGAAGAAGAAACAGGAGAAGGACGAGAAGAAGGCATTACAGCGAGAGGAGCTGAAGAAGCAGGTGGATCCTGTTGCTGGACCAAAGCAGAGGCTTACTGGTATCAGCTTGTCGCAGGCAAATATCAACTCGCTGTCAGATGACCAGCGACTGCGGTTAATGAGAGAACAAAGAGCTAGAGCAGCAGAGGCCAGGATGAAGCTACGGCAGTCAAAATAGAATGAATATGCATCTTAGATCATGGGTTTGTTCAGTCGTGTAAGGATGTAAGAAACTAATCCAGGTTCCCGAGAGACTATCGACTCTACTAGAATGTCACCGATGGGGTTATCAACGGGGTTGAGGTTTGCCGGGTCGAAATGCCTGAAATCGACAAGACAGTTCTTTATGGTTTTCTTCTTTGGGAAAGCTTTGTTCGAGGGTAAGTCCTTGATATCCAATGCAGATACCCAACTGGACTGTCTCTGCAAGCCTCGGAACGGTTTCTTCACATCCTCAATCTCTACGCTGGCATCATCATCCAGAACCTCTTCGCCAATACCTTCACAAGAGCACTCAATCAAGTCGTGTGTGTTGCACTTGGTATCCTTCAAAACCGTAAAGAGATCCTTCAAATCTGTCATGTCAAAGACATTGTCTGTAGAGCTGGACTTATTGTCCAAGAATTTATCCGATAAGTTATTCTTCATCAGCTGTCTCTGGAAGATCTTTTCATCAATACAACCTGTGGTGACCAACCTGTAAATGAACACAGGTCTCTTTTGACCATCTCTATGAATGCGAGCCATGGCCTGTAGATCAACAGAAGGATTCCAGTCATTATCGAACAGAATGAGGCGAGACGCACCTATCAAGTTCAACCCCACACCACCGGACTTCGAGGAGAGGAGGAAGGCAAAGTTGGTCGGGTGTGAGGATGTATTGAATTTGTTGACCAACCCATCACGATCTTTGTTCGGAATAGATCCATCGAGACGTGAGTTTGTAAAGTTGTGTGCTTCCAACAATGATTGGATGATATCAAGAGTCTGAGTATAGTTCGATACAATAACAACCTTTTCGCCACATGCATATATCTCTTTGAGAAGCTCAACCAGCATGTTGATCTTTCCACTGATCACCTGAGCACCCACCTTCTCGTTTGTGAATTCTTTGAACAGTTTGTCTGATGCGACCAAAGACGGCGAATTACATATCTTCTTGAACATTGTTATAAGTCCCAAGGACCCCGCGGAAGAAGGGTTAGACGTTATCATGGAGCTAAACTGATGCGAGCTCAAGACTTCTTCGAAGAGTCTTATCTGCAGTGATGTTGGGGGACAGAACAACACCACATCTGTCCTTGGAGGGAGGTAGTTAGATATCAGCGATGCCGTCCGCCTGAGGATGAACGGTTTTGTCAAGGCTATGAGCTCCTGTGATTTGTCCGCACCATTGAGAATTACATTTTCATCAACACAGTTGGTGTCCCTGGACCTCAAAATAGGATTCATAAAGTTCTTCTTGAACTGGTTCAACGCGCCCAAAGTACCTGGATTAATGAAATCAACAATGTTAAAGAACTCCGAAAGATCATTTTGAATGGGTGTTCCAGACAATAGAACTTTCTTCTCGATGTTCAAAGAGTTCAGGGCCTGAAGGGTCTTGTTTGAGTTGTTTTTGAGTCGATGTCCCTCATCACAGATGAGCAAGTCGAATTCGGTCTGGGCCAACTCCGTCTTCAGTTTCAAGATCTTTTCATATCCCATGATGAGAACCTGATAAACTCTGGCCCGTGCAAAGTTTTTGATGTCCTGTTTGTCTTTAGTAGCGGTGTTCTTATTGTGAAGCGTCAAGACATTGACTCTGTTCATGGGGAGCCACTTCTTGAACTCCCGCTTCCAATTACCCACAAGCGTAACAGGGCATGCAATTAAGATCTTGGAAGCCACAGGTTTGTCGATACCCTGTGGCGACTGCTTCAGGAGAGTCCATATTAGCGTTATCGTTTGCAGTGTCTTCCCCAAGCCCATGTCGTCAGCTAGTAAGGCACCGTGACGATCAGACCCACGGAGTTCCATGACACACTCATATAAGAACTTCACACCTTTGATCTGGTGTGGCCTTAAGTTCTTGCCGAGAAGGGGATCAACCACCACGTCAGTATCGTATTCGTTCAACTTCTTCATCACAATTGCGCCCTCGGCACTGCTATCGTACAAGGGCTCACCCCTTTTTGGCTTGGTCAGCTGTTCAGCTTTAGGTACAACCTGCTTGAACTGCTTGTTGACGCCAATTGGCTTTCTCTTTACCAGTGGTGCTCTCGCACGAATCTTTGCCGGAAGTTCTGCCTCGTCTGATTTCAGAGCCCCACTCTTGGTGAACCCTCTGATCGTAAGGAGCTGCTCCATGTCAGTGATCTCGTCCATAACCTCGATCTCATATGATCCCATGCTGAAGACCCCCTCAGTAGTAAATTTTGACACGTTCCCCAACCGTGAGCGTTCCTTGTAGTTCTCCGACTGGTCCATTCTCAAGGATACCGACGTGGACGTCAGCACGACCACGCCATCACCATCCCAAGTCTTGTTTTTCTTCGTTGTCTGCTTGCGCCATACAACCCCAAAGTAGCGTACATCTGAGGTAGCGGAAGAATCAACGGCCTCTTGCTTTGGCCTTTTGAGCAGTTGATTTGACACTGCGAGAGGGCGCTTGGCATGCGGTGTCCCATTTGGTTGAGATTTCGGCGAGGACGTCGTGTCACTGGTGTCACCAACCAGACGTGGTGGTCTGAATGGAGCATTGGCACCGCTGGAATGCGGTTGCTTGTACATTTCTGAACCTGCGAGGTTGTAGCGTAAACCGAAACGCGCGTCGTTTAGCTGATCGAAAAATCATCACCACTTTCCACGACTGCCAACTGAACGACTTTCAGATCTGTCAAATCTGTCCTCGCAAACCGCCTTGAAATGACTGTCTACACGGCTAGCACCACAGCACCAGTGAACATTGCCGTAAGTGATCTGATATACGCATTTCAAGGCTCCATACTGACCGCCACCAGACCCTGAAGTACTGGGGAAAGAGAGACAAGTCGTTGAACTTGCCTACAAATTCTTCGATCTCCGTGACCCTTTCTCAAGATGACCTGCGAACCTTGACTTCAGTTGCCACTTCAGATTCATTCACTGAGGACAAGCTGTACCTAAACGGTAAGCTAGAGTCACTCGAATCTGAAAGAACACAAATGTGTTTGGCTGATTTGAGATCTCTGAGATCGCAGCTCGAAGAGGCAGACGCTTCGCTCCCAAAGATTGCCAAGTGGAAGCTACACATTGTTTCCGAGAACAACTTCCCGACAGCTGCTGGTCTTGCATCTTCTGCTGCTGGATTCTCGGCTCTTGTGGTGGCCATTGCCAAGCTGTACCAGCTTCCACAGTCTATGTCTGAAATTTCCAAGATTGCAAGAAAGGGGTCCGGCTCTGCATGCAGATCGCTCTTTGGTGGGTATGTTGCCTGGGAGATGGGTACCGAGGCAGATGGTTCCGACTCCAAGGCGGTTGAGGTGGCGCCGGCAGAGCACTGGCCAAGCATGAAGGCGGCCATCCTTGTCGTCTCAGCTGATAAGAAAGACACGCCATCTACAAGCGGTATGCAGACCACTGTGAAGACGTCTGATCTGTTCCAGTGGAGAATAAAGGAGGTGGTTCCAAAGAGATTTGAGGAAATGAAGAAGTCAATCATTGACAGGGATTTCGCAACATTTGCTGACCTCACCATGCAGGACTCTAACTCCTTCCATGCTACCTGCTTGGACTCATACCCACCGATCTTCTATTTGAATGATACATCAAAGAAGGTTATGAAGCTCATCCATGCCATCAATGAGCACTATGGTGAGATTGTGGCTGCTTACACGTTTGATGCAGGTCCAAATGCCGTTATCTATTACTTGGAGGAGAACGAGTCCAAGGTGCTGGGATTCTTGTACCAATTGTTCTCAAAAGTTGAAGGCTGGGCTTCCAAATACTCTGCTGATGAGCTTTCTGCATTCTCAGCTACTTTTGAATCTTTAAAGGAAAAAGTGAACTTCGCCCTGGACAATGAAATCCAAAATGGCGTTTCTAAAGTCATTCTCACCAAGATTGGCACAGGTCCACTCGACACCTCCGACTCCCTAGTGGACGCGGAGGGAAACCCAAAGATCTAAATGTGAGACGTTCGCCAAATCTTGCTAATCTAATGCCATTTGTTAGATAACAGCCTTCAGATATAACAAATATTTGGGAGCAAGCTCTCAAAGTATTGTTATTAAAAGTACACAGGTCTATCATCCTCTTTTTAGAGAATTCACATCATCTTCGGCAAGGCCAGCCAGCCAGCCAGCCCTTCAAACCTTGTTCCATCTCCAGATTCTAGCCTTGCAGTCACCACTACCAGTAGCAAACATGCCTGCTCCAGAGATGGCAGAGTTAGCCACGGAAACGCTGATGACAGAGTTTCTGTGGCCTTGCAACATCAAGAGGGCATCGCCAGTCTTTTTCTCCCAGAAGATGACACCACGGTCCTTAGAACCGGAAAGAATGTACTGGCCATCTGGGGAGGAGCAGACGGAGAGGACAAAGTCCTTGTGCCCGACATACGTGACCTCACAAGCGGTCACGTTCTTCGGTGGGGCAACCGCAGCGGCACTGCTTCCGAGCTGCTTCAGGGACCACAATTTTACAGTTCTGTCCAAGGAGCCAGACGCAACTTCAGTACCGTTAGAGGTGAATGCAACCGAGTACACGGAGTCCTTGTGTCCCGTGCCAGCCTCGTTCTCAGAGTCTAGTCTCTCAACTAGGAAGCCCGTAGACGAGTCCCAGACACGTACTGTACGGTCGAGGGAACCAGCCGCAATGAGCTTTCCATCTGGGGAGACAGCCACGGTGGTGACACCATCCTCGATCGACAGAGTCAGAGAGCACTGGCCAGTGTTCAAGTCCCAAATTCTGACAGTTCTGTCACCCGAGCCAGAAACCAATCTCTGGCCATCAGGGAAAAAGTCCAAAGAGTAGATATCCTGTTCGTGGCCTTTCAAATACTTGGTGATCTTTCTTGTTGAGAGGTCCCAGATTCTAATAACCTTGTCCTCAGCGCCAGTAGCGAGGAATTTCCCATCTGGGGAGAAGCACACAGATCTAATGTACAAGTCGGCACTGGAGCCGGCATTCTCAGCTGCAGTGTTTTCGTCACTAAGTCTAGCCACGAGTTCACCTGTCTCAACACCAAACACCTGCGTAGTCTTGTTACATCCCGTTGCGAGGAACTTTCCATCGTTGGAGAAACGAACACAACAGACAACCGAAGAATGGTCCAGCGAATGGACAAGCTCAACGTCAACCGACTTTGGCAGCGAAGGGTTGTACAGTACGTAGTAGTCTTGCTGCATTTTCTTCAGATGTGGAGCGACCGATGTTGAGTCCAAGTCTTGGAGGAAAGGTGGGATCTGCTTGTTGTGAGACGCTCTGGCAGAGCTTGGAACCAAGTAGGCATTCTCGCCA
Source organism: Williopsis maclurae (assembly GCA_003708355.3). NCBI lineage: Eukaryota > Fungi > Ascomycota > Saccharomycetes > Phaffomycetales > Wickerhamomycetaceae > Williopsis > Williopsis maclurae. Next base: position 18,445 of record PPNZ03000001.1, read on the forward strand.
TTAGCACCAGGTACCTGAGTGAGAGCAGCTGATGTTCCTGGCTGAGATGGAGTGCCAGCCACAGATGCGACCAGCGGTTGTGAAGCCTGAGCAGAAGGCGTCTGCTGCTGTGGAATGAGGGAGGTCTCGGACTTAGGCTGAGGAGGAGAAGGGTGGCCAACTGGATGAAGGTGTTGTTGAGGCAACTGAGTTGGAGGCAGATGCTGCGGCTGTGGAGGCTGTGCTTGTACTGGTGGGAGCTGGGAAGGCTGCTGCTGTGGTGTAGCGGCGGCAGAGGTCTGACCAAATTGATAAGCATTTGGCTTTGGCAGGTTGTTACTACCGTTTCCGACTGCTGGTGGTGGCACTTGTTGGGGCTGCTGTGGGAAAGAGGCAAGTTGTCTGTCCTTAAGCTCCAGTTCGCCCTTCAGTCTTGCAATCTGGTCTTCATAGGCCTCTTTGATCTTCCTGTGTGCCATTTCGAGCTCATAGACGGTCTGCCTAATCTGCTGCATCTCGCTGGTGTGCTGCGTGAACTTCAGGTCATATTCATTCTTGTGCAAGCGGAAGTTTGACGCCTCGTTGTTCACGTTCTCAAACTCCTCTTTGATAGCGTCCAAGAGCTCGTTGAGTCTCTGGTAATTCTGTGGTCTCGGAGGATACGACATATCCGCGGTTCCAGGATTGTCGGCAAAGGGAGAGTTACGGGACGGTAGATCCTGGGTGGAATGTAGTGCCCTGTGGTTGAGTCTTTTGGAGTTGGCGTTTGTTGTTTTCGGCCGTTTCGGTGAACCTGTTTTTTCTCCCTCAGGCGGAAAGGGCACGTCTGTCGTGATTTTCTGGAATCGAAAATTTTGCCGAGGGGCAACCGAGGGTAACGCCTCTAATTTGGCGCAGCTCAAAAAAAAAAAAAAAATAAAAAACACAAAAGCAAAAGAGGAGGCCTGCGCGCGTGTGCCCGAATCGGCGAGAACACAAACCGGGGGGATCCGGTTTTGGGCGTTGCAATTCGCGATGGGATGGGGAGCGGAAAAGTAAACAAACCCGTAGGCATCACGCTTTGCTCCGGGTATTCCGTCTCTGAGACTTCCCACAGGACTTGATGCCGCCGAAGAAAAGGGCCACAAGGGCTTCTAAGAGGACAGCCGAAGTGCCGGCTGTGTCAGATGAACGTATGTCTCCTCTGGTTGACCAGAGATCATGCTAACAGGTCAAGCCGCTCAAAAGAAACAGACAAGAAGGAGAGCTAGAAAGAGTGCGAATAGCACTCAGAACTCCATCATTGAGAGCCCTCACCCAGCAGCAAAGGAGGTGAAGTCGTCTGCTGTAAATGGTACCCAAGCTGCACTGGATGAGACTCCAATCTCCAAACCCAAGCAAAAGACACAAACATCCAAAGCGAAAAAAGTGAATGTGAATCAGCAAGAGACCGGCCTCAGTTCGCAACTAACTTTTGACAATAAGACACCGCCTTTGAAAGAACTGTCGTCTCCTTCCAAAAAGCCCGAATTTCTGCTTGATCGCCTCTCATCACCCTCGAAGAAGCCAACCTTGCAATCCCCCTTAAAGCGTCCTACAGCTCTCGCAAAAGCTGATCCGCTTGATACTAAGAAGGCCGAGAGTGTGATAAATAAGACTTTTCTTGCAAAAGATGTACCGAAGCTCTCAAGCATAATAGAAGACTTGAAGACCACAAGGGCAGAGCAGATCTTTAACGAGTTCAAGGCATCAGCAGAGGTTCGATTCCAAACATCGGACGACTTGATACTCTCATTGACACAAAAGAACCAGATTTTAGCTGCTGAATTGGAGCTGCTTAAGAACAAACTTGACGCGTTTGAGAATAGGGAATCGGCCCCTGACGATCAGTCCTTCGAGCATCAGCTCATTCTTGACATGATGGAGCAAATTGTTGGGTTGAGACTACATAATGTGGAGGATGTGGAGGAGTCGCTGACCTTTGACTGCTCGCAATCTGGAAAGAATGGCGGTATGTATCATACATTTTGCTTCGCATTCATGGCATTTTACTAACTCATCAGTTTTGGACTACAAGTTAACTATACTGAAGCTTGACTCATCAGAGATCATTTACACACCTATGAACAGCGAAGATGAGATTCCTGCCCTCGAAGAGCATCTCCCGGACTACTTCTTTGACAATTTGACTTTCCCACTGGATACCCTACAACAGTTTTATCACAAAATTTACCGTGGTCTTAACAAATGAGAGGGTGCTCTCGAACATGTCTATTGCTCACCTTTGTAGTGCTTTTTCTCTAATTCACCTGCAGGGAGCCGTCGCTGCTGATGGTGATTCTCTTTAAGAGGTCTTTCTTCTCATCCTTGGACATCTTCTTGAGAGCCTTATAGAGGTCCTTACCCTTGTGTTCTTTCAAGGAATCCTTAGAGGCCTTGGTGACCTTGGAAGAACTTTCGGTCTTCTTGGATTCCAATTTCTGCTCAAGCTTTGCAGCTGGAGCTGGCTCAACTTTTCTCTGTTCTTGAGGCTGCTGCTTCTTCTTCGGTCTATACAGAGCCTTTTGATACTTTTGATCCTCTGTTATACACTGTGTATGGGCCCTGTAGTCGGCGCCGTTAAAGGTTGTGGAGCAGTCGATGCAGGTGAAGTAGGCTCCATAGCATCTTTGAGTGTGTTGGTCGGCCTTCTTTTTGAGAAGGGACTCGTTACAAACCTGAGAGCCGTTAGTCAAACATGCACCACAAAGGGCGGAGTAGAACTCACTTCACAACTGAAGGTCACCATTTCTGCGCTTTTATGGACTGACAAGTGGGCGCGCGATGGATTTTTATGTCACAAAGATTTTTCACCTCGGCCGGGTGCGCGGCAGCCAATTTTTCAAGGACAATGTGAGTTTTAGGTTTTAGGTCCAAGATACAATTCAGAGACTTAGCGCATCAGTTTATTTTGTTGTCCATGGTCACTGGATGGTCACATAGTTTGATGGGAAAAGACCCTTGCCACCGCTCTCCAACTCTCCCAACCACCAATCCTCGTCGATCATCTCGATGTTAACAATTTTCTGGCCCTCCGCAAAGGTCAACTCATTGTCTTCTGACGCTTCGTAGTCGTACTCCGCAATGGCAATCACGACGGAAACTTCTGGCTCATCGGAAGGTTCTTGTTCTGGCTGGGTCTCCTCGGCCTCTTCCAATTGCGCGACTGCTGCAGGTGATGGAATGGCAGCTCTAGTTGGCAATTGTGGCTGTGGGGCGTGTTCCTCCTCCTCCTCCTCCTCCTCCTCTTCTTCTTCCTCTTCTTGTGGCTCCTCTTCCTCTTCTTCCTCCTCCTCTTGTGGCTCCTCCTCCTCTTGCTGTGACGGGGAGGCACTCTTTGGTGGATAGATAGGAGTGCGCTTTGGAAGAATCTTCTCCACTTCCTCCTCCTTCTCCGTCTGAGCAGTCAGCTGGTTGAACTTAGACTTCAGGTCCGCAACGCTCACATCCTCTTCTTCAACCGATACCGGTGTTGTCTTAGACGTTGTTGGAGCTGGAGAGCCACCATTTGCTTTCTGCTTTCTTTCAGCCCACAACTGAGCTGGGGTTTTACCATTATTGGAGCCAAAGTCCTTGGAGATGCCACCTGATCCTGAAATCTTGTTGATTCCCGACGATGGAAGAGGTGCCTTGACAGAACCAGATGCTGATTTAGTCTTCAAGTAGTCATCAAGCTCATTCTCTCTCTTAAGCTTCTCCTTCTGCTTCAACTGTTCGACCTCCAGTCTTGGGTCTGGTCTAGACTTCTCCTCCTTGATCAGCTCCTGCAAGTTCACCTTGCCGATGGGCTTCCAAGTGGAGGAGTTTGGCTTAAGTGGGTTCTTTGTGAAGTCTCTCTCTTGCACCTCTGGCTCGTTCCATTCATCCTCACCAGCAGCGGCGGCAGCGGCGAAACGGTTTGTCGGTTTGATAACTTGCGGCTCTGGTTTTGCGACAGGCTCTGGCTTTCGAGCTGGGGACACATAGGATGCAGATGGCTTTGGAACGAACGCATTTGGAGATGGGCGAGCAGAGGTGGCAGCAGGGGTGGTGTTCGATCTCGTAGACTGGATAGAGTAGCGAGCACCTGCAGCAGCACTAAGTCTTGCGAGGAGGTCATTCTTATCGAGGTCATCGGAGTCTCTAGCAGTGACCTGGACGTGGTAGCCTTTCAAGAGTTTTGACACCTCTGCAAAGTTCTGAGCAAATGACGATCTGGACTTGAGAGGAGCAGCGTCAGGGCACCAGCCAATGAGCAAGTTCTTAAAGACGTCGGAGTTTGGCGGATTGACCCTTGCCAAACCGAATTGGATCTGAGATTCGTCAAAAGATGCAAGGAAGTCGTCAAAGTCTGCGCCAGTTTCGGTGACCTGGTAAGCCTTTGATTTATCCGGTCCGTAAATGACCCAGGTGAAATCACCATCTCCTCTCACGACTTCTGAGTACGCAGTCTGGATGGCTTTACCATGTGTAGAAATGTTGATTTGCTCCATCAGATCGGTTGTTGGTTGTGCCTTAACAGGTGGTGGTGGTGTCCAGAGACGTTTACTGTTCACCCCCTTGAGGCTCGACTGCGGCGTGGCGCTTTTTCGGGTACAGTTCCGGCCAGGCTTGTCACGTGACATTTGCCTTGAGACGGTCGGATTTTGCAAATGGGTTGGCACAGATCACAGATCGCACCGACCACAACGCCGCTGTCAAGGTTCTGATTGCAAAACCATGCATGGGTTCTGAGTGTGACATCGCTGTACGAGGAATCGAGGAGCCAACAGCCGAGTACCCTGGCCTAATGGCAGTGTTTGACTAACCTGATGTTTGCTTGTGGATCAGCGGATCCCCCTGGAATCCTTGCCATCATTAGCTGCATGCGGGCACAAGGGGCCAAAGAATATGAAATGGGTACTGGTATCCTGAGATTGAAGTGTTGACTGACAGCGGACTCTGAACTCCTGACCATTCACCATGTTCAAGGGCGCACTTAATGCCTCGAGAGAATGGTTCAGCCACATCTTCCACGGATATCGGCGCCTTGGCTCACTTCAGTACGGTGGACGGCGGTCAGCACGCGCTTCGAAGAGCTGCGACTCAAAGTCAGAGACGAAGGCGTTCCTTAGGCCCAGTGCGTTGACGACCCCTGGGAAGTGTTTTACCACCCATTGAACAGCTTGTAGAACTGAAATGCAGTTGAACCCCCAACAAAAACCTCACCAGATGAGGTGCATTCGGGTCAAGAATCTACGGGTGCAGAGCCCGAACGCCTCTGCCGTAGCGGATCTATTCCTGAGGCTGATCAACCTATGCGACACTATCCATACCAGGCAATTCTGTCGGAAATCCACCCCCGCGAAGGCTGCATATGAATAAGCGAGCTGTACGTTTTCATCAGCTGACAAGATGGAGCTCCTTGGCTTAAGTGCGGCTCATGGCAAACGCTTGATGACGGCAAGTACGGGACACAAACCCAACAAACACACAACGAAAGCAATGGTTTGGGGCTATTGCCCGATCTCCCCGGACATCTTTAACACATGTAGTGGCAGTGATGCTGGCGGTGCTATAAATCTCGGCAACAGCGCTTCTCAATGATCAAACTGTATCCATGTCTAATTATGTGTAGCGAGGCTAAAGATGTCAGCAATATGCGCTCCAATCTAGCATCCAAATGCGGCCGTAAAAGCGGTATGTCCCCATTGAGCTGCAAATGCGCGACACTTGGGGACCGCCCAGCCAAGGCGACAACTTGCACTGCGGCAACGCTTTGGATTCAGCGGCAGGTCAAGCCTTGCAGGGCATCTCGTAGTCACGCTGACATACGAAGCGGAATTGGGCCGACTCCTGTGAGTATTGACAAAGCACGCGTGTCTGTTGTGACTATTGCTAGTACTTCTGCCCATTTGTACCTGTGGCGCGCGCTGTACGGTGCGTTTTCCAAGCGCTCAAAGGGCGGTGTCAAAACGCGATTAGTATCAGGCAGACAAAGGGGAACGGGCAACGGTGTCCAGAGCCATGCTACACTTAAAGCAGAGTGTCACCGCCAGCTTGTGGACTGGTACTGCAATTGGCTGAGCCCGCCTCAAACACTTTCTCCCGTCCCCAGACTGTCCTCGACCAGCCATCCCGATTGCTCGGAGATAAAATGCACTATGTTGTGCAGACTCCTGCGGCAGCATGCGGTAGATGCATCGCGCTTGGCGCGTCGTCTCCTTCGGGCAGAGCGTGCGCCAGCACTCGAGGAGCCAGCATCGACCGGTTTTTTAACTCATAAACTTTACTCTCTTCCGTACTCAAGTACTCCTCACCAATCCACCAGGAAACTCTTCTATCTCATTCAAAGACGACACCCTACAATGCGCTCCGTGATACCGCTTTCATTCGCCGTGGCACTATCCCATGCACAGGCCCTTTTTACACCGATCAAGCTCCACAACACCCTTGATGTCTACTACTACTTCCGCAACGGCAACGGTGGTATTGACGTTGCCGCCGATGGTATCACCGTCACTGGTAACTTCTGGGATACCAGTGCCATCTGTGACTCTCTGGATGGCGCCGAGGTTGTCTACTACCCTGACGGAGGCGAAGGCCACTTGCTCACAGCCAACTGCTGGAACGTCTATCATTTGGTCAACACTGACCTGGATGCTATCACATGGAGTTACTGCGAAGAGTTTCCATTCTACGAGCAGATCTGTGGCACCGCCACATCCACAATCGCCTCTTCTTCGTCCAACCAAACGGCATTGACTTCATCCGTTACCCAGGCAACAATAACCGCTGCTGGTGTCACCGGCACTGCCAGCGAAGAAGACTACACTCAATCACAGCTGACATCAGCCACTCCTCTGGGAACTGCTAGCTACATTGTTGGTGCACCAAAGTCTACTTTGGTTCAGGCCATAGCCACCACCGTCGTTACAACATTGGAAGACGGCGTTGTTACAAGCTACACCACTTGGTGCCCTCTCACCGGTGCTGAGACTGAGACTGAAACCGAGAGCGAAGCGCCACAGACAACTGTGATCACCATTACCTCTTGCTCAGAAAACAAGTGCTCAGAGGTGTCCGTGACGACTGGAGTTACCGTCGTGACCACAACCAGTTCGGGCTTGGAGACCATTTACACAACTTTCTGCCCTCTGACAGGCACTGCGGCTTCTCCAACGGGTTCCACGGTGCCATCGACTACCGCCATCACCGCGTCCAGCACATCTGCGGCAGCTTCCAGCAAGGCTGGTACCGTTGTATTGAGCTCTGGTGCTACAACAATCAAGGCCAGCAGCGGCGACGAAGAGGACACCACTGAGACAGCAACGGCCAAAGTCACATTGACAAGTCAGCCTTCACTAACCACGACGGGATCTACAGTGGAAGCTCAGAGCTCAGCTGCAACCACCACGACGGCAGCCGTGTCCACCTTTCAAGGCGGTGCCTCGAAACTAAGCGCCTTTTCGGCAGGCCTGGCCCTTCTGGTAGCCGGTCTTTTCTTCTAGTCTTTTAGCCAACTTTTAATCTGTCCTGATCTGTTTGATTGTACACCCTAGCTCCTCAGTGGGAGGGGTTATCTATAATGTCTTCGTAAAGGAACGGACGACTAGGCAAGGACTGCTCATATGGCCAGCCTCGGACCTCAGCATTGTGATTTAGACACAACCGAACTAGCACAACGTCATACAACCAGCCACTCAATCTGGTTGGCTTCGAGGAACCCAAGGTCACTCGCTAATCACTAAGCATCACGGGACATAGCAGCATTGCAGCGAAACACATCCGAAGCTGTTAGGTTAGAGCACTCTGTTGGTTCTAATAATATAGTTGGGGGAGTTTCCGGCCCGTCCCACGCTGAAGACATACGATTAACTATCGTTGGGAACGAACCGCCTACAGCTAGCAGCAAGTGAATATTATTGCCGCGCGGAAAACTGGCACGACTACACGGAGAAGCGAATACATCTTTGCTGTGCCAAACAAGCGTCATGAACCGTGCACCAGGGCCTTTAGGATGGCCAGCCTCTTAGCAAATATCCCCCCCCCCTTCCGGAAAATCTCAAGCGCGACCGGTTCTCTGGGCCGCACGCGAGGCACCTCATTTGGAGAAATATGCAGCCGCACGAATGCACACAAAACCAGCTCACACAAGTGCTGTTCTGTTTGTGCTTCAATGCCTGCATATCTGACCGCTTGTGCATGCCCCTTATCGCCGGCGCCTACAGATGAATGTAGCCAATCCCGTCGGGTGAGGAGAAACACCAGATCTTTGTACTGGCAGTAGCGTGCCCCACTGGCCTTGTATTGGAGACTGTCTGCTCGTGGTGCATTGTGTCATCATTGCGCTGCGCCCCGGCTGCCTCCCACCCCACTGGTCATTGGACCGCGCGATCGTTCTCTTTGGGGCAAACAGCCCATCATCGGGTCGGCTGCACCTGCATGCAACATCCACCTGCAGTGGATGCGTCATCTCAGCCCGCCCCGCGCGCGCTGGGAAATGAACAGCCACTTCCGTCGCGTTACCAGGCGCATTAAATAAGTGCCCCCTTCTCCCACTTTCCCGAAGAATCGTCCGCATACCACGTACAACACACCATGCTCCCTATTGCTATTCTGTTGGTGCTGGCGAGAGCGCTCGCACAGAGCACAACCACAGATGACTTCACAGGCGTCGCGTCCTTTAGCGGGTTCACCAAGGCCTCCGCATCCGACTCGGTGACGGCAAGTGCCACCCCTGACGTTTCAATTACAAGCAGCTCAATTGCTGAGCCATCTGGTGACGTTTCTTCTGTTTTCTCCTCACTGAGCCCATCGATCGGCCTCTCTGTGCCTTCATCGGGTACGTCGCAAGAGATCGGTGCCACCACAGACTCGGGCTATGAGTCCATATCGACTTTCCCTACGTTAACTCTGAGCTCATTCGCCGCGTCATCATCTTTCTGGTCAAGCATCTTGCCGCCGTACACCAACTCCAGTATACCACTGTCTTCTTCTGATGCTTTAGTCTCACTTGCCCCTTGGGAGGAAGGGTTTTCAACAAGCGCCGGTGAGTCTGCTTCACAATCCGCAGAGATCGTATGGCCTTCGCAAAGTTCGCTGTCTGTTTCAGCCGGTCCAGGTGCAGCATCTTCATCGACCGAAGTACCTGAATTGCCTCCAGCGTCAAGCGAAAGCGCAGCGGCTTCATCTTCTTTGGTGTCAAAGGCCACAATCCCAACAGTGTCTTTGACCCCTAGCTCCTCCTCCTTGAGCTCCATAGAGACCATTGTCCCAGACACGACTACCTCATCCCTATCTTCCTCGGCGTCAGCTACTACAACTTTGACGTCAAGCTCAACTGCGCCAACAACGACATCATCATCGACGTCAGTCACCACTTCCACCACTCCAACGTCTACCTCTACAGCATCTTTCTCTACCACATCCACCTCTACCACTACTCCAACATCTACGACACTCACTACGTCTACCACCCCAACATCTACGTCTACCACATCTACGTCTACCACATCGACATCTACCACCCCGACATCTACCACCCCAACATCTACCACCCCAACATCTACGTCTACAACATCGACCTCTACCACTACTCCAACATCTACGACACTCACTACGTCTACCACCCCAACATCTACGTCTACAACATCTACGTCTACAACATCGACATCCACCACTCCAACATCCACGTCTACAACGTCCACGTCTACAACAACATCTTCGACATCTACATCAGCCACAGCGACCTCCACGTTGAGTGCACTTGAGCAGGCTGTGTTGGACGAACACAATGCCAAGCGTGCCCTCCATGGTGTCCCACCATTGCAATGGAGTCAGACGCTTGCCGATTATGCCCAGTCTTACATTGATTCTCTGGCCGCCACATCAACGAGTGTCTGCTCAGGAACTTTGGTCCACTCTGCCAGAACTGGTCTCAACTACGGTGAGAACTTGGCCTATGGAAACATCAATGCAGTCCAGGGCGTTGACCTGTGGTATGATGAGGACGTCTACTACGACTACGCAGACCCGGCCAAATCTTCTGGTGCCTTTGAGAAGTATGGTCACTTCACCCAGCTAGTCTGGAAGGCATCCACGCAGCTGGGCTGTGTTGTGCATTCGTGTCCTTCCAACAGAATCTACCTGATCTGTGAATACAGCCCACAGGGTAACATATTCCTCTCCGGTGGTGACCCATACTTGTTCTTCAAGCAGAACGTGCCGGCACCAATATAAACTACTACAGTTACATTGTAAGATATTTCATCGTGTTTTCTAGAGGTTTGTGTAGTGCTGAACGCTCGTCACGTAGCTCTAGCTTTGCAGCATCGCCCAAAGAGGAAGCGCTGACTGATTTTCGCCAGCGGGCAAGCGCAAAGTTGCGAAAATCCTGACGCAGTCCCAAACAGGAAATAAAAATGCAAAAATAAAAAAACCAAAAAAAAAGGGGTGGGGCGGGGGCGAACGCGGCCCGTTTTCTCCCCAAAAGCAAACTCCATCAACTCCGGCAGTTTTTTGAGAACCCGTGGACATCACTGCGGTTCTGCTCTGTTAATACGCTGGTGAAGTGGTGAATCTCTACACGACATACTACACCGAGTGCACGTTTACTGTTTCTAATCGCCTGGTTTCCTTTGTGCTGATCAAAGAGACAAGGGGGGGGGCAAAAGCAGAGAGTGTGTTGGCCGATCTATAATGCAATAGACGTTGAACGCACCTACCTCATATCCACAGAGACACCACCAATACTTACACCCCACTACACACACAGAACACCAATGGCTACGGTGATTGCGCGTCCACTTGTTCACGATGACAAGAAGCGCAGATACGACGAAGAGCTTCCAGCACCCGTGCCAGTCAAGAAGACAAAGACCAAGCTTGAGGTTTTTCGACAGGAGTCGCTGCAGGATAATGTCGACTACATGTCGCTGCAGAGCTCGCTTGAGCTGCTGCAATCGCGAGCAGAACAGATCAAGAGCGAGATGAAGGAGCTATCCAACCTGAAGCGGTGTATCCGTGAAACATCCAGCGTCAAGGACATTGCACGCATTGTGAAGAGCAACAAGAGCTACCTGAATGAAATAAACTACAAGGGAAGCTACATCAAGTGCCCTGCTATCAACTGGAGCAGAGACTATGGGCTTGACCTTGATCTGTTGAACCAAACGACAGAGCAAATTAATGGACAATATGAGATCATCAAGAGAGACAGACTCTTTTAACTGATCAGTGTTGGGCTGGCCCAGCATCTTGTACAGAAAAAACGAATACTACAGAAGACAAAACGAATGATACCTTACGTGGTGAACCACACTGGCTTCAATGACCAACCACTATCACTCTCTTCAGCTAAATAAAGGACGAACAACAAAAAAAAAAAGAGACTCTAGCATGAAACCCCGTAGAATCATTTGTACTGTTCGATAGCCTGTTTCAAGGCGCCCACATTGGCCCCGACGATCTTGCCCAGTGCCTCATCTTGCTTGAACAGGATGAAGGTTGGCATTGCTGACACTCCATATTCCATGGCAATGTCCTCGGCGTTATCAACGTCAACCTTGAGGAACTGGACATCGGTGTTCTCCTCACTCAGCTTCTGGACCACTGGCGAGATGGCCTTGCATGGACCGCACCAAACAGCGTAGAAGTCTGTGATGGTGAGCTTTGGGGAGGCGATGAGCTCCTTGAAGCTCTTGAGGTTGTCAACCTCGACAACTGTGCTCTGGAAACGCATCGCGAGCGGTGTTCTGAGACGGAGAGCAGGGCGAACGGCAAGACGTGTGAATGACATGTGTTGTGGGAACGTGTTGTCTTCTAGGACCACGGGATATATATGATTTGTCAAAGAGGGCGTACGATCTCGGTATCCGGGCCCATGCTGGATGTACCAGAACCTCGCATACACTCGAAGGCCAAAGCGCGCTCCATCGCCAGAACAGCAGCTTGAAAGTGGCAGATTGCCAGCCATGGCCGTACGAAAGGAGATGGTGCGTGCTGAACGATGACTTTCTCCTGATGAGTGACGCTAACCTGGGCAGGGAAATTCCTTCTTGGGGTATTTGTACGAGTTCCCTCGCATCAGAGGTGAGTGGGTAACTTTGCAAACTAGCACTGCTACTAACACGCCGAAGTTGATAGGTTTGACAACCAAAGGCTACGCCAAGATGCTGATCCCATTGCCTTTTATCTCCTAACACATGCTCACTCTGATCATATGAAGGGTTTGGATGTCAGCAGCTTTACAGGAGGCACCATATACTGTTCATTGGCGACCAAGGAATTGTTGAAGCATAACGAAAAGTACAAGAAGAACGTTGCAAACCTGCGCGTGCTATCCACGGGAGAGAGGCATATAGTTCCCTATAGCGACACACAACTCTTCCTCACCTTGATCCCTTCCAACCATTGCCCAGGGTCTGTAATGTTCCTCGTCGAATCGGATACAACAAGCGTTCTTGTGACGGGTGACATGCGTGCAGAGAGCTGGTGGTGCGATCAGCTACCCAGGGTGGAACAACTTATACCGTACACATGCGGCATGAAGCAGCTCGATATGATCTACTTGGACACCACGTATTCTTACAGGGGAGAGCCCTACATTGAAATGATGTTCAACCACAAAGGCTTGGAAGTCTTGACACACTTCCTTAAGAGCTACCCAACTGACGGTAGTGTTCAGTTCTATCTTAAGGATGAAACTATTGGGTTTGAAGACGTCTGGCTTCATATAAATGCTGCACTGGGTGGATCCATACATTGCAAGGGAGAGATCAAACAGAGAACAGATGTTCTCTTACAATGTGGTGCTCTCAGTAAAGGGCTGGTCTCTGTTCTGGACACAGGGAAAGGTTCCAGATATCACATTTGTGGGCGAGATTCTCGTTGCTGTACGAAGTTTAACCAGGACAAGTTCCATGTAACGCTAAAGGCCTGCATTAATATTTCTTTGGACCAGATGATGTTGGCCAGTCTCCCTGTGATGCTTAAAGGTGATGAAGACGGGCTCGAGCTCTTAGATACAACTTCGGATGGGCATCAGATCTTCAGCTATCAAAATGAGGGCATTGAAAAGAGATACATGTTACCAGCTGGAGGAAGCGATCTCCTCACAGATGAAATACTCTTCTTCTATAGCAGGCACTCCTCATACGAAGAATGTCGCCATTTTGTGAGCTTGTTCAACGTCAAGGATGTATACCCGATAGTGGAGGATCATGACTCTTGGGACCATGGCTTCCAGATGGAGAGACATTTTGGCGATTTGTGTAACGGCTCGACTTTCCTCTACGATGCCCAATGCCTAAGGCTATATGGCGAACCAAATAACTTACCAGAAAGCCAAAGGCCATGGATTGCAAACAACCTCCGACCAAATACAGAAGTAAATTGGAGGCAAAGCCTTGAAAATGTAAGGTCTTCCAACGAGTTGAGTTTCAAAGGACAGGCATCGATCAAGAATCTGTTCAATGAAAATCAAAGTAATGATACAAGGTACATGTACCGTCAGTACAAGAGTCTCAGGGAGAAGGGTCGAATCCTGGACGGGATGAACCAATACAGAGTACAGAAGAGTATCCGAGACTTGGGACCACAGTGGCTCGTCGACCAGAAGAAGGATGAAACCAACGAGGCCTCAATCTCGGAGACCGATGACTGTGACATGGCCAGGGCGATGATGCAGTTGAACAAGACGATTGCCAGCAGGCCAACGTCGATGACCACTAGCACACCGGCTGATAGCAATCAGTTCTCTTTGATTTCAATCGCAAGCAGAAATGTCTCAGACCAACCCGGTATTACACCTGTCTCTTTAACTGGGCCGTTGGTGGCGCTGGATTTACAATCCGATGACCCTTTACAACTCCCACCCACACATCCGCAAGAGAAGAAACTGGACAATTTCAAGAGACTTCTTGTCTTGAGTCCACAAATGAAAACTAAAAAGCATAAGGGCACACGTGCCAATACTGCCAACATCATGAGATACGAACAGCTAGTGAAGACCGATGTCGACTATGGATTTTTTGGAGTACACCTACAAGTCCTTGACGACCAGGATAAATAATTCAATGACTCTATTTTAACTCCTAACCAACCTGGGCCTATGCATACATTTATGCAGGCACGATCTCATCAGTTTTCCCTCCATTGATGTCCACATTTTGTGCATTTGTAGAACGTTGTCATCGGTTCATCGGCTGATCTAATCTGCAGCTGGAAGAAATATGCCTTATCGTTACCACAACTATCAATCGGACATTGTGCACCAGTCTGGTCAACATTCTCCCATGCGCCATCACCTCCGAGGACATCATCTATCTCCTTGCGCGGAAGTTCTTTGCGGTCATAGATCTCAACGCCTGCTATGGGGAACTCATATGGACATGTGGCGCAGTTCAGTCTGTGAACGCCACTGTCTGCTGTAGATATCTCATTAGTCAGTAAGTATCACGACAGATGTCAGGATTACTCACTAGCAGCATGTTCGAGCAGTTTGGACAGAAGGAAAGCATTCTTGAGTGCCAGTTGTTGTGATGCGATGAGGAAGATTTTCAGATTTTTAAAGATCATGGTATTTGTGTGCGGGAGGGCCCCACGACCACGATGTTCATGGTTTCATGCCGATGACACTGGCAGCCTCTTTAGGCGTACCCGGAGAAGCCATATCAACAGGACAGCATTGATTCCACAGGATTACACAAAGCTACAACCAAAATCATAAATAGGCGTACATTACATTCGGTTTTAGACGTTGAACCCATAGTCTATGAGTGCCTTCTTGAAATCGTCGCCTGTGAGATAGTAATAGCTTCTAGTGATCCAGTGAAGTAGTGCCAAGGGCAGGTATGAGAAGATGGCGTAGATGCAAAGTGTCAGCAATACGAGAAAGAACGAATGAAGGAGGAACGCATCAAGGGCTTCCATCAGGTAGTATGGGAGATGGACGTAGTACATCCAGTAGAGCCTCACCGAAAAGTTTCTCAGCATGGCTACTATGAAGTGTGAGTCTTTGTCGCGCTCCGCATTCGTCGGGTAGTATTCGAAAGTACCTGCCATGGCGATGCTGTTGTAGTGCGTGTTTGCGTGTTTGTGGCTCTGCAGTGAGCGTTGTGAAATTCAAAAGTGCAGAATGGACAGGCTAGTGCTGAGAATGAAAGAGAGGAAGTGATAGAGATCCGGAACGATCAACAGGGAGTCTCACGACGGTTGGAACAGCCTGTTGAGCGTATGGCCCACAACTGCGTTGTTTACCGAACGAACGTCTTCGCGGCGCGCGCACGGAGAGCCCCTAAAGCCAAATCCGAGGGCCTCGGAAGAGCTGCCACTACAATAGATATGCTGAATTGATCCCAGATCGGGTTAATCTTTAAATGCTTGCTGCTTTATACGCGGTGCAATGTGCATCATGACTTGAACCAGGACTTGCGATTCTCTTGCTTGGAGGTCTTGCGAGAGGTGGTTCTTCTCAAGTTGAGTGAGCTTCTAGACATAGATCCATCCTCTTCCAGATCTAGCTCCTCCATCTTGAACTTGAGTCTCTGCAATTCCGCTGAGGTCCTTGGTGACCGAGCGTTCTTGGTGGGGCGGACTTTCATGACTTCAACTTTCAAGTCGCCACTATCCGTATCTGTATCCTCGTAACTGGTGCCCTTTTCTCTCCCATCACCAATGTCCATGTCCTGTAGCTCCAGATCAAGGCGTGGTCTATGCTCATGAGAGTTACCTAGAGTAACCAGTGGTCCAGAGTCTAGCTTGAGATTTGCATTCGGACGAGGCGGCATCTTCGGCAGTACTTCTGCTCTTTGTGGTTGCTGCGGCCGAACATGTTGGTTGGCAAGATGGGCCTGTGGTGGGGATTGAACATATATCTGGGGGAGCTGACGTGCTGGTTGTATTTGCTGTGTCTGCTGTGTCTGCTGTGGGTTTGGCTTCATTGCCAAGGTGTTGCCCACCACTAACTTCTGAGGTATGATGACCTGCGGGGCACTTTGGGCATGCTTAACTTGATGCTGGTCATCGTAGCCCGGGGAATATTGTGCCCATGGATTGGTGCCTGACGGCTGTGAAGGAACTTGGGTCTTCCCGTCAAGCGTTTCACCCCTGGGGAACGGATTATTCGAAGTTGGGAACGGATTTCGCGATCTGCTCATCTCCAGAGATGACTTCGGTGTAGTTTCAAAGTTGAACAGATTCTCAAACGAGCTCTGCGGTTGGAATGGAGGTCTATCTTGTTGCGAGTCGGATAGCGCAGGAGTCGGACCAGCTACCGAAACGGGTTGTTGTGCTGCCGGCTGAGCGGGAGCTTGACTAGGCACTGGGGCTGATGCATTCACCTCGGAAGAGTTAGCTTCCGGTCGAGGCTTCTCTTCAGCTTTATGAAACACATCCACCACCAAATCTGTCTGATCGGGAGGGGCCTCCCATGCTTCCGTCTTAGTGAGCTTAAAAGCCATGTTTTCTGGATTTGCTGGATCAGGACTCTTTGAACTTTCCCTAGTGTCCATGCCGTCATCTATAGATGCTGTAGGATTGCAGTCTAATGATTTTCCTGTGGGTATTGTAAACTTGGTTTCAATGTCTTTATCCAAGTCATCGATACGTGGGAATCTGTCCTCAACGTTGTCCAGTTCCGGATTACCCTCATCATCAACGTCTTCATTGTTGTCATTCAACACTTTCAAGTCACCCACACTCGACTTTGATGACCGTGTTAATTCTTGTGGCCGAATGCCATCATGCGGTACCTGTGCTGGCTCCCCCTCCTCTGTGGGTGCCTTTTTTATTGCCTGATCGTGTCGTTTCTTCTCCAAATACTTCTTTTCCAACGCTGCTTGTTTCTGCTGTTGTTCTTGCATGTACTGTTGATAACGCGCATATGCCTCGAAGTCATAGGGTCCCAGCATGTAGCGATCCTCGATGGGGACGGGTATTTTCCTGAACGAGCACACCTCATGCAGTACCTGGTAGGAATTTGGCCTGAGCAATGGAACCACTTGAAGCATAATGATAACCAGATTTTTCAGGCGTGATGGGTACTGTGGCTGCTCCGGGAATTCAAAGTAACCATGGAGTAACGCAAGTTCACCCTGGCGTTCAAAAGGAGTTGTGTAGTACATCAGCTTGTAGAGGAACACACCCAGGGCCCAGATGTCGGACTTGTCATCAATAGGTAGGTTCTTGTACAGATCGATCATCTCAGGAGCACGATATTGAGGAGTTGTGTTCCTGATAATGTCATTGGCAATGAACTGCACTTCTTCCTGTGTCTGGGGAGGAGCAATGAAAGCACTTGTGGAGCCAAAGTCTGCAAGCTTAAACACTCCTTGCGAGTCTCTGAGTACATTTTCTATTTTAAGGTCCCTGTGGATGAGCTTGAGCGAGTGCATGTCTGCCAACGCCACTGATATCTGGCACATTATCCTCGTGATCCGATCAACCGTGAGTTTGGTCTTGATATGCTGATTCATGTAATCCAGTAACGAGCCATTCGGGCAGTATTCCATGAGAAGCAACACTTCGTAGTGGCCACTGTCTAGCTTCTGTGCGTTAGAGTCATAGTACCGTACCACGTAGGCGCTGTTAACCAACCGTTTCATGGTGTCCACTTCATTACGGAGCTGGTTCAAATCTGACTTCTCCTTAACTATGACGCGCTTCAGGCATGCCTCTTGATCCTCCAGCTTCACCTTGTAGATATGTGCAAAGCCACCTAGTTTCCCCTGTTAGTATAACTGATCAAAAATGGTAACAAAGTTATGACTCACCTTCTGCAATGTATTCCAGTATCTCTACAGTGTGCTTGCCGACCTGGACTTCCGTCCCTGGCCTCAGTTTCTCCATGAAGTCTGTGCTGTATTTGTCCATGTGTCTTTCACAGGATAACCCGAGCCTCCTTTTGATAATTATGGTGCAAAACATCCGGACATTCAAAACAGCTTTTCGCAGCTTTCCACAATGTGATGACTAAGGGAAGTAGTGTGCATCCAGTCCAGTACAGTCCAATACACTCCAAGAGCGCAAGAGCACATGTCGAGGGTACAAGAGATCAAGAGAAAGCAGGAGTTACAGGCCAAATTTCAGCTGGCGGTGGGCCAGTCAAGCCAACAAGCCCTCAACTGGCTCGGAGGGAGCCGTGCCAGTGAGACCACGAGCGATGAGTTCCTTGCCCTACCCATCGTTTCTGATGGCGGCGGGTTGTCTCTGGGTAAAGGGAGCACCATCGGTGAGTTTGTCGCATCTGGTGTCAAGAACCAACGGGTGGCCTCTGGGGCTGTGGAGAAAGGCCCGCGGGACTCCAAGGCGTTAAACGCTTTGCGGAACAAGATGAGAGACTCAAACAGAACCAAGCAGAGGACCTCCACAAGACCACCGGTGCAGTCAAAATCGCAGTCAAAGCTACATTCAAAACAATCAGCAGACTCGGATGAGTCAGAAGACGAGCGGCCTGTGAAGGCAACGAGGAAAACGTTCAGGTCGTTCTTGGACAAGAAGAAATGAGGTACCTATGTACGGGCATGGCACTACATAGAGTAAGAAAACAAAACAAAGTCATTCATGGGTCAGAAAGTCGTTAGAGTTATTGGTACAGATAGTATGTCATCGGTTGGCCTGTTGATGACAGCCGTGTGTGTGTTTTTGCAGTTGGGTTGCACCAATTATTGTTTAGGGTCTGTCAGGCTTCTGGGACGTTTAGTTGCACGATCCTCGCTGGCCTCCTCACCTTCATCTGGAGTGCTGGGGCGTTTAGATCTTGGACTTTGAAGAATGCTGGGGCGCTTGGCCCTTGGGCTTTCAAGCAACGAACTTACCGCAACCTTTGAGCTGCGATCCGTCGAGATTGACCCTGCAGGATGCCGATACTCTGTAGGTGACTGTGAATAAAAGCCATTCCCTTGAAGAGCATACGGGTAGTGGTGCAGGCTCGACTGCGAGTTGCGTGAAGACATCGACGATATCGAGGAGTGAGTCGAGTAACGCGTGCCATGCGTGGAGTTTGACGACAGCGAGCTCTTCAGTTGTGGAGCAGTGGCATGTAGATCCGTCAGCGAGGGCCTCAGTTGGGCCTGGAGGTGGGCAATGTTGGGTATCGATCCATTCGGAAGGGGGCGAGTGTGCATTGAGCCCGTTGGCAGCGGAGCCGGCAGCGGGGGTGGGGCTTGTGGTGGGGCCCCAGTGGGTAGCGACTCATTATAACCAATAGGCGGCGCACCAGGCTGGGGGGCAAGGGGCACGGACAGCGTCCCAGGGCGATGGTCACTCGGAGGTGGCCCCGCCAGCGGGTCCACAAAGACAGAGCGTTGTCGCTGGCCAGAACCACCGTGAGACTCCCAGAAGCTCACCGCAGGCGGTGGAGCCTGGTCCACCCATTGCTCTGCGCGGGTAGTGAACTTGTGCTGCAAAGATTTCAGGCTGTCTTTGTACAGGTGGCCCTGGCCTCGTAGCCCAGGTACGAGCTTGGGTAGTGACACTCCAATGCGCATAACATCGGCGCCGGTGGAACGCACCTCGTTTGTAAGAACCTCAGACTGCCAGCTGAGCGCCCTCTGTTGAGAGGCCATGTCTTTCAACATGTCCGCTCCCTCCTGGGGTGTCGTGAGTAAAGTAGCACCATGCTGCTGCTGGTCATACTGCGGTGGCGTTTGGCTCTGACGGGGAAGAAAAGCTTGACCTTGGGGAGGCTGGTGATGTTGCTGTGGGTGCGGGTGACCATGGTGCTGGGGAGTATGGTGCTGGACATGCTGTTGTTGAGGCACGTAAACGGGCGTCGCAGGCCTTGAGCCGTACTGCGGGCCGAAAGCTGGTGCCTGATAAGGGTAACCGACATAGTACACCGATTGAGGCGCTGGCCAGCGCAACTCCTCTTCAGCGGTGGCCTTATTAGAAGATCGCCTTTTGATATTGGCAAGGCCAGCTTCGTCGCCATTGCGAAAAAGAACTGTTGAATGCTTGAACTCCCATACGACATCGTCATCTCGAGGTGGCTCTTCGTCGAACACCTTGTGGAACCCATACATGTGCAGCTGGCGCACAAAACTCGAGACGTTGCCATGTTTGAAATATGACGTGAGAGCTGAGGCAAACTCGGTGCATGGTCTCAATGCAAAGACCCCCTCTGCAGAGCACCACCAAATGAGCGACGACAGTGACGGGTCAGACAGCATGGCGTACAGCTTGTGAACAAAAGCAGCCTTCCTCGGAGGTTGAGAGCTCGCGCCTGGGTTCGGTCGCTCGGAACCGTCCATTTCTCGACGGACCTTCACGCCCCTTGCGATTGTGAGTGGCAGATTAACAAGGAGACAGACGCCAGGCGTTGAGAGCCAAACGGTTAGCACAAGCGTGGAGCTTTGAGTAAGGAGCAGACTGCGTAATTGCAGGAGCAGAAGGGCAGTGATAGTCCCGGAAAGGAGGGAATCTGGTGAGCTATTAGTGTTCTGGTCCGTGAGCTTTCCTCATGCCAAATTGTACTTTTTTTATTTTTATGGGAGACGTTTTGCGGGTTTTCAATTCCGCACAAAACAGTTGTTAGGGACACAGCCAAAATGCTATCTTCAGAACCAGATAGAGCATAGCGGTGAACGAACTTGCAGGACGGATTACTTTACAGCCGAAGCCAGCAGCTAGAATATTTCTCTCACCGGGCTGATCACCGTTTTCGTGCACTCCAGTCCCGTGGTACCCCCTGTGATGCAGCCCATCTCATTTTCAACCAGCTATGCGGGCCGCTGCGTCGTGAGGCATGCTATTGCGTAGAAGCGCATGCATGTGCGTCGCATGTATGCGTGATTGTTGCAGTAACAACGGCTCTGGTAGCCGAAGTAATCAGCGATCCGGGTGCCAAGGCCAGAGACACTGGCTGGACCCTGATGCTAAAGAAGGAGAATCCTAGCCAGCTCTGTAGCTTTGCCTTGATATATATTAGTCTTTTGGGTTGGCGATGATCACCGGCCCATGAATGCATGGTTCTCTGCTCCGCCACACGAAAAACGCCAATCCTGGATTCTGATGCCTATTCAAGACCAAGAGACATCTCGGGGCCTCAAGGTGGACGGGGGAATAACTCTGATATTCACTAGCCATGTCAGATTCGCGCAGGAGACTACAGAATCCCAGAAAAGGCGGTCGTAGAACGGATAGGGTCATTGTAAGCAGTTCCTTCGCGGCCAGGAGGGCCAGAGGCAGCTCTAGTTGTAGATCCTCGAGAGCTAAACAGTTTACAACGGTGACTAGGACTGCGGAATGTAGAAGTCGACTCTCGTCGGCTTAGAGACGGAATCACCTGCAGCTTCTGGCAAGGGCGGTGATGAATGATTCTGTATTGTCCAGGGACTATCAACGGCGAACGGTAGGTGACTTCCTTCTAGAAATTCTGCTTTAGCTGACAGGCCAGCAACAGGCCGAGATGTTTCACATCAGCAGCTAGTGAGCCATCTAACGATAGAGAGACATTATGTGATTACAGATGTTGGAACTTCCTGCTTTGTGCTACAGGCTCTCGCTGTGGTGAAACTTCAGCCTGGGGCATCGGCCCCAGAGTATACTGCTCCGCCCCAAATGTTGCCGAAAGCACAACACGCCTGTTGGTATTCATCCTGAGCCATTACGCTAATGATTCCCTTTTCATCTGATTGAATTAGTGTCCAGGTACTAACCGACGGCGGGCTACGTCGATAAATTGCTTGCGGCTTTGTTGAGCGAACAGGCGATGCGAATCTTCCGACCTCACTGTGTGAGCGTGAGACTGTTGATGTGTTCTCATTATTGTTTTGAGCCGCTTTCAGTTCTTTTATTCCTCTGCTGCTCGTTTATGTGTCTTTCTCAGCTCAGCAAGCACCACTTTAGCACCATATCAGCCGAGACATCGTATATGTGGGTGACTGTCCTAACCCAGCTCGGCCATCTCCTTCCCCTCATGAGCGTTGTCCTTTGAACGGACTCCGAGGGCTGAAGCCGGAAACGTCACCACCTGCATAAGCAAGCTTCAGGTCCTCGAGGACAGGGCCAAAGCTGACTCGGGAATCACATTTCACTGCCAGCATGCCTTTGCGGACTGTATGGCTGAAGTCCCCGCTTCACAGCCGTTCACCAGCAGGAAAAAATCCTCTGCCCGCAGCACAGTTGAAGGTACAGGTCTTGAAAACTCCCACCATAGTATTCGTCCTCGTGCCTCGCTTGATGGCATGTGTTCTTGGCCCTCCTTATTGGAACCGCCAACACCGCAGCGGCAAAGCTGAACTCACCGAGGCTGCAGAAACCCCTGACCTGCAGAACCGTTGAGTCTGGGCAGCATGCGCGCACGCAGCGCGCAGGCCAGCGGTTCTGGAACATCGCAAACCCACAAAAACGACGGCAGCGCAAAAGCAGCGCATGTGAAAGTGACATGCAATGGAAACAAAAAAACACTGTCATCTTGGCACACTACCTTTGAGCTACACTGGGTAATGGCATATCCATCAGGACATGGAGTGAGCATTCATTGTGCTTGCAGGTCGCAGCTTCTTTTTCTGGGCAGCGGTGCTCCGCCCATTTTAATCAGGCCATTTCAGAGACAGCGCACAGCGTCTGGCATACATCTCACAAACTTTAAAAGGGCCCTTAGATGAGCGGGGCGCGGCCACTATTCAGAACGGCATCAGTTCAAGTTGAGCAATTCACCTCTATGATCTCCAGCTTTGCTTCCCTCAGAGAAGTCCTCATAACCTCTGAATGTAGTATGGGCACGCAGTCGCAGTCGCAACCGCAGCAGGCTGTGGGGTTTATCGATCACCACATGGCATGCAACGTAGATTTGGAGGCTGCTTCCGGCCAAAGGTCACAAATTCATTCGTGCTGTTTGCCTGGGCTCCGCTATGTGCGACTGTCCATGGCCTCTGGTAGGTGAAGGAGAGACGTCTTCTGATGGTCCCGGACAGCACATAATACAATTAACGCTTCTGGAATCGGCCACTACCATGTTATGACTACCGCGGTGGTTCTCATACAATGTGGGCTAGAATAAAATAGGTCCTTGTCTACACTGCTCGAATTCTGGCCCCTCAATATCTTTAACGCACCGCTTCGCAACGAGACACAAATAAAAGGCAGGGAGCGCGAACTAAGAGTCTTTGTGCGGCGCAGAAAAAGAGCCACCTTCCTTGCCACAAACGACTCGCTTTAGGGCAAAAGACAGATGTTCAGATTCACAGTAAAGTTAAAAAAAAAAGACGAAGATCGGCGAAGCGAGCCATTCCATCGGGCCAGTGTAAGTGATGGATTAGTGCTGCCAATCCATTCACAAAATGACACACTTCTTCTTCTTGCTCTGCTTCTCCTTGCTCATCAACGAAGCTCTAGTGGCAGTCTTGAAAACCTCGTCAACGTTGTAGTTTCTCTTGGCAGAGCACTCGATGTATTTCAGGGCACCAATCTTGTCAGACACTGCCTGGCCCTCAGACGCAGACACTGGAGCCTGGCCTTCGTCTCTCAATCTCTGAAGAGTGGCTGGGTCATCTCTCAAGTCAACCTTGCAACCAACCAAGATGATTGGAACGCCATGGCAGAAATGCAAAACTTCAGAGATCCACTTCTCCTGCACGTTCGAGAGAGATTCAGGAAGGTCGACAGAGAAACAAATCAAGACAACGTTGGTGTCCGGGTATGACAATGGTCTAAGTCTATCATAATCCTCCTGACCAGCAGTATCCCAAAGGGCCAACTCAACTCTGCGACCATCCAAGTCCACATCTGCAACATAGTTGTCAAACACGGTAGGGACGTAAATCTCTGGGAAAGTACCCTTGGAGAAGACGATTAACAAACAGGTTTTACCACAAGCACCATCACCGACAATGACGAGCTTTCTTCTGATATCTGTTGGGAGTTGGGACATTGTTAGGATATATGTGAGTGTGATTTGTTCCTTGTGTGTTGTGCGTGGCTAATGTTCCGAATTAATAAGGTCTTAATATCGTCGTAGCTGGATCTGTTAGTATGATGAAGGAGAATATCAACGGCACGAGGGACTCATCCGCCAGATCCGGTGAAGACCAGTTAGATGCCCACAAATGGCACGCAGAAAGCTCGCAATGCATTCCATATGACTGCCTCCACCTCGAACTCGAGAAGCGCCCACCGTCGAATATGACAGCGCGTTATAACCACAAAGATGACAACAACAAGACATGGCGGCCAGAAGGACACCCCCTTTCAGAGCGAAGCGTCGCCCAGATAACTGACCAGGGCCTGAGTAGGCGACATGACACGAAGTCCGATGTACAGCCCCCGCAGGTCCGTCACAGGTGGGCGCTGACCCAAAGGGGCGAAGCGATTTAAAGAATGTTTGGGTTCAGGGGCGTGGAATCCGGGGCCGGAATTGAGACCAACACATGCCGATAAGATTGGAACTTACTTGTCAGAGCACAAATGTCCGTTTGGTGAGGTTGCAGTTGAGAACAGAAGGATGTGGCACGGGATTTTCTCGTTGAAGAACTCTTCCGTTGTTTGTTTTGCTGCAACGAAATCAACGAGTTTTTTCCGTTTGTGTTTATTCTGGGACGCCGGCGCGAACGAACCGCCCCGAGATGAGATCTGGGTCATGCACACCGCACACCGCAACTTTGCAAGGTTTGGTTCTCTACAGATCAATAGTACAAGAAACAATATATACTAAGCGTCTATTCCTGAGCCCGCAGAGACACCTGAGACTCCCTCAGGTACTGTGCAAATCTGCTTGTCTCATGGATTCCGCACTCCGACTTCACGCGACCTTTCCAACGGCCAGCTCTCTCGTCCTCACCCTCTGCTACCGGCTGTGTAGAGTGGTAGTCGCCAACCGATCTGTAACCGAGGTCAAGGAGCTCGTTGTAGGGCACATTTTGCTTCTTGATGTAGCCGAGTACTTCGTTGAAGCTCCAATTGGCCATAGGGTTGATCTTGATTATGCTGGACGTTTCGTCAATCTCCAAAATCTGCAGCTGGTCTCTTGCACCACCTTGGGAGCGTCTTCTTCCCGTAAACACGGCAACAACGTCAAGCTCCCTGTACGCTCTATGTGCAGGCTCCACTTTCACAAGATAGTCGTAAGTTTCCTCGTCTGTCTCCCATAGCTGCGCGCCATACTTTTTTTCAAACTCTCCCTCTGTTGAAACATCCTTGGGCTTGTAAATGTTCACCTTGTTATGCGGGTATTTCTCCTGCACTTTGCGTACAACTTCTAGAGTCTGCGGAAAATGATGCAGAGTGTCGAGGAAGATCAGCTCGGTTTGCTTTCCCATTTTCGAGAGCATGTCGATGGTAACCAGGCCGGTCAACCCAAAAGCTGTGGTCTGATAGAGGTTTGGAAAAGTGGAGGCAGCCCATTCAAGGATCCCCTCCGGGCTCATATCAGCGAGCTTAGCATTGAGATGGTCCAAATGACTTTGTGTGAGAATAACTTTGTCTTTGATGTTGAAAACTTTTTCAACTGAGCCTTTGGTCTCGTTCTGGGCGTAGTCTGCAGCAGTCATGGTTTATTCTATCAGTCGAGCGAATGATGAGGTTCCTTCTAGGCAATATAAGGGACTTCACGGAAGTGACAAATCAACAGAGGAGAAGCAGCAAACTGAGTTAAAACTCTTCTTCCGGGCTATTGTATGAGCTGCTGAGCCACGGCACGTGACATGTGTCGACACAATCGCCTCCGTGGCGTACTGTCATATAGTGTGGCTGGTGTGGCGCAGCTCGATTGGGTTGACTTCTTCATTAGGAAGTCACATGTGAGTTGACCATATCGGAGCCCGGTACATCTGGACACCAAGGTTTACGTCCACCATTCCACATGTATCAGAACTTGGGCTAGCACGGCGCTGTGAAACCCTGCTATTATCGTCATGCCTGCGCCTATTACAGAAACTGACAGGGCTATTGAGGATACCAAGGACGTCCTGAACCGTCTAACCGATGCCTTTTTGGAACTGGGGATCTATGTCCACGACTTTCAAGGCACGGAGGGCTCCAAGGAAGGAATGGTGTACAAGGTCAATGCCACCATTGACGATCTCAAGCGACTGACTAATCCATCCTCCAATGCTCTTGATAATGTTCCCATCCCGCTTGATGTCTTGCAATATATCGAGGATGGACGGAATCCAGATGTGTACACAAGGGAGTTTGTTGAAGCTACGAGCAAATCCAATCAATACCTGCGGGGAAAGATGGTAGCGATGAGACAGCTGAGAGATGTCCTGGGGCAGAAAATCAGTGCAGAGTTCCCCGAGCTCGACTCTGCAGTAAAAGGTGTGATACAGAGAACTGACGGCTAGGGATGTATGCGCCATGTAACGCAATTGATGAATATGAGCGATTGCCCTACAGCACTACGAGTGTCCATGACGTGAATGGGCCAACACAAACAGTGTTCCCTGATATGGGGTATAAAAGGGCCTTGTTCTATAGGCGGATTACATCGGTAAGATTGGGACGTTTGCTCGGTGGCAAGAGTTTTTGGAATGCCATATATTCCTCAGTTAACGCAGATCGCATCACTGGTGGAACAGACTCTGGAACAGACCAGGTTATCTCGATAAAAAGAAGGAAACAGCAATGATAATCTCGAAAATGGGAGCACCAGCGATGATCAGAAAGAACTGTCAGTTAGACCATCCACAATTGATGAACAAATCACGGCAAGCGACAACTGCGGCCGAGACTTTAACGGCCATGCAAATTGATCAAATAATGTTGCTGCTTGCTGCTTTTTTGCCTATCCTACTTGTCCAGTTTGGCCACTGAGAATGGAAGGGTAGGATGCCTTGTCCATATATGATAACAGGTTGACCATCACAGCAAAGGAAATGGCAATCCCTGATATCTTTCTACTGAGCAAGGCTTATTGCTCTGGCGTTATTTTGGGAATTTGCGAATAGCTTGAAAGGTTATGGTAGCATCACCGTCTCTGAAACTGATGGATTGGGGCATTGGTGCGTGTATATAGGGACCCCGACCCCTGGCTTCTCCGGAGACCGTCAGTGGAGATCAAAACCTCGGGGTGCACCAATCTTAGTGACGCAATGACAGTCGACTGATAAGCAGTAAGTACCATAAAGCCTTATAGGCTTGTGACGAGGAATGAACGCCCAAAAACATTGGGCACGTCGTGTACATAATAATACAAGCCTGAAGTTCACTGCTCAGCCCTGTAGCTGGATTCCATGTGATTTTTGTGAAGATCGCTGAACAGGTTATCGGCGCTACCACAGCACTTTCCGCAACCCTTATTATACGCTTCATACTGACCTTCACGTGTAGCACTTACCATCAGCAGTATACACGGCCTGATCGTCGGCTAGTTGGGAATTGGATTGCTACAGGACAGCGATATATCGTGAGCCCTAGGGCCGGATCTAGAGTATATACAACCGGTTACTTTTAACTTCGTCAACTACAACTTCCATTTCAATACCTCATTGACGCCAGTTGCCTTGAATGCCAGTACCAGTTTCAAGTACTGGGAGAGGCCAGACTTGTGCTTGTAATTTGCATCCTGGGTGAAGTGGGTAATAACATCCTCAACAGTCACCGAGCCAGGAGGCTTGGAGTCAATGAAAGCTCGAATATCAGTTTCCTTTGGGAGTCCAAAGTTGTGAGGGTAGTCTGAGTATGTGACAGCATAGTTCTTGTCAACAACAAGCGATGAGTCCGCCTTGAAGTATGGCAAAATCTCCTTCACGGTTACCTCGGATGGAGTCTTATGTCTCCATTTTGGTATGTCCTTCGACTTTCTAATAAGCTTCGAGGAGACCCCTTCATTGAAATCAGAACTCTCCATGAAATGTTTAGCAGTGTGTAACTCATTGTTCAATGTCTCGTGAATGTTCGTATGTGTACCACGCTGGAGAAGTTCAAGTCCAACTTTCAAGGATAACGGCGATTTGGTTTGCAATGTGGATAAGGTCTTGAGCGCAAATTCAGTATCGTATTTAGTCAAATCTTCCAGAATAGATTCAATCGTTGATTGTGGGTGGAACACCTGCTCAATGAGCTGCAACTGCTCGACAGAGTACTTGAACTTATAATCCTGTGGTAGAGGCTCCGTAAAGTCTTCAATGATGCCTCCCACAATGCTGAAACTGTCACTGTTGCGCAAGTTGGCCCCGCACAAGGCCTTGGTAAGTTCTGGTAGTCTGGAAGATGGGACATAGTGCGTGGCCAACCCCGAGAAATAAACGTCCTGCCCAAACACATGCTCACCTGTCAGGGCAAGGTACCATCCAAGCGAGCTTGGAACTAGCTTGTTCAGAGAGAAAGTGGTGCCCACATCTGGAAAGAATCCAATGTCCATCTCTGGCATGGCCCATCTGGTGTTCTCGGTGGCTATTCTGAATGGGGTATGGGTGGAGAGACCAACACCGCCACCAAAAGTGATACCATTGATCAGCGAGACAACTGGTTTGGGGTATCCAGCATATAAATAGTTCAAGGAGTATTCTTGTTGGAAAAACTTGATGCTCTCTGATGTCTTGCCCTGCTCGTTGGCCTCGACACATGCACTCACATCTCCACCTGCGCAGAAGGCTCTGCCATTGTGCTTCTGAATGATCAGGTCTGTGAGATCAGACTTGGCGTACTCCTTAAGGCGCGGGTAAATTTTCTGGATCATACTGGCGTTAAGGGAGTTGAGCTTATTCGGTCTGTTGAAAGTGATGACTTTGGTGCTGTTAACGTTCTCAAAAAGGACATCATCCTCTTCAGTACTCGTCGAAAAAGACATCTTGACTTGTCTTGTTATTACTGGTCTGTTGACAGCTCGTCTGGCAAAACGAGACAGCATTGCAAGGGCAAAATAATGTTTTTAAGCCTTGATCAACTGTGGGGAAAGTGTTGATCAGCGGCCGTCGGCCCATGGGAAACTTTTCGTTGCGCTTAAAACCCAAAGCGGAAGAAAGGACCCCAGCCCTGAGGCCGAGCAAACCCGGACACCAAAAATATATGTTGCCACGGCAACCGGGAAACACACTCAATGCCGCGCTCGAAGCCGGAAGAACCAGATCCTTTGTTTTGATTTGATCCACCTGTCTTTTTAGCCACTGCTTTATATCGGCTACGGGATCGTTCGAACTGCTACACGATGGATGTGAACCTCTCAGAGCTGCTCACGGCCTTCCAGCAGGCCGACAAGGGGTCCTTTGTCTGTGGGAATCCAGAAGCCCTTTTGGATCGCGTCACTGGTGCTCTCGCCGGCTCATCAGAAGCTATTGCAGACTCGTCTGTGTATGAGGCGTTGGAAGAACTGGTACTGGCATACCCTGCTCTGGAAAGAAAGGTACAGATGCAAGTTGTTTATCTTGTGACCTCAAGTTTACATAACCAGTCGGACAACGCTGCTGATCTCATCGAGAATGGTCACACGGACTCATTTGCCGCTCAAAAAGACTATCTAGAAGTGTATGCTTACTTGGTATATTGTCTCCTTACGTATCTGGGGCTCGAGTCTATTCCTACAAGTTTCACCGGCTCGAAGAAAGCCGGTCATGACGTGTTGGAGAATTTCAAGAACAACTCTGCTGACATAGAGTCTATCATGGACGCCGTATGTGCTTGTTTCAAGCTACAGCTGGGGGCATTGTTCGTAACAACCCCAGAGAAGAATCTCTTTGTCGGTGCATTCACCAGACCAGTCTACATCTTGATGGAAAGTGAACCGCGCATGAAAGTGGTCACTGTGAAGATGTACATGTTCAAGCTCATTAGTATGGCTGTGAAATTCCATGGCCATGCATCTGCGGCGCAGAGCGCCATCTTGCAAAACTTGACCTACTTTGTGCATTTGAATGCTGTGATGGCAGAGCTGTTGCAAGTGCTCAATGACCAATATGACTACCCACAATTGACAGAGGACGTATTAAGAGAAGTGAGTAACAAGGAGTTCAATCCAAATGACAACAACGGGCCAAAGCAGATATCTCTTTTCATCGTGAAGGTTTCAGAGCTGGTTCCGAGAGTCTTGCTCAAGCAGATGACACTCGTGTCGCAGTTATTGAACAACAGTTCTTACACCCTCCGCTGTGCGGTCGTTGAAGCATGTGGTAACATCATCTTGGAGATGAGTCATGACGAGGACGAATTGGAGCGTCATAGGAACTCTATCGCGGCATTGCTGGACCTTCTGATTGAAAGATTCTTGGATCAAACCCCGTATGTGAGAACGAAGGCAATCCAAGCGCTCCTTAAGTTGTGCGAAGCTGATGCCAAGTTCACAAAGCATCGCAAAACTTTTATGGGGCTTGCTGTGAGGAGCTTACAGGATAGAAGCTCTCTAGTGAGGCGTAATGCTGTTAAGCTTATGTCTAGGTTGGTTTTGACCCATCCTTTTGGTGCTTTGCATGGTACCCAACTGACACTATCCATATGGCAGAAGAGATTGGATGAAGCTGAGAAGGAGCTGACAAATCTCCAGCCAACAGATACTACAGAGGGAGTTATCGAGAGGAACTTGGAACAAGATTCTGACAATGACGAGTACGATGAGCTTCCTTCAAGACTCGAGAAGGAGAGCGACACCAATGCAATCTTTAAGGTGAAGTTGACGATTCAATACTACAATGACGCCATTGAGTTCATTCATCAGGTGCACAAAGGTATTGAAACCAGTTCCCAATTACTTTACTCCAAGAACAAAAACGAAGTCATCGAAACAATGGATTTCTTTGTTCTTGCCGATGCGTATTCCGTGGAGAATACCCAGGCCGGGATACGTAAAATGCTGCATCTGGTATGGATGAAGAGCAATACTGACGAGGGTACAAATGTTGCGAGTCACTTGGTTGAATGCTACAAGAACTTGTTCCTTTTGGCACCTGACGAAGCCTCTGAACTTGAGGCTGCGGCGCTGGTAGCCAAGAACTTGATCTCGCTCACATATAACGCCTCCGTCCCAGAATTGGCATCTCTGGAAAAATTGCTAGGCCTAATGTATGAATCATCGCTCATTGATGAGACTATCATTAAGGTCCTGTGGCAGATCTACGGCTCTATGAACCAATCATTTTCGAAGAAACAGCGCCGTGGAGCCATTATTGTCCTTGGAATGCTTGCACTTTCGGACAGTGAGGTTGCCCTTAAAGGCATTGACTCGCTGCTAACTATTGGACTGGGGGCAAAAGGACGAGAGGATCTTGTTTTGGCCAAGTATTCCTGCGTTGCCCTAAACCGAGTTGTCCCCCAAGCTAGTAAGTATGGGAGCTTCCGAATTCCAAGGGAAGATGAGGTTATTGCAAAGCTCTGCACCCTACTGGTGGAGTACAACTCCACCAGTGAGTACTACAGCGTGGCTGAGCCAGCCATCAACACCATATTCAACATCTCCTCAAATCCGGAAGAGATTGCTTCGCAGATAATTAAGGAGAAAACTCGGATGACTTTCAACTCTGTAACGGAGAGCCAATCAGAGGTGGTGTCCCTTTCTCAGCTACTATTTATTGTCGGTCATGTGGCTATCAAGGTCATTGTCCAATTGGAAGCACTTGAAGGACAGTTCAAAAAGAAAAAAATCGAAGCTGAGATCACCAAGGCCAATGATAAAAGTGGGTCTGCTGGTGAGCTCGAGATGATTGGAGGGACTTCTGAGGATGACTTTGCTGATGCCATTACGTTCATCAAAGAAAAAGAGCTTCTGTACGGTGATCATTCTCTGTTGGCCAAGTTCGGGCCACTTGTCAGAGAAATTTGTCTTAACAATTTGAAGTATGACAATAAAGTGCTGCAGAGGTCAGCAGTTCTCTGTCTGGAAAAGCTCATGTGCGTTTCATCTAAGTACTGTGAGGATAATTTGGCTCTCTTGATTACGATAATGGAGAAGTCGGACGATCCAGTGATCCGTTCTAACGCTGTGCTGGGCCTCGGTGACATGGCTGTGTGTTTCAATAATTTGGTTGACGAAAATACCGACTTCCTTTATCGCCGTTTGCATGATGATGACTTGATGGTGAAGCGAACCTGTTTAATGACCATCACGTTTTTGATTTTGGCTGGCCAGGTGAAGGTCAAGGGACAGTTATCACAGATGGCCATCTGCCTTGAAGATCCTGACCAAGGTATAAGCGATATGTGTAAGCTGTTCTTTACTGAACTTTCAACGAAGGACAATGCTGTGTATAACGGGTTCATCGATATATTCAGTGGTTTGTCCAGTGATGAGAACCTGGGGAAGGACTCCATGAGGCGGATACTGAAGTTCCTGCTATCCTTTGTGGAAAAAGAGAGACATCAGAAACAGCTCAGTGAGAAGTTGCTCCAACGGTTGGCCAAGGTGGAGAGTGAGCAGCAATGGAACGACGTGGCCTTTGTGCTGAGTGCCTTGCCAAACAAAAATGATCAGATCACACAAGCGCTTGAAGCTGGCTACTTAATGGTATCGGCTAGAAGCTGATTGGAAATTATAATGAATGTTGAACGTCAATACAAGAAATAACCATCACTCCTGCTTCTCTGGTCTTGCCTTGAACTTACGCCCTTCGATGTCAGTTCTGGCTGCCGCTTTCAAGTCCTCAATATCGCTTGAAAGGTTCTTCAAGGCATTCTTCAGGTTTTCACCTTCTTGCTCCGGTCCATTGGTGTCTTTCCACTTTGCCACCTCCTTCTTGATATCCTCGAGCTCCTGTAGCACCCTCGTCATAAGCTCTGGATCATCAAAGTTTGCTTCTGGAACACCCAAATGGATATCGTCAACATTGTCGTCGGCTTTTTTCGAACGCTTTCCTTCATTCTTTGCTGGAACGTATTGCTGGAAGAATCCCTTAACCTGCTTCTTGAACGGTCCTGAGAAGCCGAAGATTGTGAGAGCCATACCGATATGGATAATGTAATGGGTGGTACCCCAAACGTACAGAGACTCTTTGAGGTCCAAGATCACGAAGGGTTGTACCATGTAAGCCAACGTGGCCTGTGTGACCAGGTAGCATATGATGTCGTAAAAGATCTTTGAAGGATGTGGGGTAATTCCATCGGCATCAAGGAAAATAGGTCTGATGTTGCGCCTGAAGATCCTGTTACAGGTTTGAGAAACAGCACCTGTAGCAAATGCCATGTAATACCCTGGTCTCGTTCCGTGCCAGAATGCAGAGACTAAGAAAGTGAGCATTGTAGTTCTGAAGCCTGGTTTCTTGCCCTTTTTCACTGACCTCAAGTACACATAATTCTTAAGCCATTTGTTGGTGTTCTGGTTCCAAGAAGACAAAACGACATGGATGTTTTGCGCAGACTCAACTCCCCATATATCAATGTTTTGAACTCTATTCCACAGAATCGTCTTTGTCTCTTCATCGTAGCCGTTGTATCCAAGTCCACAGAGTATGCATGAGGCTTCAGAGATTGTCCATGCGGCATAGTACTTGAGTCTGTATGTGAATCCAAGGACATAAAGGTAGGTAAGCTTGTAAAAGATGTTATGTGTCAAAAAATCTTGTCCGAACAAGTAGGACGACTGGACATATGCTGTAGACTTTTGCCAGAGTAGTAGCCAACCAATAGCCTGGCATACCCTATAGAATGCCACACGCCCAGACTTTGGAATCGCCCTTTTACGCTTCTTGCCTGGCTTCTTGCTGTCGGGCAGATCGGAAAACATGTCCGAGTTCAGCCATTTTTGGTAGTCATTGAACTCAAAGGATGGTCCCGTAAGCAGGGATGGGTAAAAGAAGGCAAAGCTCACAAAGTTCAAGAAGGACGGGTGGCTCCTGACAGCGTAGGTGTTCTGTGAGGATGATAG
Organism: Williopsis maclurae; assembly: GCA_003708355.3. Classification (NCBI taxonomy): domain Eukaryota; kingdom Fungi; phylum Ascomycota; class Saccharomycetes; order Phaffomycetales; family Wickerhamomycetaceae; genus Williopsis; species Williopsis maclurae. The sequence goes on from PPNZ03000001.1 coordinate 52,127, forward strand.
CTCATTCGCTGGCTTTCTTCCGTCGTGAACGTTCCAGCCAAAAGACGAGAGCTTCATCACCAAAATCATCTGAGCTCCAGTGATATCAATTTTTGTGCTATCATAATCATTGAAGAACTGCAATGACAAGTGATTGAAGGCCAGATGACCCATCACGAAGATCAGATTCAGAATCGGCATCAGATTGCTCTTGAAATACCGGGTAATGACGTATGTGAAGCATGTGCTGAAGAACAGTGTGCGGAACCCACCGTACAAGTCACAGATAACAAGGAGATACACCAACGAGACTGTCACGATGTAAATGTTCTTGAGCAACACATTCTTGTCTGGGAATCGCTTGAGAATAGCATTCAATGGGAACGATCCAAAGAGGCAGATGACCATCTTCAGCGTGGCTTCATCCAAGCCATAGGCTTCAGACCAGGCCGCTAGTCTATCCCTGACGAACTGGACCATTGGAGTTATGTGTCGCTCAGAAGATCAATGGGGAAGAGTACCAGGGTGTGCACCCGGGAACCGAGTAACAACTCTGGCGATTGGGTGGCATCGCTGCCAACGGCGCGCGTGCCGCATTCCGACCCTTCCAACGGGTCGGTTCTGAAATCGGGCCCTGCTGTGGAGTGGCTCCACAAGTGATAGGTTACCTGGTTTCCTACCATCTATTCTTGAGGAGGATTCTTGGCCGGACAGTTCCTAGCAACTACTACAAACGTGTACTGCGACGATGCTACGCTCATATTTTGGCCAGAGACTTTTCAGCTCGAGCTCGACATTGTTCAAGAGGGAACACAATGGAACAGCAGTTGTACTGATGAACATGGGTGGTCCCTCGACCATTCCGGAGGTCAAAGACTTCCTTTATAGACTGTTTTCTGACTCAGATCTAATCAACTTGGGTGTGGGCAGATTCCAACCGTTGCTGGCGAAGTTTATCACTAAGAGACGTTCACCGAAGGTTGAAAAGTACTATGCCGAGATTGGCGGGGGGTCCCCTATCCTCAAATGGTCCAAGTATCAGGCAGAGGAAGCCTGTAAGATTCTGGACAAGACAAGCCCGGAAACTGCACCTCATAAGCCTTACGTTGCATTCCGGTACGCCCGTCCGTATATTGAGGACACCATCACTCAGCTGCACAAAGATGGAATGACGAGAGCAATCGCCTTCTCACAATACCCACAGTTCAGTTATTCCACGACAGGGTCCACTTTCAATGAGCTATGGAGAAAGACCCTGGAGCTCGATCCACAGAGATTGATTGAGTGGACAGCGATCGACCGTTGGCCAACTCATCCGGGGCTCGTGAGTGCCTTTGCTGCAAACATCAAGGCCAAGCTTGCAGAGTTCCCGACTGAGGTGAGGGACAAGGTGACGATCCTCTTTTCTGCCCATTCCTTGCCGATGGACGTGATCAACAATGGTGATGCTTATCCTGCTGAGGTTGGTGCTACATCTTATGCTGTGATGGAAGAGCTGGGCTTTAGCAATCCGTACCGTGTTGTGTATCAGTCTCAGGTTGGTCCAAAGCCATGGCTTGGTGCCCAGACGGCAAAATTCGTGGAGAAGACTGAGGAAAAGTCCTCTGGTATGATTATCGTCCCTATTGCGTTCACCAGTGACCACATTGAGACTCTCCATGAAATTGACATTGAACTTATGGAGGACTCAAAGTTCCCTGAGAAGATCAAGAGGGCTGAGTCTTTGAACGACTCTGCAATGTTTATCGAAGGTTTGGCTGATCTCGCTAAAACTCACTTGAAGTCTGGTGAGCTCTACTCAAACCAGTTACCATTTGACTGTGAACTTGGTGAAGGAAAGAACGTCTTTGATCATCCTTCTGAAATGTTTGGCGATCACTACAAAGGCGACAACTAAATTGAAATTGTGCACACATCTGGTCATTCATCATTCATATCAAATAGATCAAGATCCTCAATCACTCCTGTATCATCATCCCCATCATCTGCTCCGTATGAACCAAATGAACCTCTCCTCTTTGGAATCGTCTCTTCGTCTGATTTGTGTTCTGTGGTAACCTGTTCAGAATCATCTCCGCCCAACAAAGTCTTCTCATTGAGCGACGCAATGGCCAAAACACCCCTTCTCAATGAGTCCTCTGCGGGCCATATGAAGTTGTTGGGTCCAATGGCGCCATTTTCAAACGTTGGTGGTGCCGTTGTAAATTTCGCCAGCTTCATCGCATAGGATAACAATTCATCGGCCTTGATCTGTGTATTCTGCATCCTTTCTCCCTCGGCAAGAACTTTGTCCATGCTTGGAAGCTTCATTAGAGTCTTGCGACAGTCGCTCAGTCCCAGAAGAATCTCTCGACAGTTGTTGTCCAGTGTGCCACTCCGCTGTTGCAGTGAATCAATCTCAAGCCCAGCTCGCTGGTGCGCGATCATGTTGTCGAGGGAGACTTGAAGCCGTGACTCGACCTCCAGAAGCTTCTCCGCATGGCTCACAGAGGGAGCATAGCGGGATATGGAGACCAGTAACGACTTAAGCGTTGCTTCGAACTCATCAAGGTTCTTCGAGATGGGGAGCTGTGCCACACGCTGCTCATGAATGCTCGTAGCCACTTCTGGCGTTCCCATCCTAAGCGAGGAGGCGTTCGTTCCTGATGTCGTTCGTGCAATAGCTTGGTGTCGTGACATGATGTGAGGGGTTCTGCAGTGTCTTTGGTGATACCTGAAGTGTTGATGATTGTAAATTTGGAACGTTGACATGCGGCGCGCACCTGCAACAACTTCTCACATGCCTTCACTGGTGCTACAAAAAAGACATAATTGAATCATTTCATGCAGGTCGTGTCTTAGCTAGTAGGTACAGTGTAAAGTTCACAATCTCGGGATCAACGATCATAGTAGCGCTATCACAGGTGATCATCTTCCGTTTCGCCTGGGCAGTTGGCAAGCAGCTCGTCCTGGTCGTCATATCTCGCTCCGCACCAGAAGCAGAAGTCAAACTCCGAACGAAGGTGGAGATACAGTCTCTCGATCTTCTTTTCAATGGGCTGCTCCTCAAAAATTCGCAGCTCTTCGTCGGTGGTTCGATGATCATCCCCATCCTCGTCATCCTGTGTCGTGTCAACCTCATCTTGGGGGTCAGCCTTGATCTTCTTCCTCTTCCACGCTTCTTGTACTTCAATCGCATAACTTCTCCACATGACGTTGAGATCCATTGCGTTAACGCTCATCACGTCAGCGTCGTCATGTGTCAACTCGAAGCATAATCGCTGCATCTTCTTCAAGCTTCTGAGTTTCCTTTGCTCATCTTTCTCCAGCTGCAACCTCTTCTTGAAATCAGTCTCATCAGTTAATGTCATACCTTTGCCATGTTCATCATTAGTGGTGTCCATTGTTGCCCCTTCGCGTATCCCTGTTTTATGCGATCTTGGGACCACCACGATAGGTTCCAATATCGCTTCTTTATTCTCTGGGTCCTTCCCCAAAGTCTCACCAACTTTAAAACCCATCTTCTCCATTATCGAGAGTCCCTTAGACTTGAGTGGTTTGTTGGGTAAGGATCTTAATACCGGGTCTTCTGAATCATCTGTCAACCGTCCAAACAATGACGTCTTGAGCCGTGTGATTGTATCTCTTTTGACCTCCCCAGGATGTTGTTCTTTATCTTTCGAGGTACTCAATCTCTGCCCTCCTGTGCTTTCTCCCTCAACGATAGACATCTTCAGGTAGTCTCCGGCAACGTCAAGCTTTTCAACGTCATGCAAGTCATCGTTCAGCTGCGGGTCATCTTTGCCCAACTCAGGTGGTTTGTACAGTAATTTGGGCAGTTTCGCACGTCGCACCTCTTGTACTTCCACAAATGTATCCTCTCCATCATCAAACCCGAGTAATGCCCTTTTACTAGCGGCGCTGCTCATTTGTTTTGCGCTGATGATATTGAAGCGCAAGGTTCCATCAGAATTTCACAATTCACCAAAAATCCGGGGACAGTAGCACTACAAAAAATTTAAATTTAAATTGCCTTATTAAATTACATCTTTGATGGCCTTCCATAGCATGTGGTTCTCTCCCAACACATAAGTCATTATCTTCTTCTTAAACCCTTCTTGTCCAAGAAATTTTAACTGTTCAATGACGTCTTCCAACAAGATTGCCTTTCCTGCCGTGATTCCAGCACCAAGACCAGGATGTTCCACATTTACCACATGGATATGGAAATGATAGTAACTTGGTTGGTAATGGATGAACAACCTTAATTGATCGGATTCGATGTTGTATTTCTGAGGTACGATTTCTCTGATTTTGTTTTCCAAGGATTGTAGATATCCAAGATGTGACAGATTGAGATCCCTAACAGATCTGATATCTTCTCTGTTGACTATCAAGACCAGATAGAGCTGTTCTAAGTTGATTCCGTCCCACTTCATATCTGGAAGGAGTACGAACCCGTCACGGCCTTCCTCTCTATGCGCAACTCTTTCAGATTCTGCTCCATTGTAGAGGATATTTCTCACCCATTGAAGCCTTTCACCGGACATTGACTCAATGTATGGCACGACATGCGATTGATAGATCTCAGGGGTCTCTTTCACCATATGAAACTTTTGCGCATCGTATTTTCTCAGGTGCGTTGTCGTGGCAGGATAGATCAATGACACTTTCACGTCAGGCGAGTCGGGAAGAGATGATTTGTTAGTCGCTATCCCCCACTGGTATATGTCATTAACGGCTTCCGTGTTGAGTTCGGTCAATTGAGAGATGACTTGGCCCACTGATGAGAGGTTGAACTGGCATTTTTCTAAAGAGAGAATAGCATCTTTTCCGTCAATTTCTCCCAGCAATACCACTGCTTTTGCATTTGTATCAGAACTGAGCAAGCGTTTGAAGGTGAAACTGGGCAGGTCGTTTTGCAAAGCCATCGTAAAATTTGGTTGTTTTGTAAAACCAGGGATGTACGATGTACGGCGATGGTTTTGTTTGATTCTGATCGGTGCATCTTCTCCAAAGGCCGAAGCTGGGCTTAGTCAGCCGGCCAGTGACTGGCAAAAGCTATTCCAGTCCTTGACGATTCCGAGGATCTCTACATCTGCGCTATGCCAATTGCCCATGCACGGTATTTTTGCAACTCTGAGCGGCGTGGTTGCCACACGAATGTTGAACTCGTGAACGTTTGGGCTTATACCCGTCAACCGAAAAACCATAACAACAGATTGCCTCAAAAAGTTCATGAAACTGCAGAAAAAAACAAATGCAAAGCCTACGCTCCTGGATTTCTAGCTGGGCCCACTCTACTGAGGGACTTACCGTATTGGCCACCATCAAGGGCTGGCTAATCGCAGCGTCTGGCCATATATCGATCTTCAACTAGCCCCCCTCTTTTTTTTTGCACCGCTCCACGGCACGAAGCAACACTCCGCAGATTGGTCTGTGAGGCTCGTTTCCCTTGCTGACCTGCCCCCTACAGCGCTGTGCATGAGCCTGCACGGTCCAAACTAGCGGGTTTCGTGCGTCGTGCGCTCATGCGCAGCTTTCTGCCAATGAACGCATCACAATGCGTCTATATGTATTTGCTGTGCATGAAAGTGGGTTCATCACCGTAAGATCATAGAGAGTCAGGGGTGGTGGTCTGGCTGGCACAGTGGGGTGTAAGTTGTATATTGGGCAGAAACCACACATTCAAATCGGATGTTTAGCTGCGATGTGAATCCGAGGCGATCTTAAACTCGGGGCTTAGCCCTATAGGAAAACATCGGACAACCGTTCGGTGGGCCTTGTCCAGGAATCGAAACCCCAAGGAAAGCCCTTCCAGTAACGTCGTAAGTAGCATCACTGTTGTTGTTGTTGTTGTTGTTCGGGTGTTTGCCTCATGATCCGTCGGTATGGGCCAAAGCGGGAGCAGGGGTGAACATTTGCGGCCAGCGCAGCCGACAGGTTATTGCGCGTTTCCTGCATGTGCGATTGTTAAGGTACCTCTGGTGTGGGGTTTACTCAGTTACTGTGAATGGACTGTGTGCAGGCTCGTGATAAGTATACCCTCTTGATACCTCGTGTATTGTCTTCTATGTAATACCCTCGTACGACCTATGAATCCGTTCTGTGTTCCTCTCAAGAATAGTCACCCACTCAATCTCTCCCATTTACCACCCACCTGGACGGCCGGGTAACACCCATCATGGTGTCTGGGTTCGAGATTCCCTAACAGCGATGGATGGCTGCGAGCTGGAAAAAAAAATAAGTAAAGTGCGGCGAACGACCTGGCAGAAAAGCTATGTAGAAACCCAGTTTGGTGTTGATTTAGGAGCCTGTGCAGCATTGCGTTGCGACCTACAGGCAAATCTTTTCGGTTAACCTCGAAACAGGATATTTACGCCTTTCCCCTCTCTGGCCCCCCTGGCCCTCACAAACGTTGTTCGTCACTGTGCGTAACCTTGTGCGGCGCGTGCCAGCGGTGCTGAGGAAGTAAATCCCCAGGTCCAGACAAATTGTGAGCAAGGTTCCGAAACGTGGAAAAGGTGTGATCGGTCGATCTTTCCGCAGCTCCCTTCCGCACACCCAGCCACCTCTAGTCCCCGAAGGCGTCCTCTAAATGCGTATCTGCACTGCCATGCGGCAACTGCGTACCCGCCCTTGCTGAGGCAAAAAAAAAAACAGACGGGGTGATACATGGGTAGTTCGTGGTTGTTATCGGTCCAGTCGGAAGACCATTATCTTCAGCAATCCAAGGGTATACCTGTTAATCGAGACCCTTCATCAATCCAAGGGTATACCTGTTGATCGAGGCCCTTCAACCCCCAGGGTATGAGCGGTGTTCTGCTTAATTCTGGACCGAGGGGTGGATCTGCATGGTCGCTCTCATGCGCCTGCGCTTATCCGTGGAGGAGAATCTCATGTGGTGAAAGTAATCTGCATTTCGTGTGGTGGCGCTGTACAGTGGCCAAAAACCTAATTAGGCTCTTTGCTTCCAGCAGGCATTCCAGCTTGTGCATGAAAGGCAAGTGGCGGATTAATCAGCATGGGTGATTTACCATCATGATGTAGCACAAGGCTTATACACACTAGCAGGATATTATTCATGCGGGATGCCCGTTTCATTCAAGAGCTAGCAAGGCGCAGCACACAACATCCGCGACTCCATCCACCGCCCGCCGGTGTAATCGTCAAGGAGGCGGAAAGTTTTGGTGTCAGTGGACACCCGGGAAATTCCCCCGCGTATAGCGTCAAAGGCCCAACTTTCTGATGCATCTCAATTACGAGTTCAAAACGCCCCGCTAAAGCTCCAACCTAGGGTCGTGGCCAAAAGGGCCAGTCACACCAAGAGCTGGGCCTCATGCACCCGGAGAAGCTTTTTAAAATACCAGCGATCCTAACGTCACGCCGAGCCGCTGTCACGGAGATGTGGTCCGCCGGGGAGTGTGTCCGAAACAGGTAGATCATCGCTTATTCGTCTGCGCCCCCCAAATACCACCCAAGCAAGGGCAAAGAAAAGGAAAGGAGAGCAGCTTCTGGCCGCTGATGGTCATCATCAGCATCGCCGCACTTGACCACACTACCTTGACTGGGGACCCCGAGCACTAGCGCGACAACACCACCAAACGGTCCATGCGCACCACTGCACAGCGACGCATGCACACGCACACGCACACGCACACGTTGAGAGAAAAGCGCTGCCGCTCGGCACAGTGAGTTGCTAACAAAAGAAACCGTGCAAGAGAAAGACGACCAGAGCAAAGAAAAAAAAACACAAGCTTCAAGGCGCCCCCCTGAGGCCACCGCCCGTCGTCGTGCGTCTGCTGCGAGCTGCTGCGACGCGCTGCGGGCCTGAGATGGGACGCGCCATCCGCCGGAATTTTGCCTAAGGGCGAAACACTACCCAAAACCTCCTCCCGCCTTCTTCTGCTCCTTGCCCTTAGCTCTCACACAACAACACACACACACACATCCACATCCACACACACACACACACACACACAAACAGCGTATCCCCAAGTCATGACCAAGCGCCCGCCATCCTCGCCCATGCAGCCGGGGAAGCGCCAGCAGCTGGCCCCGGGTGCCGCGTACGCCCTAGACTCCGTACAGACGTGGCTCGTCATTGCCCGCTGTGCCGCCACCATGGAGCTACCGCAACAGATGCTCAGAGCGTACGAAGCTGCCCTCATCCATGAGCCGGATCATGTCGAGTCCCTGGTTGGGCTCGTGAGAACCGTGCGTGTGCAACAGCCACACAGAGCTCTCGACATGCTGTTGACCGCCTTCCAGCAGTTCCCGCACTTGAACAACGAGGCCTCCCTCTGGAAAGAACTGGCGGATCTCCACGCTTCGCTCCGTCAATACGAACAGGCACACCAAGCTGCTCTGCGTGGGTTGTCGCTTCAACAGAACGATCCAGTTTTGCTTCTTGTCTCTGCCGAGGCCCTTGAGCACCTGAACCCTGGCCATGCACAGCATCTCTACCGTACCATCTTGGCAATGGTGACACAACGGCGTCCTACTGCTGAGGAATGTGCCATTGCCCGTCAGTGTCATCTCCGTCTGGGATTGATCGAATCCGCAGAAGGTAACTGGAAGGCTGCAACTTCAGAGCTACAGGCATCGGTATCGTTTGCCCTTCAGGCAAACTCCGACGCCGATTTAGTCTGGTGTCTATTGGCAAATGCCCACGAACGCAGTGGCGATATCGAAGGTGCCCTTGCGGTGTGTCGTGATGCGATCCAAGTCTCTGGGATGCGCAGGCGTATCAGCTTCATGTATGGATACCTCACCCTCGTGCCGACAAAACAGCATCAGGGAGATCCTGCCGCCGCGATAAGCGTGCTTGCTCCTTTGGCAATGACAGCACATAACGATGAAATCGATTGCTTAACTTGGTACTTGCTTGGACGTGCCCATTCGATTGCTGGCAATCCACGTCAAGCTTACGATGCGTTCCAGTGTGCATTGAGAAAAGGAAGAAATTCATCCTTGCCATGGCTTGCAGTGGGGAGCCTTTACCTGAAGATGAGTCAACTACCTGATGCCCTTGCAGCCTATTCGCAAGCTGCAAGACTCTTGGTCGATGATGGTTCCGTGATGAGTGCAATGGCCTCTGCCTCCGCATGGGATGGGCTGGCCTGCGTTTATGAACGCTGTGATGACCAGGCGATCGATGCTGCCGATGCCTATGCGCGTGCAGCGTCATGCTATAAGGCTGCTGGGGAATTAAGAGCTGCATCTCAAGCTGAGCAGCGTTCACATTCGTTACAGGCATCGGTCCGAGGTGAGGCACCGGTACCAGCTCTAAGAATAATCCCAGAGACACCACTCTCACTGCTTAGAGACATTGTCATTGGGGCGATCCAAGAGGATATAGCCACTGCAACTGCAACCAATGATGGCGGACAAAATAAAGACCAGTTCCATCATCTACCACTTCCACGACGCTCCCTTGCTGCTGGCTCAAACAGATCAATCACTCCCACGGATAACGGAACGCCTGTGAACTGGACAAGGACTGCTCCAGCCATGGGTCCTGTTCCAGTTTCTACTCCAGGTTCAACCAGTGCTCATGTCGGTGCTCCACAACCACCACCACCACCACAACAACAACAACAACCACATCAACCACCACCACATCAACAACAACAACACCACCACCAACAACAACTGCAACAATTGCAGCACCAACAACATCAACATCAACAGCAACATCAACATCAACAGCAACATCAACATCAACATCAACATCAACATCAACATCAACATCAACATCAACATCAACAACAGCATCTGCAACAACTACAACAACATGTGTCGCCTTTACAGGCTCACCATTCTCTACATCCTCCACCAATTTCCGCACACCAGACGAGTCTTCAGATTGCTCCAATTGCTGGTCCAAACCCCCAACCCGGTGGCCAGCCACTCTTGGGTCAGCCATTGGGATACTATCCGCCAGGCGTCGTGTGGCAATGAGCGATGTATCTTTTCTCCCGCATTGTTTAACTCTAGTAACGACCTTTTGATGACGCTCATGCTCTTTAGTAGATGAATAGGATCTTTGCTTCGGATCGCGCCCAGTCGCTATCGATGGAACGTGACAAGTTGATACTTGTTGAAAGTCTCCGCTACGAGCCTACCTGGATGGGTGAACCCCCTGAGTTTGCTACTGTGGGGAGAAGCTGTAGGCCTTGATGAGCAACCGCCGCAGTCCTGGCTCGGACCTGGGGCACATCTCATCCGCAATTTCCAGACGCGTCGCGCGCACCAAAAGGCACAAATTGGACGCGTCCCGTCTTAATCGAGGTACTGCGCCTGATCTATCTCTCTCCACCTCGAAAGGATCGAGGAATTCTTTGATAGCTATTGTAACCACCACCACTAACAATCCCCTTGCTCGGGAATTCACCTTGGTCTTCACACATTCATACATCCACAATTTGCAGACGCGGGGCATACTTTCATCATCATGTTCAGAACAAGAGTAAATGACTCCAACCCATCGAGCAAGAAGTGGAGCATCTTCTCGAAATCACAACCTACAAAGACAACCTTAAGGGATCCGCAACCGTCGGTTGAACTATCACGAGCGGGCAACATTTCCTCACAGACGCATTCGACACCTCCGAAAGTTCGTACGCAACAGGGCACGAAGGACACAATGAAGAGACGTTCGGTGATGTTCTCGTCGCCAATTAACAGCGCACAGACATCATCAATGCGCAATAAACATCGGTCACACTTGGGATTTGCCTCCCACAATATCCAAGAGACCACTGACCCTAAAGAACTTGAGTTCTATGCCAATTTGATGAACCCAGTGGATAACAACTCCAGCATTTCATACGCCGGTACACTGACACCAACAGACTCACGGCCAGTTTCGCTTTCTTCTGCATTGGAGGATTATAAACTCTTTACAGAACAATCTGCACAGGCTATGCAGTCTGAAACTGTTGAAAGATTACCAGAGCATCCATCCGTACCCAGCTTAACGTCTCTTGGCACGGAGTACTCAAGCTCTAGTGTGTTCCAAGTACGTCATTCGCTGTGGGTGGGCTTTGACGAAGAGGGATTGGAGAAGGATGGATTCGGAGGAGTTGGTGCCGTTGATGCATTCAACGATGATGTCGATGACACGAGCGTACACGTCAGGCATGACTATGGTTCACTTCATAGAACCAGTCTCATATTTCTTTGAGCGAATGAAGGGTGTTTATAGGGAATTGCGCAGCTGCCGGGTGTGGTTTTATGGGTGTTCATCAAACTAGGTTGTAGCCTGTTGTAGCCAAACCCCCACATCGTACAAGACATGCGCCCAAACAAGGAAATAATCGCGGGGCTATTTCGCACCTTTTTGGTGTCCGGATGGTGACTGTGGTTTTGCAACTACTACTGGCTTTTCCGAGGGCACGCGCCATCTTAACTACTGGATTAGTCACGTGAATGTCCTCGGTTTTCTTCAGATTTTCCCCCTGCCAGCGGGTCTGGCCCCATCCACTGAAAATTTTCGAAAGGTCACTGACGCTCAAGACACTTGAATATACCCAAGGAATAGTCCGCTCTAAGCTTAAACTGATTATTCTACACACAAAATGAAGTACCTCGCCGCTTACTTGTTGCTTGCCCAGGGTGGTAACGCTTCCCCAGCCGTTGCCGACATCAAGGCCGTTTTGGAGGCTGCTGGAATCGAGTCCGAGGAGTCCAGAATCTCTGCTCTCTTGGAGTCCCTTGAGGGTAAGACCTTGGAGGAGGTTGTTGCCGCTGGTAACGCCAAGCTCGCTTCTGTTCCATCTGGTGGTGCTGCTGCTGCTCCATCTGCCGGTGGTGCTGCTGCTGTCACCGAGGAGGCTGCCGAGGAGAAGGAAGAGGAGGCTAAGGAGGAGTCCGACGATGACATGGGATTCGGCTTGTTCGATTAAACTCTCGGTTGTTCTTAGGTAATAATCATGTTGCATTGATCTCTTCTGGGTTTTGTTGTAGCTGGAGGGATTGTCGCCATTGATCTATGGAGCATGTTGTCATCATGGTCATAAAATTCATCACTAAGTAGTCTTGAGAAGGTTTCTGAGCTGCTCTCTTTTATCCTCATCCATGTTCATTAGTTTTTCGAGGCGGACCCTAAGCTTTGCCATCTCATCTCGAACATCATTCTTGTATGGACTCAGTACTTTTTGAACATCACTTTTAGATCCAATCTTCAATCGAACAAGACGGTTGTACTGTTGAATGGATTGTTTCTTCTTTTGCAATTTCTCCAGTCTGTTCACTTTATCTTGTAGCTCTTTTTTCTTCACGTTATACTCTTTGTACTCATCGCCATCCACGTCTGGTAGCATGGTAACGGAGCGCATCACATCCTTAAGAGCATATAGTTCATATGAAGAGTTCAAATTGGCAGGGATTGGAGCTCTCGCAACCTCTTGCAATGCCTTCCTTTGCGATGCTGCTTGATCCATCCATAGCTGGGCGATCTGGTCAGCGACTTGGGCAATGGCCTGCCTTGAGAAGTAAGATTTGGTGTGCAGGGCAAGTTCAGAGTTCACTTTCACAAAACCGGTTAGTAGATGCATCCATTAAGTTTCTTCGATTGGTTTATCAACATACCCGCGTCGAGGACCGCATGCACCCTCTTTGAAGATAAGTGGTGACGTTCGGCCAGGCGACCGAGTCTGGCGTCGTATCTGAAGGGCATTCCAATTGTCTTCACCTGGTGCTCAATAAGGCGAGTTAGGGATTGGTAGTCACCTGAGGAGGCCATTTGATCGGGGAACTTTTTTGCCGCTGACCGGGCCTCTGTTATTGTTTTGTTTACGTTGACGGTGGTGATGTTTATGCGCGGCGTCTTGTGGATCCAGTAATCTATGGAAATCACGATATCCCGGAACAAGGAAAAGCCTTCCCGGGGGTTCGGGGTTTACCGGGTCCCCTGCACCCTCGAAGTACATTGCCCGGGGCTCGAAAGTCCCGTCTCAGTCTACGGGACTAGGCCACAACCCCAGCCTGATTACCAAGATGGACATTAACGCCGCAATTATCACCGCTCGTGCGTCTCTGTGGATGGAGGGGGCATATAGAGGTGCAGAGAATAGGCGTCGCAGAGACTCACTTGGAAGAGCGCCCCAATCTATCTCGCTTTCCCTGCTTCAATACGCCCCGAAGACTGTTACAGTAAGCAGTCCATTCCATATTCTGCCAGATCCGATGAAGCTCCGATCTTCTCTGCCCCCCTCTCCCTTCGTAGCGACTCTGCTTGACCAAGTTTACGTCACCAGGAGGGTACGAAGGCCGTGTTTGTTTTCTGCCCCCTATTCGCGATTGGCAAATCATATAGCGAAGTCCTGGAGCACTATCGCCGCAATTGTGCTTCTTGGTACAGCTGGTGCCATTACTTGCAATCGAGACTTGTGCATTGCGGCTCATGTGCTGTTTGCTCGCCGGCCTTCAGCTTTGCCGATGGGCAATTCGGAGGCAAGCCCTCATTTAACCGGCATAGAAACGGAGTTAACCACACGCTCACGGTCCATGGGCGAAGGAAAGAAACTCCCCAGCCCGTCTCTCCTCGCTTCAATACACTACTGGGAAGACTTTGGCTCCTTTGGCACCAGCCCAGCAGTTGCGACCCCGCTCTCTGGTGTGTATTTCCGTCTTGAATTGACCCACAGCTACCAGGCGTTCGAGTCTCGGTAGGCCCCAACCGGGGACTAACCACAAAAATGTACTATCTGCTGAAAAAGAATGAACGGGCCGTTTGAAAAAAGAGCCCAATGCCCCCAGCTGCTGTTTTTGCCCCCCTCCTGGACACTTGCAACGTTCGGTGTTCGTCTACCCCCCTCAGGAGAGCCGGTCCAACCTCGTCTCACGGTTGCCCACCATGACCACCAGCATTGATCCCATGGAACAGCAACTGCCCGATGACAGCTACAAGAAGCTCGAGTTCAAGACCCTCATCAAGGACAAGGTGCTCAAACCTTCCAAGCTGCCCCGGTTCGACAATGTGAGGGTCCATCACTCACACCTGGTGATCCGCGACTCGCACTACCTGATCAAGGAGCCTACGTCGTTCATCACGTGTTCCTCGTGCCACAGGGGTCGTGTGCTCAAGCTATCCGCCATCAAGGAGCTCACTACCGAGGGCATTCTCACGGAGATATACTCCACCATCGCCAAAAACCCTTGCCAGAAGCGCAAGCACACCTCAAAGGAGAACCAGCTTCTACCGGACCATCGGCGAGTCCAAACACAGGTGCAGCGCAAGGGCTCGCATAATATTCATCATATGCCTCTGGGCTACGAAAACAACGCGATGACACAGCCATATCCTTCGATATACCAACAGCCCATCAACACGGCATATCCTCTGCCGCCCACGCTGCCGCAGCTGCAACAGCATGGTGAGATCCCATCGTTTGAAGACCTCTTTATGGATTTCGAACCAATGCAGAACCTTCCGCAATTCGCAGAGTCCATGTCGATCAACTCTGTTGGCTCAAGCATTAAGATCACATCTTTCACACTGGCCTCCTTGTTCAACGCCCAGTCCAACTTCCCAGCCAGTCTCGACTGTTTCCTCTCGTTGGCAGTTGAGCATAACTTTGGTTTCTTTAGCGCAGATACACTGGTGGTTCCCTTGCCCTCTTATGCCTGCACGATGTTTGTGAAGGACCCGGAGACCAATGTGAGTTATTTCAGAACGGATGATAACCTGATGCGTACCTTGAATACCAGAATTCATGACTTTATTTCGCAGAAGCCTTTGGACCTGGCCAATTTGAAGGTGGTTATATACTTTAACTACTTCCAAGAAGGTCTCCCTGAGAGACCACACGAACCGCAAACGAGCAAATACGTGGGGAATGTCTACATCCTGGCTGGATTCCAGGCAATGACGGACTCAAGCCTCAATTTCACAAACTTGAGGTACGCTTTCAACCATAACTATACATGGGTGGACTCTGCACAGGAGCTTGCAAAGAACAAGCTCTTCAACGAACTCATAATCTCGAGGTTACAGCATGAAGTTTTCTTAAAGACCAACGACGTTACGCTGGGCACGCATGTGAACCCACTGACTCTGGAGAAACCTGCGCTGATGACCGTTGTGCCCTTCACTGGGGAGGACACCGTGGTGGTGAATGCGGCGTCGAGCCTCTTTGTGGTATGCTATATCTCTTTAAAACTGCTCAGGATCATCTTGGGAGAAGATGGCCTTCAGATGCTTGGGTACCTGTCCACTGTTAATTACAATTCAAAGTTTCACATATACCTACTGAGACTCGTGCTGGAACAACTACGGCACGAGCAAAAGTCGTTCAGACCCCTGACGTCTTGAGAGCCGGTTTCTGGCGCTTGCTGTTTATTTCTAATTTTTGGGATTGATGATATGTGAGCTGATGCGTAGACCCTGGCGATCCGTATATTTTGCATTCTCTTCAGACCACATTATGCAACGGTTTATGCACTGCTGCTTATCCCGAAGCTCCAATTATGCGCCTAGTCGTTTGCTGAATTTTATTTGTGATGGCCGGTGTATGTTCAGCAAGGCAGGACTATGCAACTGATGGACAGCTAGCTTGGGCGATGGCCGGAGATCAATTGCTGACCCCTAAAACAAGGCATGGACTCGAAATTTCCAATACTAGAAAAAAGATCTCTTGCACGTACGGCGCATGCAGAGGTTCCTCGTAATAAAATGTCCCCCACAGCTGATCCGGGGCCTGAGGGTCTCGTGGGTCTAGGAGCGCCTCGGGGGTCTCATCGCGGGACTCTCGGGTGTATCAGCGGGCGATTCTCACTCGCCAGCCCTCAGCGCCGGGCCCGCATTCGGAACCTTCAACATCGAACCCCGGAGCCCTTGAAGGGCAGAAGGTCCTTGTGGTGACCTGTTTCCTGTTTTTGACCTCCACCAGCTCCACTGGCCAGTAGATCTAAAGAGCCCACGGTGACCTCTAAAGCTCATTGGCGACTGTCATCACGTTTACAGTAGAACAGAGCCTTGCAGGCCAGTTGTGCAACTGCGCTTTCCCCCCTGTTGTCCCGTTTTATAGAGCAGAAATGGGTACTAAAGATAGACACCTTATCAGATCATTTTCCTGTGATGTCAACCAAACAGCTCACGGGTCTTCAAGCACTTCTGCTCCCCATTCATTTTACTTTTAACGCAACGGCACTGCTACAACTCTTTTCTTATCACGTCAATTCAAACAGAAATGGAAAGCAAGGAGAAATGATCCCCGCTTACAACTTGTCGTAGTACTCGGTGTATGGTGGCACCTCGTCCTTCAAACCCTGTCTCTTACGAGCAGCAGTAACAATCTCACCAGCCTTGGAGGTTGGGTCGAGTGGGTCGGTGGCAATGGTGGCCCAGTGGTCGAACACCATCTGTGGGAAAGCCTGACCACCAGTAGCCTGTCTGAGCTCACCGGTGAAACCGAAGGACTCGTTGACTGGCAAGTAAGCCTTCACAGTGAACAATGGAGTACCTGGTCTCTGCTCCTCAGAAACAACCTGACCTCTCTTCTTGTTCAAGACAGAGTAGATACCACCAACGGCGGACTCTGGACACTGAATCTCGACAAGGAAGACTGGCTCCTGGATTCTTGGCTCGGCCAAAAGCATGGAAGCGTAAGTAACTCTTCTCATGGTTGGCAAGATCTGACCAGCACCTCTGTGGATGGAGTCAGCGTGCAAGGTAACATCCATAATGTTGAAACGAACCGCACGCAAGTTCTCCTCCAAGATTGGACCAGCAGCAGAAGCCCAAGCGAAACCAGAGACAACAGAGTCCTTGATCTCAGCCAAGTACTGCACAGCCTTGGTCTGGTCGACAACAACGTTTGGACCGGAACCTTCTGGACCGAAACACCAGATCTTTCTGGCGTCAGTGACATCCCAACCGAACTCGTCAGCCAAGACTCTGGCACGGGCCTTGAAATCGTCCTTTGGAGAAACCTTACCAGACTCAATGGCGGTGGCAACCTCCTCGCCCAATGGCTCAGCCTTCAAGTAGATACGGTTATGTTTGTTTGGAGACTTGGAGAGAGCAACGATAGAAGACTCAGCGGTCACGGTCTCTCTGTAAGAGACAACTGGTGGAGAAACCTTCAATGGAACACCAGCATGGTCGTTCTCAAGGTCGGAAAGACAAATCTCCAAGTGCAACTCACCGGTACAAGCGACAATGTGCTCACCGGACTCAGACATGGACGTAACGACACATGGGTCGGACTTGGACAATCTCTTCAAACCTTCCACCAACTTTGGCAAGTCAGAAGCGTTCTTAACCTCAACAGCAACCTGCACAACTGGTGAAACAGAGAACTTCATAACCTTCATGTTGTGAGCGGTGTCGGAGGTGGTGATAGTACCAGACTTGAGCAAGAACTGGTCAATACCAACCAAACCGATAATGTTACCAGCTGGACAGTCGTCAATTGGCTCGACGGTTCTACCCATCATGAGAACAACTCTCTGGATGGCCTTGACGAACAAGTCATCCTTCTTACCTGGAGTGTAGTGTGGACCCTGGATTCTAACCTTCTGACCAGACTTGACGGTACCGGCAAAGACACGACCAAAGGCGTAGAAACGACCCTTGTCGGAGGTTGGAACCATCTTGGACACGTAAAGCATCAAGTCAGCCTTAGGATCACAGGTCTTAATGGCCTGACAAGCAGCATCGTCAGTTGGACCTTCGTACAAGGTGTCAGCTCTGTACATCTGAGCGGTAACTGGGGATGGCAAGTGAATGACAATCATCTCCAAAAGAGCATCGGCAGCTGGCAAGAACTTCTTCATGACGATCTTGAGCAAAGCCTTGCCCTCGAGCTCCTTCTCGTCACCCTTGAGGGTGATCTCGAGCTTCTCCAAAAGGGTTGGGATTTCATCCTTCTTGAAGTTCATGATGGAGTTGAACAATCTAAAGATTGGGTCCAAGATGAACATGTTGAAGGCACGGTCAAGAGACTTTCCATCGGCATCCTTGTCCTTGTTGGTCCACTTCTTGGTCTTTGGGTTGAAGTAAGAGTCACCCCACAATCTCTCCATCATCTTGGATCTGTCGACACCGAACTTCTTGGAGTACTTGGTGGCGAACTGACGGACGGTGAAAGCCCAACCGTGCAAACCCGAACCGAAGGCAACGGTACCACGCTCTGGGTAAACCTGGACATCACCGAGAATCTCGTCGGTGTAGGTGGCGATCACAACGTTGACGGACTCAACGGTTCTGGAGAAAGACTGGTAAAGATCCTCCTTGGTGACCTGCAACTCAAGCAAAGCTCTGTCAACCTTGTTGATGACAACAACTGGCTTGATTCTCTCACCAAGAGCCTGACGCAAAACGGTCTCAGTCTGGACACACACACCTTCAACACAGTCGACAACCACCAAAGCACCATCAGTGACACGGAGAGCAGCGGTAACCTCAGAAGAGAAGTCAACGTGACCTGGGGAGTCGATCAAGTTGATCAAGAAGGAGTTACCAACAGTCTTCTGCTTGATGTCCTTGACGTCGTCATCGGTACACTCAGAGTACAAAGAGATGGCAGTGGACTTGATGGTAATACCACGCTCCTGCTCATCCTTTCTGGTGTCGGTGAAACGGGCCTCACCGGCCTTAGCGGCGGAAATGATACCAGCACGTTGCACCAAGGAGTCGGTCAAAGTAGATTTACCGTGGTCGACGTGGGCAATGACGGACATGTTACGAACGTTCGTAACAACGTCCATCAAGCCACGCATCTGATCAACTGTGAAGTTCACTGGGATATGTTAATAAAGAGTGGCATAGATGAATGGCAAAAAAAACGCCCCGCTCCCCCCTGCTACAGCGCTAAACTCCCCCCATCCCTTGATCGAATGGACCATCGCACGAGAGATGGTTTTAAGTTCGGCAGTCTGCTATGGAGCAGCGAGGATCGTTGTCTTTGCAGCGTGTGTACTTACCCATCTTGAATCAATTATTGAGATAGTGAATGCTGGGGAGGAGAGGGTTTTGGCTGGGAAAATTTTTCATCCGCCAATTTTTTATGAAGGGGAACTTCGCGGACACGGGATCCCGGTGCGGGCACGCAGCGCAGTGCAGGAGGGAGCTGGGCAGAGCGGTCTGGTGCTTACGCAACTCCCGTGCTCGTGATTACGCCGACAGTTCTGTCTCACAGAGATAACGAAATTACGTACTGCATGGTGCACCTCACTCAACATTTGAACATCTCATTGCCCCTCATTTGGGCCTTCGATCGTCACTCAGTTTCGAGCAAGGGCTAGAAAGTGCTACCGCCCAGCAGTGATGCAGCGTTCCGAGCGTCAATTGGCGTCTCAATCGCAGCCTCCTCCGTCTCGGGGATCTCAGAGACATCGTCATCGTCTTTGAGGAGATCGGATGACAGATGTGACACCTTTCTGTCACCACTCCAGCTGTCGCCCCCGGGTCCTTGGCTTTGTGATAGCACACTCTGACTGTGAGGGAAAGACTCCCGTCCAAGCCGTGAAAGCCCCCCGTTCTGGTCGACGAGTCGGACGTCCAACCTCATCTTTTCTAGTACCCTCAACTTGCGTCGTTCATGCTCGATTCTCTTGATGACAAAGTCATGGAATATCTGCTTGATTTGTTCATCCAGGAACGCGAGGTACTCCTTCTTCTCATAGAGCATCTCCTCTGTTATTCTCTTGACCTTTTTCGAAAGTTCGTCCTCATAGTTTGTAGCCTCATCCAGAGCTCTGATCGCCTCATCAACCTTGATTGGGTTTATGTCCCTCTTGTTTCTCAGTTTGCGAGCGCTCTCGTGTTTAATCTTTGTGTTGGCCTGGGCATTGATCAAGTCTCTCATGAGGAGATGTCTATTTGTCAGTGCCTCTTTGATGATATATCCATCGTTGATGATCGCTTGAAGTCCATCTCCTAATGTCGCAAAATCGAAACTGCCAATGACAGAGTCAAGATCACCGATGGTGGTCAGTGTTTTCCCCAGCTTCTTCCATAGATTCTGCATCCCCGGATGCGTCACTTCCAAGAGGTTGATGTATGCGATCTGGACACCAAATTCGTTCTCGTGTTGGCCCAGCTGCTTTCTCAGCTTGGTTAATTTCTCAAGCCTCTCAATCGCAGATTTCGAGTTCTGATACGTTGACTTGATGAGCGGCCTGAACTCCGCAAGTTCCAAAGCCTCGTCATATGGCGGCTGTAGCTGCTTTAACGTTTTTCTCTTCAATCCAGTAGCAGGTAGTTCCGACTTGTGAATGGGAGAATAAGTACCAAAATCACTCTCCACAAAGAATACAAATTCTTCATTGCGCACAATGACGGCATTTCCTGTGATTCTGTTGAACCATGTTTGGAAGTTATGAATGGTATTTTTATAGTCCTCCTCATTCTGGATGCCAAAGCTTGTGGACGATAATGGCAGGGCAGGGATAAAGCATTCGGGGTTCGCACCGTTCAAAAAGTTCCAAAAGGATGTAAACTCGACGTATGACTTCTTCATCCCTTTGTAGACTCTCTTTCTGAAGTGTTTAATGTTCGTACTGAGGTCGAATATCACCGCTGGGTTTTCCTTCTTGTTGCTCAATGATCGGCTTCTCTCCAGGGCGACAACTTTCACCACGATCTTGTGTGACTCCTTGCTCTCTAGTCTTTCAGGAACGAACGTTGGTATCGGCTCTGTATCGGGGACTGCTGCTGTCAAGCCATCTGCCGGAGCCTCTTCTGTGTCACCCTTGGAGAGTGGCACCTCTGTTGTTGGATCAACTTGCACCTCCTCATGTTCAGGGAGTGCTGGCTCTACAGGTGCATGGGTTGCCGGTCCTGCAAACGGATTATTATCAAACTCATCGGGATCATACGCCACAGTGAATGACATGCTCAGTATTGATCAATGGAAGGTCGTCTAGAGCAATGGTTGTACTCTGTTGAGGTTGGGGGTCGTAGAACACGTCTCCAGCCAATTTCCCGTTCACCCCAAAAGTACACCCGCACACCATCAGATCCCCATGGCTCGTAACTGTTTCACGTCGTATGCAGGAATCTGTATGTTGAGGCTGCCTATATACGCATGCATAGTTCTTGGGAAAGACGGTCACTACGTATGATGCTAATTGTATGAGAGTTTCTTCTTCCGCCAGAGGCCCGCTCTAAAGCCCACAAATGCAGTTGACAATACCGTTATATCGTCAATGGTGTTTGAGTCAATGTACAACAAGAATTCACTGGCAACTTTCGAAACCCCTCCAGCTTGAATCAACGCAACACGCACGCTAGTAGGGTCTGTCTCCAGCAGGTATGACTTCTCAAGGTAGCCGCTTGCCTTCCATATGTAGTTCATCTCATTCTTCAGGAGCTGAAAGCTCAGCTCACACCATGCTTTCTTGACTGTGATTTTCAACCTGTGAACCTTCCTTTGTTCTGCCGTTAACAACTCGACAGGACGAGGCATCTCCTTATCCAGTCCCAAAATGTCCCTAGATATGACGATGTTCGCTGATAAGCTCGGATCAATGTATGGTGTAACTGCTATCAGATCGGCAAATGGCAATGGCGGAGGAGCCAGTAAAGCCATTACTATTGGTGAAAGCTGTGAGCTGCGCAGGGTCGTTGAACTGCTCAGGTAGTACAGAACGGTGGCTTTGAAACAATTTATCTTTCTCCTGTTGATCACAGTGATATCAGATCCATTGGCACCTTTCAATATCCACATTTCTGAGTACAGATCTCTCCGCCAGCCCCGAGGAACCGAGACGAGTCGGTAAACGAGGACACCATCTTTGTTGAACACGTTATACTGAGTGTCAACTTCAGGTTCCGGTACCACTCGAAATCGTGTCGCTGCTCCAAAGTTGAGGGGGAAGTACTGTCTTCTGCTTTCAAACTCAACGTTCTTGCGTATGCGCATATGTGTGAGGTAGGAAAACAGAATCATGGCCAACACCGACATTATTCCTATCAATATCAGACTGACAGTGGTAGCCAAGCTATCAACATCCATTGTCTCGCGTCTTGAGTGTTATGTATCCTTCAAGCAGGTCCGTGTGTACTCAAGTTTCACCTCTTTTTACAGAGCCACTAGCCCAATGGCCGAATACACAAAAACGAGGGCACGAATGTAATCTACTGAAAATAGCAGTTGAAAAAAATAGCTTTTGTTCAATTCATGTCGACGTCTTCAGCTGGAGCAGCGGATAGCGCCGCCACTTGTGGCCTCACAGACTCGTCCCATTCCTTCTCCAGCGGAGGCATATTCTCCAGCTCGATGGTCTCATTGTAGAATCTCTCCGCGAGGTATCTATCCGTGAAAGTCAAATTGACACCTTTGTCCTTTTTAGACACCTCCAGTACATGTTCCTCGCCAAAGACCCCGATTGCCCTCTTGAAGCTTTCATTCTCCGGGTCGTTTAGATTCTTGAGCGTGACCGTGCGAGTTCTGAGATCCAACTTGTTCTGCACCTGCGGTCTTTGGTACGGAAAATACCCTCGGCCGCGTCCTCTCAGCGCACCACGACCACGACCACGCCCTCTCAAAGTGTGCAATGGTCTACCTTCAAGCTTCGCCTTGTCCTCTGAGATGGCATCCGGGGTTATACGCTCGCTTACCATGCGTGCCCGTATCGTCTCTACTTTGGTTCTGATGTCAGCCTCTCTCTCTGGATGTGAGATGAGTTCTTGCTCCATTTGTTGCAGTTGCTTCTCAAAATCAGCAAGAAGCCCTTCTTTAAGCGCTATCAGCTGTCTAAGCTTGTCTTCATGTGCCTTTTTCTTGGCCTGTTTCTCCTCGAACTGCTGCTGCTTCTCCTGCTGCTTTAGCTTGAACGCCTCCACGTCAAAGGGACGAGCAAGCTCAGGAGTCGGTTCATCCTCTTTTTTGAAGAACACCTTGACAAACCTGTTTTCCAGGATCGGAGTATGGTTAGACCAAGCCTTCTTTGCAGAGGCGTGGTCGGAGAATTCGATCTCTGCCATGCGGAGGGCAGGGTCCACCACTACGCTGTTGATGGTACCAAACCGGGTGAAGAACGCACGGATTTTGAGCTCATCGAGCTTGTCGACGGGGATCTGGGCAACAATAAGCTGTGTAGACTGTGCCACGGGCATCTTGGACACCAGGGCCTCCACCTTCTCCATACGCGCCTGGCGTTCCTTTGCTGCATCACCGTTGGCAACAGTGATGCCAGTCTGTGGGGCCTGACGCTGGCGCTGACGCTTGTAGTCAGGCGGCGCTTGGTTGTACGACGTGAGATCCGGCTTGAAGTACTGCTCGGTGAGTGCCACCGCGTCTTTTGCGGCCTTCTTCTTGAGGTCCTCTGCGGTGGGGCCCTTGGCAAAGGCCCGGGAGTCCAACACTGTGACAATCTCGCGTGCAAAGCCATCGTGGTCTGTCACGAACACCGCAAGCTCGGAGCTCACCAGCTTCACCAGCTCATCGCCCTGCGAGCGGTTGTTGAGGAGGGCGATGATGTAGTCTGCCAGCACATCCGGCTCTGCGTCAGAGACCGCCGCTGCTCTCGTCACAATCCAGGCCTTTAATTGCGGAATGTCCTCCTGGTTCAACATCTTCCGTATGCCGCAATTCCTAGCGCAGGGTGTGCTTTCTCGCCCTTGGGATGGTTAATCTCATGATGCAACGTGAAAGCTGAAAGTTCAAAATTTAAGCCTCGCCAGCCGGGAAGCGTTCTTTCTCCAAGCGCACATATATACGTACAAATGTCCTACGTGGTCACGGTTATCTCCAAGACAGCGCAGCCAGGCCTCCTGCAGCTTTCGGAAAGGGCCCTGGCGGATCTTTCCATCAAGCTGAGGCATACGCGCACCCTCAGTAAGGACAGGGCTTACGACTTGGAGGCGGACATCATCATGTCAGAGGACTCCAGCGAGGCCGACGCCATCTTCAACAAGGTGCAGCAGGAAATTGCAGAGATCGAGCTTCCAGGTATTGATCTGATGATCCAGAGGAACGATGAGTTCAGACGTGTGAAGCAGCTGTTCTGCTTCGACATGGACTCCACGCTCATCTATCAGGAGGTGATCGAGCTCATTGCAGCATATGCCGGTGTCGAGGACGAGGTTGAAAAGATCACCACTGCGGCCATGAATGGAGACATTGACTTCTGTGAATCTCTGGCGCAGCGAGTGAGGTTGCTGAGAGGCATCGATGGCACTATCTGGGAGGATCTCAAGAAGAAGCTGGTGTTCACCAAGGGTGATTTCGAACTTGTGAAAGGTTTGAAAAGCACCGGATGCAAGCTCGCAGTTCTCAGTGGCGGATTCCTTCCCTTGGCCAACTATGTGAAGGAGACACTAGGGCTGGACTATGCATTTGCAAACACCTTGAAAACCGAGGTTGATGCCAACGGCAAAACGATCTTCAGTGGTGAGACCGAGGGGTACATTGTCGATGGCGACAAGAAGGCCGAGTTGACCGTGTACATCGCCGAAAAGGAGAATATAGATCTCAGGGCTACTGTTGCTGTTGGCGATGGTTCGAACGACCTCAAAATGATGGCCGTTGCTGGCCTCGGCATTGCTTGGAACGCAAAGCCTAAAGTACAACTTCGTGCTCCTGCCAAACTCAACACCGAAAGCATCAGTGATATCTTCTACATCCTTGGATACGATGACGATATGATCAGCGAGCTACTTGCTTGATACATCAACATCTTCGATGAGCGGATAACATTTTATAGATCATCAAAAAATTAATCAATCCCTGCAAAACTCCTCACATGCTCTCTGTCCATAATTTTACCCTTCACCACCCCCATGATACCATTGAACAGGAGCACATCGTCTCCGATTTTGACATCCTTCAGGTTTATCTGCTTCTCTTGGATCAATCCCTTGGCGAGAAGCATATGCCTCACGACACCACATAGACACCCAGAAGAAAGCACTGGTGTAAACCAAAACTCCTCAAGCGTTTCAGGGTCTGTTTTTCTGAATGCAACGTTGGTGATGGATCCCTCTGTTATCTGGTTAGCAGTGTTGTAGAGCAGTACCTCCTGCGGTTCTGTGTAGCTCTTCAATAACGTCCTCTCCCGGGCCTCGGAATAACGCTTCCGGTGGGTCGTTTTGAATGACGTGAATGGCGATATCAGTATGGGCTCAGAGTCGAGAAATACGCTCCAGACAGGCGACATGTAGTTGCTGGCTGTGTTAAACCCATCCAAAAGGTTGTATCTCACGGGTGTAAGCGAAACTTCCACATTCATGGTACCTTTCCGGTTTATGGTTAGCCTCAACTTGTAAGAATTGGACTTGTCGAGGTCTTTCAAGACGCTATTCAGGTGCTGCAGGAGCTGTTCTCTGGTCACCGAGTATCCAAATTTGAAGTACTCCAATGAAAAGTTGATTCTGCGCAGGTGCTCTTCGAAGAGAAAGAACAGCTTCGAGCTACTGCCGGTGTCCCCGAACATCATCAGCACCGAGTCAATCGTCTCTGTGAGTAGAGGATCATACCTGATGGTGGATAGAATCTCAAAGTCCTGCTCATCAATCTTGAACTCCGTCTCGGTGTACAGAGTTTGGATCGTCTGCGCCACCTGCCGGTACTTGGCCTGTGTGGCAGCATCAACTTCCTTGGCCATGTCGATACTGACCCAACAGTGAGAGGGAAGAGAAGATCACTAAAGGTTTTGGGGTATGGTTTCAGATTATGCGCGGAGTGCGCGGACCGTTCCCTTGAGCTCATCGCCGAAAACGAAGAGGCCAAGTACGAAAATAGTCAAATCTCTTACTCAATTACCATAAAATAAACAAAACACCGGGGCGCAATGCACCACACTAATGTACACAGAGAACCATCTCAAGTCTCAGGAATACTCAAAGGTATTCCTGCTCGAGTATTCCTCTTCTGAGGTCCACCCTTCCCTCACCATGTAGCTTTAGGACGCGATCCAACGCCTCTTTGTCGCCATTACGGTCAGCATCTTTCAGCCACTGGTCATCGCGAGGGGTCCATATGCCCATAACATCGAAAGGCGGGTTGTCTCCTGTCTTGAGGAACATCTCAATGTACTTCGGGACCAAAAGCAAGTCACCACAGACTGCGCCGATGATGTAAAATCCAAACTTGCGATTTACACCAGCCTCCTCCTCCAATGCCTGTACAAGCTCGTCAGCTTCCCCTGGGGCATAGGAACGGCCAATGATCTCCTGGATCTTTTCCACCACGGTGTTGAGAGGGTGGAATTCAAAGAATTTCTTGGTCACGAGGTCCTCTGTCAGCTTGTCCTCGATGTCTGGATGGAGTCCATCCGAATGAGCACTGGCGGCCGTGGCAACAGCCACTGCAGCCTGTGAGTCAAAGATACCGGAAATCTCGGCCTGATCGCCGTGAAGGAAGAGGTTCGAGGGGTCCTGTGCTGGTTGCTGGTTGTTGTCATTTGGCTTTCTTCTCTTGTTCTGGCTCTGTTCAGTGACTTCGTTGTTGTGCTCCAGCAAGGATTGCCGAACAACAAGATCGATGTCGCTGTCTTCGCTTGTCTTGACCTTCTTTGTGGACTTGTACAGGTGTCTCCCCGTGAAGTTCTTGATCTCCTCTGGCTCACGGTCGTTTGCAACCTCCGCCTCGTAGTACCGGACAAACTTGTCAATTCCATACGGGATGAGGAACTTTCTGTAACGGTCTCTCCATGCGGCCCTGGTGTGTCCCGGGAACTCTTGTCCCATCTTCTCAAAGAACTTGCCAGGCAAGATGATATCCTTATGAACTGGACCTTCCTCACCTTCAACTTTCTCGCCAACGTTCTGCAACACGGCCTTGGCGAGAATGTAATCATCCTTTGCAGTGAACTTGTTCTTCATCGTTGAAGGCATCGTGTCGGAGGCAACATACTTCCCGTTAGCATCGGTCAGCAGGTGTCCTTGGTCATCGGTCTTGTAGACGTACTTCAACCTGTTGACCAGGTGGGTTCTGTATCTGTACCTGATCGAGTTACCCGTGTGTCTTCCAATAGTTTCTGCGATCTCATGGAATAGCTTATGTGTGGAGCGGCGATGAGGGTGCTTTCTCACCTCTTCGAGGATCAACTCATCCTCCTGATCGGTGAACCCATTCTTGTTGTGCAAGCTGATGCGGTCCTGTTTGCTGACAAACATGCCCTCTGGCACCGATGATGCTGCATCCAGGCGTGCCTGACGGTCATTGGGCGCAATCTCAGCAGGGTTTTCCAATTGGGCCTGGTTCTCATCACCAAGGTAAGCCGTCACGAGCTGGTCGACATTTGAGGCACTGTCATTGGCATCCTGGAACAGCGAGACCTTGTACCCATTCAGGTCCTGAAGCTGCTGCTTTTCAACAGAGTCGGTGATGAATTTTGGGTCTATGGCATCACGATGAGATGCGCCGTACTTGGAAATGAAGAGACCCTGGTCCGGATCCTCGGAAATTGCTCCACCGTGGGTAGTTATCAGCTTCACCAGCTGGTCGTGGTTTTCTTCAGTCACTGGGACGAAGAAGCGCAAGGGCTGATTGTTGTCTGTGATGAAAAAAGCCCTGATGTGTTGTTGCTGCTGCTGCTGTTGCTGCTGCTGCTGCTGTTGCTGCTGCTGCTGCTGTTGCTGCTGCCTGACGCATTGTTGTTAGTAAAAGTGGTAAACAGGGTAAAGTAAACAATGTAAACAAAGAGTTTAGCAGCCTCACAATTGAACCGTTCCCAAAGGCGTACATGGAACGCCTCTGTGCTACGGCTTCAACGAAGCTCGCTCCACTCCCCTGCGGGAAACTCACTCCAGCAGTGCTTCGTCAATGTTCTCCTCTGCCATGGCGTACGCGTTCCCCTGGTGTTGAGGTTTCTGGTGTGTGGGTGCGGCAGTTTCTACAGGGAGGCGAAAAAAAAAAGCCAACCTGTTGATCGGGCAATTGGGGGGAGGGAGGGCAGGGTAACCCCACTAGTTGGTCACATTTTACGTCTAGGCGGGCTGCTACATTACACACCTTTTAGAGTTGCTGCAAAAGCTTGTGTTCCATTATCATTCTATACCCGCACAGCAAGTTGGTGGAGAGGCCCGTTGCACCCCCTTCTTTTAAACGTTAGCAGCAATCTTCTGCTTGAGCGCGTTAGGGTTAGCACCGACAATCTTGTCAACAACAGCACCATTCTTGTAGAAGATGATGGTTGGCATGGCAGAAACTTCCTGCTCCTGTGCAACGGCACCAAGCACGTCAACGTCGAGCTTGTAGAACTCGGCATCGGTGTACTCAGCAGAGAATCTCTCGAGGAGAGGGGCAATCATCTTGCAAGGACCGCACCATGTGGCAAAGAAGTCGACAACGACAAGCTTTGATGACTGGATGGCAGTGTTGAACTCCTCGGCAGTAGAGATCTGAGAAACCATTTGTGTGTGTAGTGATGAGTAGTTGGTGATTTCAAAGCGTTTGTTCAGAAACCCAACGTTTGTGGGTCTTTTTTATACGTCCGGCTCTCGTTGCCCGTTTGTCAGCGTTCTGGCCACATTGTGGCTGCAATACAACGTGAAATGTTCCAAAGTAATCTGGGTCTCTAGTCATTGCTCACTAATGCCATGGAACCCGCAGAACATCCCTGCGAACCTTCTGGAAGTCCCATTCAGGGAGAGTATCATGGCTCGCCATACTGGTCTGCAGTCCCCGAAATCAACCTCCACAGCGTAAATTACCAACCACAAGGGTAAACACCAGCATAGTCCAAAGGCAAGAGGGGTTGGATTTCAAGTGTGGAGATATGCTGGAGAGCCTAATTGCTTGCACACTTTGTAATTGGTAACCAGGGCCTCTTCCCTCTCTTGGCCACATTGTCTCATCCCATGTCTTCGCTTAGTGTCGCCAATACTACCCCTTATGAGGTTTGTGCTTCCAAATAACCATTCCTTACCATGCACTAACAGTCCAGCTTATTGATCCCGATCCGCACTTCACAAGAGTGGTGGGTTACTTCCGTCCAGCAGACTATGCTGCCTGGGCCATTGGAACTGCAGGGATGCCAGCTCTATACACGCTCTTTGAACGGCTGGACCCAACCAATAGCCGTGCCTACGTCAAGCCACCGGGCGGGGTGCTCCGAGTCACTGGACTCCTAGGCTTCGTTGGCGGCTTTTTGATCGCCTACAACAGATCTTCGCAGAGATTCTTTGGCAACTCTGAGAATTCCAGAGAGGTCACCAAGGACCGTTACGAGGTTAAACGCAATCTCAGCCAGGGACTTCCAGCTTTTGGTAAGAAGCCAACCATGTCGCCAGAGCTGCAGGAGATGGCAATGCGAAACTCAAAGAACTCCCAGTATGCACTGTTCTTCTTCCCATGGTTCTCGTTCTTTACACATGAGTACCATGGCGTGGACTTGAAACGGTACTACGAGGTGCGTCAAGGAGAGGAGAAATGGGAGTTTGTACTCCCAGCCTATGAATCGCTTGAGAAGACATCCATCTAGGGTGTACATATATATTATTTATCTATTTATTAAACCATCAACACAGAATACAACGTACACAATGAGACGGCAACTTCAATTTGGCATGTTGATCTGCCATTTTGTGCCGGGTGGCTCCCATGGCCAAAAGCCAAAAGTCTCGACGGTAGTAATTGCAACACCCAATTCTGGCCTCGACTCGAGTCAGTAAAAGAATAGCATGTCCTCCAAGCTGAACGTCCTCGTCCCTGTGAAGCGGGTCATCGACTTCGCTCTCAAACCAAGAATCAACAAGGCCGGTACGGTTATCGAAAAGGCCGGTGCAAAATTCAGCATCAACCCGTTCTGCGACATTGCAGTGAGTAACAAAGAGCATACCACAATCTCACTTGCTAACATTTTCTAGGTCGAAGAGGCTGTGCGGATCAGAGAGGCGCACAAGGGTCTTGTGGATAAGATTCATGTTGTTTCCATCGGGCCAACCAAGGCACAGGACATCTTGCGCCAGTCTTTGGCCAAAGGTGCCGACTCTTCCACTTTGATTGATGTCGGCGAGGAGGAGCTTGAACCTTTGAGTGTTGCAAAGATTCTCAAGCAGGTTGCTGAGAAGAACAGCTCCAACTTGATCATCCTGGGTAAGCAGGCGATTGACGACGATGCTAATAACACTGGTCAAATACTTGCAGGTCTTCTCAACTGGCCCCAGGCTACCAACGCTGCCAAAGTGGAATTGAAAGGCGATGAGGTATTTGTCACCAGAGAGATTGATGGTGGTGAAGAGACTGTCAAGTCCAAGCTTCCGCTGGTCATAACGACAGATCTGAGACTCAACGAGCCTCGTTTCGCAACTCTGCCAAACATGATGAAGGCCAAAAAGAAACCCCTCGAGAAACTCAAGCTCAAGGATTTCGACGTGGACGTCACGAAGAGGCTTGAGGTGCTAAAAGTGGAGGAGCCAGGTACCCGTGAGGCTGGTGTTAAGGTTTCTTCTGTGGATGAGCTCGTTTTTAAGCTCAAAGATCTCAAGGCCATTTAACTTCGACGGAAGACGAAGAGTAAAAAAAGGTACGACTATACATGATTATACCATTGTAGTCATACAATGTCACCAGTGTCGCCCATGGCGTTCAATCTGATCTGACGGCCTGAATCTAGATTGAGAGCATTGAGTGGAATTTGAGAAAGTAAGATCTCATGAGAATAATAGGTGAGAGCGATCTTGATTACATTATAAAAGAGCATCCTGTTGTCCCAAAGATGTGAGGTTCCTCTACACCACTATACAAACATAGCATGGTTAATCAGAGAATTTACATGGGGGGAAAGCGCCCGCCTACTGGTCATTATGCACTTCCGCGTATGACGTCCCGTCAATGGGACTCCGGGAGAAAACCAGTGAACTATGCCGAGAACAAGCGAGAGGATGTCGAGATCGAAACTAGCGAGGAGGGTGCAGAGAGTGACGATGAGGATGGGTTTGTTGCTGGTGATGATGAGGATGAACCTGCAGCGAGCGAAGAGGCTCTGGGGGAAGAGGAGAGCAGTAGCGACGATAGCAGTGATGATGATAGTGAAAATGACAGTGACAAAGAGATGCCGCCTTCCAGAGAATCTCTGGCTCTTCCGAGAGGAGGTTTTGTTCCAATGGCACCATTGGGTCCCATGGATCCACGTATTCGTGGAAAGAGACCCGCAAGCTCTCAAATCACTCGTCCAGGTTCCTCAAAGTCGTCCAAACAGTCCCCTCCCGGAAGCCCTCGAAGATGGTCTGACACTTCTGTATCAACTGCTCCAACTTCCCACCCAGCCTCGCCTCAAACAGATCCAAAGAAGATCTTGACACCGGAAGAATGTGAAGAGCAGGAGCTCATCTGCCGCATGAGAGAGATTCAGAAGAATCTTCAGTTCCTTGCACGCCTCGAAGCAGCACGTCCTCCCCAGAACTTCTTTGGGGGTACGTGGAATGGATTGGATGAGGACACAGAGCTTCCACGGTGGCCAGGATTATACCCCTTGAGAACAGATATGCGTGCAGGTATTGATCCGCCAGGGTTTCAGTACCAGCACAGGATCACCAATCCCTTCCATGCAGCTCCTCCGACACCGCGGGTCACAAGAGTCCCTTCGGCAGACTCAAACCGCATACCTCCATATGTGCCACCACAGGATATCATCCCATTCCGTAAGCCTGTCCGTCACGTGGAGGATAGCTTCTGCGATAACTTTGATTACAACTTGATTACACCAGATGAGCGATTCAACCCAGACCCGTTCATGGGTCAGATGGTGTGTTACGCCCATATATGATCGCTTGTGCGACCTGCAGTGGATGCTTGATATGGATAATGGCTGACGATGTTGATTTTTATAATGTACGTTATGGTTTTTGTGTAATTGTAGAGACTTGACAAGACAAGATGAGAATATCACCTAGTATTACCTCACTCTGAAAAATATAAACCCATTCGAACTCAAACAAAG
Source organism: Williopsis maclurae (assembly GCA_003708355.3). Classification (NCBI taxonomy): domain Eukaryota; kingdom Fungi; phylum Ascomycota; class Saccharomycetes; order Phaffomycetales; family Wickerhamomycetaceae; genus Williopsis; species Williopsis maclurae. The sequence continues at coordinate 83,927 of PPNZ03000001.1, forward strand.
CTGCTACAAATGCTAGACAGTGAGCCAGCTGACAAGCGGCTAGCCCTCATGAGGGAAATTCCGCATTATCTTGGTGTTCTTGTACTTGAAAATGAGTCTAAGCTGAAGCCAATTCAATGGACCGCACCTATCACAGCTCCTGCGGGTCCTCGAGACGCGATTCCTTATGACCAGAGTGGTATAAAGTTCAAGGCGGGACTGTGGCGAGGCAGTGGGATCCCCGAGCTTACTCTGGAGGAAACTTCGGGGCTTTCCACGTATCAAGAATATGCTGACCAAACCCCAATCACTCCTGGCTTCTGGAACACAGAAGATTCGGGACTTCCTTTCCCCGATACAGACTTGGTGGAGCCATCGCTCGAGTTGCCTGACCAAGGAGATGCCAACACCAAAGACTGGGAGGATCTTATATCCAGCTCTCTTTACATCACATCTCTATGGGATTCTCCACAGCAGAAATACGATTGGGGTGCTGATCTCTTCAAGACGGAATACTCTGTCCGGCCCCTTGGGGTGCTTCCATTGGATTCCCTCTATCTGGAAAGTCACAACATATCACAATCAAAGCCAGAGACCCGTTCACGCCAGTATTTTTCACTATCGCTGCTCGAAGACATGCCAGTTTGCCCCCAAGTGGTCAAACCAGTGCCAATGCGCCCCAAAGTACGCCCGCCTCTGAAGTATTTGCTTGCAGGTACCTCTGCCTCCGAGCCCCAGCAACTGGGCCCGCACTCCACCTCCTTTGTCAATGCGGGAAATGAGCAGGAAAGAGTCCATTGGAGGTTCAGTGTGCTGGAAACATGGCCATGGTTGTCTTCTATAATTCCACTATTCAAGAATGGGCTGAACCATTGGTCCTCTTGATGCATGCTAACCCCCTGTAATGATACGAAGTTTCTGTCCCAAGACGTCACTGCGCCTTGACGCAATACCCGAAAGCCCCACGTCCCCTAATTTTTGACTGTGGGGGTGGGGTGAAAGTTTCAAGGAAATGACATGACTTCCCGTCCCCAGTAATACAAAGACATCAACAGAGGACCATGCTTCCAATACTCGAGAAGGTTACTGAGTTCCTAGCGCCACTCATTAATGACTGGGACTTCGATCAGAAGCCGCTAGTCGTCTCGGTTTCTGGGCCGCAGGGATCAGGAAAGTCATTTCTCTCCAGCAAACTTACAGAGCACTTCTCAAGTCTGTTTCCAAACCTCTCTTCTGTTATCGTGTCTACGGATGACCTTTATCTTAGCCACAAGGACCAACAGGCACTATCTACGTCAGACCCTGAGAATGCGCTTCTGCAAGGTCGCGGCCTCCCTGGTACTCATGACGTAGATCTTGCCTACAAGCTTCTGACAAAGCTCGACAACAAGGAAACAGGATTCGCAATTCCAAGGTACGACAAGAGTCTTTTTGGTGGTGAGGGAGATAGAAGTCCAAGTTCCGAGTGGACTAATGTTGAGAAGCCGGTGGATATTGTGATTTTGGAAGGCTGGTTTAACGGGTTCACTCCTATTGAAGATGGTAGGGACATTGAGAAACTATACAATGGTTCAGCATTGCTGCAGAAGTACAGGCTCCAGGACATCTACACTATCAATTCCTCGCTGGACTCATACACCAAGATCTGGGATTTCGTGGACGTCGATATCTTTCATGATACGGACGACATCAACAATGTATATACTTGGAGACAGCAGCAAGAGGATGATCTCATCAAAAGAAAGGGTTCAGGCATGACCAATGATCAGGTTGTGTCCTTCATTGATCGATACATGGTGGTCTATGAGCTGTACTTTAGAGACTTTGTCAGGTTGGGCGTACCATCGCTGCCAAAAAACAGACATCTAAGACTGAAGTTGAATTTGCAAAGAGGTATCGACGAGGTGGAACTTTTTTAGATCTCTGTTATCTCATCGTCAGATAGCAGGCTAATGCAGGAATCGGTGATGTGGGTAGAGACCGGTAGGATTAGTCTTTTGCGAGATCTGATGATGCACGAGGTTGGTGCCTTAGAATTGACCATGGGTAGTGTGGACTTAGCCTGACTATGCATTATTCTAGCCTCATAGCCCGTCTGTGCGACTCGCTTGGCTACTTTTCTTTGTGCTGCCTGCGAGAATCCAATTCTCTCTCGTTTGGACTCGATTTGTGTGCCATCTGGAGTCAGAAATACATTCTGAGCCACTTCCGACGACTTGATTTTGTCAACTATCGAGGATAGGCTGTTCTGTGTTCTCTTCAAAGTGGCCAACTCATCCGTTATGCTCGCCTGTCTGCTGGAAATGGTAGCCAACTGCTTCAAGCACCGGTCGAGCTTGTCATCCAACGAGCTAATTGAAGCATTCTGGCTACGGTGAGTGTTCCTTTCCGGTACACTTCCAGTCAGTTGTGTGCCCCCAAAGGAGCTTGTCTGTTTCTCAAGTATGCTGGAAATAGATTTCAAGTCCTTGAGAGCCCTTTGGATTGCAGCCGCCGTGACCTTGCCGTTCTGGCCACCAGGAAGACCACTCACAAGTTGCATGAGCGTCTCAAGCATGTCTTTGCTGCCATGTTCAACATGAGTAGCATTGCTGCTTGTCCCTTTTTCTATGTGTTTCAGTGTCTTGATGGCCGTCGACAAGTCCTGTGCAGCTCTTCTCAGGATGCCGCTATTCTGTGCGAGTTCAGAGATGAGCCCTTTCGACTTATCCCTCAAATCAATGGACTCTAGCTCAAGTCTTCCAGCCCACTTTGTGATCTCCTTATGTGCTCCTTTCTTACAGGATGGTTTACCGCCAGCCGTTGCCCCTGCTTGCTCCTCGCCGTAATCCGTCTCACAATGATCCATGTATGTGCCAGTGCTTGATGGCAATAGCACCATGTTGAACGTCGACCCTGTCGGCTTGTTAGATGACCTTTCGCCAGGCTTATCAGTCCTCATCATAGCTCAACCATCACATGATAATTGGGGTATTGAGCACAGTATTTATACGCCTGCTGGATTAGCCGCCGGCCTACAAGTTGAAATTAAAAAGTCACCAATTTTTCCCGATCTATCATGGAGAGCTTGATATCTCCATTTCCATGTCCTGTATAGCAGACATCTCGGTGTAGGTCCGTGGCAATGTTCCCTTCACAGGTGATCGCGTCACAGGCACCATTGGTTCTCCCTTTCGAAGACCTTGGAACCATGGATGTTTGATTGCAGAGCGAACGTCCAAACGCTCATTCGGATCTTTGACGAGTAGCCTGGCGATGAGATCTAGCGCCAGGTCGTCTATGTTGTCAAAATATGGGGAGTAAAAGGCATATTTTGCTTCCATGATCTGCTCACGCATCGATGGAGGGCCCAGTTCATCACTGAAAGGTGGAAATCCAACAAGACAGACATAAAGAAGAACGCCAGAGCTCCAAAGATCAACATTCTTTGAATATTGTCTTTCAGACCCCATTACTTCCGGTGCCACGTACGCCGGTGTCCCACACAGAGTGTTCGTAAACTGAAACTCTCCAATAAATTTTGCGAGACCAAAATCTGCGATTTTGACTTCCACATCAAGTTCGCCTTCATCCCAAGGTCCCACTTGCTTCTTCGTGATCGAGTCTCTCTTCCGTATGTTCAGCAGGATGTTTTCAGGCTTGATGTCTCTGTGAATAATGTCCATGTCATGAAGATATTGGAGCCCCTGTAGCATTTGGATGAATATTGCCTTAGTTTCTTCCTCTCCCAGGTGTTGCTTCTTCACGATACGGGTAAACAACTCGCCTCCGTTGACTTTTTCCAAAACAAGGTAGGTGGAAACAGTAAACTTGTTTATTGGCTCAACAAAGGCATCCAGAAGCTCGACAATGTTTTGATGTTTGATACTCAGGAGAACATCCATCTCCTGGTTGAACTGCTTTGTGCTCTTGACATCATCTGTTTTCTGGGGCTTGAACACCTTCACTGCAACGGCGTCTCCAGACTTCTTATTGAACGCTTCATTTACTGTGGCGTAATGGCCTGAGCCCAATTGCTTCCCCATGGTATAAAGGTCTTTGAACTGCCGTATACTCTTCTCCCTGCCGGCTTCTAAATTCTCCTTGTTTTCATCTTTTAGGCTTCGTTGGTATCTCAGCACGTAGCTGCCGCTCTTGGCTAAGTTGAGCTTGTCTCCATCTTTGAGAAGCACATTCTTATTACTGATCTTGACACCATTGACAAACGTTCCGTTGGTACTGAGATCAACAATATTCAAGTACGTCCGATGCGTGTGTTCGTTGTAGACGGGTATCAACTCGCAATGCTTGGTGGATATGTCAACACCTTTCAAGACAACATCACACTGACGGCTTCGGCCTATCGTCGTCGAGCTGCATCCAGAAACCTTCTCGTGGGGTAAGTCTGCGATGAGACTGAAAAGGTGCGCAAGTGGATCGGTCGAGACTGTGGTGTGCGATCTCTTTAATGCGACAGAGTCGTCATCATTAGTGGATCGGCTCTGTAGGTCAGCACAATGAATGTAATAGGGTATTTATTTACTCACTCTCTTGTTAAACTTTGGTATCAATGACATATGGGTAAGGTGACAGGTCCGAGACTGTGGCAAATGACCCAAAAGATCTTCGAAAGTAAACACAGACCCGCGGCATAACTTCAAGGTGGTTGAGCTCACGCAAAGCGTCGCGCAAAGTTTGCCCGCACAACATTGGCAGACAAGTTTACTGATGGATGGGGAGCTATAGGTAATCATTAATTATGAAGCATCGCGTGGCTGTAATCGTCAATCTTGAGAACCTCAAGCATGTACTTGAGGTCCTTGAGTGCCTTTGTCGGTGGATCCCAGGCCCTGTACGACTCAACAAGTGTTTGGATCCGATCAACCGGTGCAATATGCTTGATATTCTTGAAGTTATCCAAAAATGCATGGAGCGTCCATACCAGATTATAGTTGTTTTCCAGTATAGGATCCTTGATGGTTGAGGTATTCACTGGTCTGTGTTTCAGGAGTCTCGTGGTATTAAGACAATTGCAGATGGGCGCCTTGAACAGATCGGGACTCAAATCCTCGTTGTCGATCGGCGATGATGCGAAATACCTTGACAGCTGCACCAACAGACGGCTTGCTGGTTGACCCAAGTTATGGGCCATCAATAGTAGTGCGAGTAAATGAAGCTCGAAACTGTTGTCATATGATGTCTTTGGTATGTGAATCGTCCTGAATATATTTGGATGTTCGAGCTGTAGTGCAAGAGATGCAGAGAGATTGTTGAGACTTCCCACGATGCCGACTTTAACATTGTGATAATCGACGATACTCGATAACGATGAATCAAAGTCGGGGAAATATGCCACGGAGCTGGCCTCCTGTTCATCGAGATAGGCACCCGGTATCGTGCCATCAATACTGATCAGGCCAAATTTCTGTGTTCCATCGACGAGTGCTCTCGAAATGAGAGTCTGCAGCAATTGTGTTGCCAGCGGGAAGGAACACTTGTATCCAACGACTATCACGCAGTCTGCAGCCATGAGGTTCACTCTCCAGTTTATGAGTAGTTTGAACAGGCTCTCCAGTGACCCTTCGACGATCTTTGCAGCCTCAATAGATATCGTTTCTATGTGATGGTTATTATTGGACAGCTCATTATCCGCAAACCATGTCTTTAGACTCTCTGATGCCAGATCGTTCAATTGTTTCGCTGTAACGTTGTGCTTCACCTTTGCCTGTGCCACAATTGAGACTATCACCGTCCTCTTGATGGCCGGGGTTTGTATGTTGTGCTTTAGGTAGAGATGCTTCTCCGCCGGGTAGTTATAGTACAACTGGGCTGCCAACCTGATTTTGGTCTTGGCCGTGATCTCTCTATAGCAGGCCTTGAAATCTGGGACGACGATGGATGTAGGTTGTTGAACGATATTAGCCACCGGTACAGTGTGCGGATATTTCTTCATCTCCACTGGCGATGTTTCCGTCTTAGTCCCCAGTACAGAAGCTTCGCCGGATGCACCGCTTCCTGTCAGATGGTACCAAGCCCAAACCGCATCGGCATTCTGGGTAGCCTTTTTCACCTCTTTCACATTCTTCTTTATCTCTGTGGAGCTTTGCAAATCGTGTATGAGTTCATCATCTGTGTCCTTACGTGCGTTCCAGTTCATCCAATTGAACCATGTGCGCATCGGTGCTTGTGAGGACACCTCTGATTGTGTCCTTTGCAATTGGTGGCCTTCAGCAGGTTTGAAGTTGAAAGCCTCTGGTGGGATGTAGTTGAAGACGTTGAAATAACTGCTCCAGGGCTTTGGGGGTTTCGTTGCCTCTGCCCCGTCCAACAACACCCGCTCTCTTGAGGGCTCCCATGAAGCTGAACGCTGGCCTTCGCTTGTCTCGGGTGCAGGTTGAAGCGGATCTATTGATGATAGCTTTCTGTTGTGATGCTCTGCTGAACCGTTCCTCTTCTTCCAGTAACTCCAGCCATCCTGGAAGCTTTCAGTCTGTCGCTCAGCATGTGTCTCTTGGCTGGGTATATCTGGCCCAGGATCCGCCATCATTCGATATCTGAAGTGTGATTGTATATAGCTGTTAGTTCGTGTTTCTTTGCCTGGGAATCACAATAGTATCATGTGCTGCTGCTTTGTTTTCTACCCTTGACGGCAAAGGCAGTTGCGATAACCACGCGCGAAACTCCACCCTACAAACCCTCAAAGAAGAAGTAAATGATTGAAACAAGCTGGAAGGCGACATTGCTAGCATCATTAGAGGAGCGTGACCAGCGCGAGAAGAACGATTCTCGGTTCTATTTGCCCCGTGAGTTATCTTCTGTCCTTTTCTTGTGGGGTGCAAGCGGCTAACCAATCGCAGTTCAAGAGGCATACGACCGAGTGGTCAAAGCTGAGGAGCGTGCGAGAAGACTGGGCTCCACAACTGCACAGCAGGAACTACACAGCTCGCTGGAGGAGAGCGAGCGTCTGAAGCAGCAGCTAGCAGAGTACCAGCAGCTGGTGCGCTCGCTGGATCAGAAGGTGGCAATGCTCCAGAGGCAGCGCAGCGAGGACGCCACGGCCAAGGCCAAGCTCAACAGGGCAGTCGCCACTCTCACGGCGAAACTGAACACCCAGGCTGAGGAGCATGCGCACCGCAACCGCTCGATCGAACAGCTGAACGATGAGTTCCTGGCAACGCAGATCCAGAACAACCTGCTGCATGGCACATTGGAGCGGCTGGAGCGTGAGAACCAGCAGCTCGTGCAGCGGTGGCTGGCAAAAGTGCAGCAGGACGCGGACCGCATCAACTCCATTCTGGAGCAATAGCCGCCCCGTTGAACTTCTGTTTTGGTCTCTGGCGTGTATTGTGTCTCCCCAGTTGCATCAGTACGGCTGGGCCAGGCGCGCTCGAATGATGGGCGCAAGGGGGAAAAAAATCAGCTGTGGCCGATCTCGAAGCTTATCTTGCCAGCTTTTCCTTTTGACCTTGAGAGGCAACCAGCCAGTCAACAGCCCCCCTCGCCGCTTCTCCCTCAGTCCTCAGTCCTCTTGGACACTTTCGCTCACATCCAGAGCCTGAGATGGTTTCCGTACGCAGGCCGCTTTTCATCGTGCTGGGCGCACTGTTTGTGCTGTTCCAGCTGTTTTACTTCTTGAGGCCCTCCAGGCCAAGCTCCTCCTTACTCATTACGAGCACTTCGGGTGCTGACTCCGTTGGGCACGCTTACAAGAAACTCCTGACAACATTAGGCCATGATATCGGAAAGCTCGACTACAGCGACAAGTGTGACAGCTTCTTCCAGTCGCTCTTCACGGAGAATGAAGCATGGCGTACGTCGGATTTTGCTGGCATGCCCTACCACAACCAGATCTTTGAACTGAAAGATTGGTTTGTCAACAACAGACTCGACAAGTTCAAGGATTCGCTCGATAAGGACCTTACAAAGGAGGAGAAGGACAAGATCGCCAGTGAGAAAAACGTCCGCAAAATCTACGAGCTGGAGTACGATAAGGCTATCGAGGAGACAAGAGCAACAGAAAAGCACATCACTGACGCAGCCACTGCGCTCCGCGTGTATGGTGCGTGCCACCTACACCAGTTTGGTGAGCGTAATGCTCGGAGCACTGCACAAAAATGTGCAGAGATTGAAAACCGTATGTTCCAATGGCTGTCGCGTTCCCCACCAAAGTTCACTCGCTGGACCGGCGAGACAATGACCCGTGTACCAATCATGTCGGAATACGTGGATCAGGGCTACTACAAGGCCCCGGGTGAAAGAAGTGGGTGCTTCTTACGCGACTACAGGGATCAACTTAATGGGAAAGGTTACGTGCTCAGTGCTGGCAATGGGCACGTTTCTCAGCTGATGTCCCTGTTTGCTATCTTGAGAGCCACTGGGAACACCCTACCGCTCCAGGTCTCACACTCTGGTGACCTGAGTAAAGAATCACAGGAGGAACTGGTGCATGCTGCCCGGACGTTGGATTTGAATTTCCAAGACATTGACAACGTGAAGGCTGCGTTGAGTATCCGTGGAATCGAGAAGGAGGTGGATCAACTCACTGAGGACGAAATAAAGCAGTTGTTCCCTCCTATTGAACTGTGGTTCATCGATGTCTCTCCAGCAGTTTCAGGAAGATACAGATCCAAGTACGGTGGTTATGCAAACAAGCTCTTGGCTTACTTCTTCTGTTCTTTTAAGGACACCATGCTCATCGATACCGATACTGTTCCGCTAGCGGACCTCAACAAGGAAATCTTTGAGTCATGGGTGTATCAAGAACAAGGCGCCTACTTCTTTAAAGATCGTGAGCTCATGGAGGTGAGAAAAAAGTCCAACTATGTGTTCTTCAAAAAATTGATGCCAACTGCCCTTGATGAAACTCTCTTCGGCATCCCTCGATCCACTGATAAGACCTTGAAAAACAGACTCATGGGCGAGTATCACTTCCACTTTATGGAGTCCGGTGTTGTGGCCATCGATAAACAGAGGCATTTCACCGGAGTTCTTGGGACATTGATGCTGAACATCTGGGCTCCTATATTACCAAAAGTCTGGGGTGATAAGGAACTCTTTTGGCTTGGAATGTCTATGGCTGGTGATGAGGACTACTACATGAATTATTGGGCCGCAGGATCCGTTGGAGAGATCACACCGTTGGAACAAAGATTACCCGATGAAAAGGATGCGAAGAAGAGACTGGCACTCAAGTCAAACCAAGTTTGCTCATCACATCCGGCACATGTTTCCGGGCTGGATAATACTACGTTGCTGTGGTTCAACTCTGGTATAACAATGTGTAAGCACCCAGGGAAGGGCGAAGAGGATGCACGTCGATCCCTATACGGGCCTTTCTACTCTGCTGATGAGATTGAAGCGATGTACAAGGATTATTCCAGAATTGAAGCGGTTATTGTACCAAAACATCAAGAGTACGTCGTTAATAATGATTTGGGAGAAAATCCTAGAGGATGGATGGCAATGAAAGAGTGTCGTGCTTATACTTTCTGTGCTTACGATAAGGTTGGAGGACGGGATGATCCAGTTTCTAATGGTTTATTTGTTAAGTTCAACGACACGCAACAGCTGAACTACCATTTCATCGGCTCATGTGGAGTCCATCCAAATGAGCTGTTCCGCATGAAGGAGTTTAAGAGTTCAAAGGGCTGAACTTCGTCTGAATTTTGTGCTTTTCGAGTATTTAATCGATTGTAGGAAATCCCATGGCATCACGACTTCTAGGAAAACAGCCGAAGTGTCAATAGAAGCTCCACCTTTATTACCTGGAACCGTAGGGGAAAGTCCTATTTTTTTTTGCTCGTGCGTCGTTATATCCTCAATTAGAAGCTGTGTACAAACCCTTAACTTTCAAGTCTATAGTGATTCATGATTTCATGAGTTGCTCCCTGAGTTCAATTGCCTTAACATTTGATCCTACGTCCCATTCAGCAGTTAAATCCTGTTCTGCATCCTAATCTTGGTGTCTGTTTTCATTAGTACTGGGCGTCCTTGTTCAGTAGTTTTGGGGCGCATAGGTTTTGGGCTTTTTTCATGAATGGGCGAGTCAGTTTTGTGTCCTAACTTTTGGGAAGGGGACCAAAAAAGAAAGATATTCTAGAAAATAAGGCGAGAGCTTTTAAATTTCCATGCTAGCAATATTCTAGTGACCCGTGCTCAGAGGAGTGGATGGAGCACTCAGCATTGATGCGTATCCATCCTAAGAAAGTTTTGGAGATATTGGACTATGAGACTCACACACAACCAGCGAGTTGCAACTGGCAAGGCTGTCAAGACAGAAGAAAAACTCGATACGCTACTTGTAAATTTAACACTGGAATAGAATTATTAGTTAGTATCGCACACAAGTTGAGTTTACCGGAGGACTCAGTCCAAAGCTCCCGGCTCCCGCGGACCTGTCCACGAATTGACTCCTATTATACATAAAAACATAAATTTACACCTGGACATGGTTCAAAGTTCAAACTTCCCACTCGCCGTCAGGGTTTGTGAGCTGCTCATCAACATTGGAGTTATCATCCTGTTGAGTTTCCACTTTTGAATCATCTCTCTCTGTGTGGACTGCGTCAAGTACCGAACGGTCCAGCTCGTTCAAGTCGGCAATAGCTGATGGTCTCAACAAGTAAACTAGCTGCCTGAACGAAGAGCTATGCGCCACAGATAATGACAGCTTGTTCTCGACAATGAATCGCATCACCTGCATTTGTAGATGCCTTTGAGTGTACTGCTCTTGTGAAAAACCAGAGAGGTCAAGGCCAGAAGCGGACCCGGATTGGCCATCCTGTACACTAGAATCGTTGCCAGTTGCATGGGATAGCGGGTGGACTTTGTAAGATACCTGCGCCGCATTGAGGGTGTTGTAATAGTGACGCTGTCCTTCATCAGTGTGCACAATGAGGCCATCCCGTCTACCTGTTGGAGTTTGCTTATCAATCTTGTGGGTTCTCAAATGCTCACCAAGCTTCTTGGGGGACCCCTTGTCCGAGGCCAAACGCGTGATTACCTTGGTACATTCCATACAAGTGGCAATGTTTCCATCACCCTCGTGCTGTGTAAACCAGCTCCAGACCCAAGATTTCTTCTTTGCACCAAATTTCTGGCCAGGCTTGTTGACACGAGGTTTGGACACCTTCTCCGACGACACCTTCTGTGATGATCTTACCGCCGCCTGAGCAGTGGACCTGGCAAAATCTGAGCCTGACTCTTTATCGATGGAGTCAGCGATGGATGGGTCAATAGGTACGATGTTTGATCCTATAGGCTTCGTTTCCGAGTGGCTTTGAATAGACGGCCCATAGCCGCTGAGAGCCTGTTGGATCTGGTTGTCAATGTTCTGCTGCTCCTGCTGGCTTCTGTCAAAGTCCGTGTTCAAGTTTGACATGATCTGGGGTTATAAAGCGCTTGTTTACCTTTGTGTTGTGGAAAGACAACAAGGAGGTTGGCGGCAAGGGATCGACGATGATACACGGTGCGTTTCAGACTGCTGATGCGGAGCCACTTTCCCTGAACAAATGTTGCTCGTTGCTTATCCGTTGTTCAGTCGTAGCTTGTGATGGCCCTGACGTATCTGTAGCCTCTCTTTGCAGGTCGGAACTGGTTGTTTATATTGTAGGTAATCTGGCCTGAAAGAAAAATTTGACCGGAATTATGATTCGATCCAGCGCGGACGGCGTTGTCGCGGCCGAGGTATCTTCCGGTTTGCGCACTAATGCTCAACCCGATTAGGCTGCACCACAAACCCCGGTTAACCCGTAGCTGCGGTTCGCAGAAGCACGACTTGGCAGGCCCGGTTATCAATTGCGCGCAGCAGTAGATTCCGTTCTGTACAGCTACACTTCGGCAAGCTATGTTATATTCATCTGCATTATCATGTATAGTAATATGGCGTTGATCAATATTATCGGCGCGGATCACGTGATTGACGCCATCTACCCTCGGAATTCAAGACGATTGCGACCAAAAAAAACTGCGCCAGCCCGGAGTCGAACCGGGGGCTCAAAGATGGCAACTTTGAATTTTACCGCTAAACCACTGGCGCATTAGATGATTGTCGAATGACTCGACATTTTGCAGTACTGCCTAAAACCAAAAAAGGCAATTTCCCGATTAGGCAATTTTAAACATTCTCCTGTCCTTTGATTTCGCCAGAAGCATTGTATGCACTTATGACTAGTATAGAAATTATCGAAAAACTATTTGTCACCTCTGTGAGATACTTGTCCACGAGTCATATCCAATATCGGATTAAAATGAACAGACTAAAAGTTAACTCATCTTGATGATTTCGTGGCCGTACCGGCCGAAATTTTTCCCAGCCAAAGATCAGATGAACTTCAGCTCGAAGCCATCGGCTCATCTCTTTCTTCAAACTCTCTAAGCGTCATTTTTTTAGATACAATGGATGAAGATTTGTTCGCGGTCTTTGAAGAGGCTCCGACTGCTCCTCCAGAGCTGGCAGTGAAAGAGTTGGGCTCGGAACCAAAGATCCAAGAACTCTCTGATGATGAGACATCAAATAAGCGCCCAGCCTCACCGAAACCGGAGCCTTCGTCAGACAAGAGACAGAAAAAAGCTAGCAAGCTCATTGATACCAAGGAAAAGTCACAGGTTGTCCCAATGGTTGCCGACTCCTTCGAACGAGAGGCCGAGCGTGAAGTGAAAGCATCATCTGGGCTATTGTCCAAAGTTGAAGAAAGCGATGGTAAGGTTAAACTCTCGCATCAGGTACGTCACCAAGTCGCTGTTCCATCAGGATACCCTTACACACCAATTGGTGAGCACAAGCGAGTGAATGAAGCAAGAACATATCCGTTCACTTTGGACCCTTTCCAAGACACCGCCATTTCGTGCATTGACAGAAGCGAATCTGTCCTTGTCTCTGCGCATACATCGGCAGGTAAGACCGTTGTGGCAGAGTACGCCATTGCACAGTCTCTTCAAGCCAAGCAAAGAGTCATCTATACATCTCCAATCAAGGCACTTTCGAACCAGAAATACCGTGAGCTTCTAGCAGCATTTGGTGATGTTGGATTGATGACTGGTGATGTGACGATCAATCCAGATGCTGGTTGTCTTGTGATGACGACTGAAATTCTTAGATCAATGCTTTATAGAGGCTCTGAAGTGATGAGAGAGGTTGCGTGGGTTATTTTCGACGAAGTACATTACATGAGAGACAAGGAACGTGGTGTCGTATGGGAAGAGACTATCATTTTGCTGCCAGATAAGGTCCACTATGTCTTCCTTTCTGCCACCATTCCCAACGCAATGGAGTTTGCGGAATGGATCTGTAAGATCCACTCTCAGCCGTGTCACGTTGTGTACACCAACTTCCGTCCCACACCATTGCAACACTACCTGTTCCCAGCTAACGGTGACGGTATCCACTTGGTGGTTGACGAAAAGAGCACATTCAGAGAAGAGAACTTCCAGAAAGCTATGGCATCCATCTCCAATGGACAGGGTGATGATCCTTCGTCCGCGAATGCTCGTGGAAAGAAGGGTCAAACTTTTAAGGGTGGAAACAAGGATTCAAAGTCCGACATCTATAAAATTGTAAAGATGGTGTGGATCAAGAAGTTTAACCCAGTCATTGTCTTCTCTTTCTCCAAGCGTGACTGCGAGTCTTTGGCATTGAAGATGTCCAAACTGGACTTCAATACAGAGGAGGAGCGTGAAACGTTGACCAAGATTTTCACCAACGCAATTGAACTTCTCCCAGAGACTGATCGTGAGCTTCCACAAATTAAACACATTTTGCCGCTCTTGAGACGTGGTATTGGTATCCATCACTCTGGGCTGCTGCCAATTCTTAAGGAGATCATTGAGATCTTGTTCCAAGAGGGTTTGCTGAAAGTATTGTTCGCTACAGAGACGTTCTCCATCGGATTGAATATGCCTGCAAAGACTGTTGTCTTTACTTCTGTCCGTAAGTGGGATGGTAAGGGATTCCGTTGGGTTTCTGGCGGTGAATATATCCAGATGTCCGGTCGTGCTGGCCGTCGTGGTTTAGACGATCGTGGTATTGTGATTATGATGATTGACGAGAAGATGGAGCCACAAGTGGCAAAGGGGATGGTCAAAGGTGAAGCTGACAGATTAGATTCCGCCTTCCACCTCGGGTACAACATGATATTGAACTTGATGAGAGTTGAAGGTGTTTCTCCAGAGTTTATGCTTGAGCATTCTTTCTACCAGTTCCAAAATGCTGCCAGTGTTCCATCTATGGAGAAGAAGCTTGCCGAAGTGGAGTCTCAGTTGACAGAAATCAAGATCGATGACGAGTCCACCGTGCGCGAGTACCACGACATTCGCAAGCAGTTAGAGGTTTACAACGGCGACGTTCGCCACATTGTCACTCATCCAGCCCACGTCTTGAACTTTTTGCAACCTGGCCGGTTGTTAAAGATTAAGGTTGGCCAGTATGAGTACGGTTGGGGTGTTGTCATCAACTTTGAAAAGAGAAACAACAAGAGAAACAAGAATGAGGCATACACCGACCACAAAGCTTACATTGTTGATGTCCTTGTCAACACAATGTACATCGATGCACCAACCAACTTGATCAAACCTTTCAATCCAGATTTCCCAGAGGGAATCAGACCAGCACAGAAGGATGAAAAGTCAAAGACATTTGTCATTCCGACGACTTTAGACTCGATCGAGGAGATTGGAAACCTTAGGTTGTACATGCCTAAGATCGTCAAGACAGAACAAGTGAAGGAGACCATTGCAAAAAGTTTGACAGAGGTTGGTCGCCGTATGGCGGATGGTATCCCTCGTCTGGATCCAGTGGAGAACATGAAAATTGAGGATGATGACTTCAAGACTCTGCTGAAGAAAATCGAAGTGTTGGAGGCGAAGTTGTACTCCAACCCATTGGCACAGTCTCCCAGATTGGCGGAGCTGTACGAAGCCTATGGATCGAAGGTGGCTCTCACAGGAGAGGCCAAGAAGATCAAGGAGAAAATCCTTGAAGCACAGGCTGTTATTCAGCTCGATGATCTTAGACACCGTAAGCGTGTCTTGAGAAGACTTGGGTTCACCACGGCTACCGATGTTATTGAACTCAAGGGACGTGTTGCCTGTGAGATTTCCACCGGTGACGAGCTGCTGCTCACTGAGATGATCTTCAACGGTAACTTCAACGAGCTTTCAGCCGAGCAGTCGGCTGCTCTCCTTTCGTGCTTTGTGTTCCAGGAAAGAAGCAAAGAGGCACCAAGGTTGAAGCCCGAGCTTGCCGAGCCACTGAAGCAAATGCAGGAGATGGCCTCCAAGATTGCCAAAATCTCCAAGGAGTCCAAGATTGATATCATCGAGAAGGATTACGTTGAGAGCTTCAGATCAGAGCTGATGGAGGTTGTGTTTGAGTGGTGCAAGGGAGCCACATTTACCCAGATCTGTAAAATGACCGATGTATACGAGGGAAGTTTGATCAGAACGTTCAAGAGACTAGAGGAGATGCTCAGGCAGATGGTTGCAGCTGCGAAGACGATTGGTAACGTGGAACTCGAGGGCAAGATGGAAAAGGCGATCGAGCTGGTTCACAGGGACATCGTGAGTGCGGGATCTTTGTATTTGTAAATGGAGAGTGGGTATATTTAGAAACAGAAGTAAGTTGTAGGCTGACACATGACGTACCCCGGATTCAACAGTCTGTTACACCCCACCCGTTGCAGCGAAGTTTACGGAGGTTTGATTGGCCCGTGGGGTAGCGGAAGTTCGTGGGGGACCCGGTGCTGGCGCCGGACTGGAACGGTTGTTGTCACATGAGGGTACGAGTGAAGAGGTTTCACCATAGAAGATCATTCCCGGCCACTGCAATGACCGGCATATCGTGAGAGGGACGCCACGAACCCACAACTGCCGAGGCCTGAGCCTGGGCCTCTCTTCTAAATCACGGCTGAAGCAGTAGGGTTGAAATAGAAGGCATTCGGAGAATATCGGGATCCTCTTTTTCTTTGACAAGAGCGGCGATAACACCAGCAGCGCCTCGCCCACGGAATCCCGGGGTATTCCTGTTCCGCTGGCCCAGGTGGCCTGGTACGCGCCGCAGTGCCATTTCGAAAAGATACCGAGAGGTGAGATGATTGCAGTGATTTGGTGACATAGCAGGTTTAACTAGGAGTCTAGTTGTGTGGTGTGCAGACACACCACCTCATCTCTATGGATATCCCACCTTTTTCCAGTTCCTTACGCAGCCAAACCCACGCGTTCGGAGTGAAGAACAGAGCTCGATGCGAAAATCTGGGGTAGAAACGGTAGGAGCACGGAGCCAAACCTTGGGCCGGGGAAAAGAGGAACACACAGTTGGGGTGATAGACTGGTCCTGAACGAGGTCAAAGGCTGGTGAATAGTACCACAAGATTACCACGTGCTCTACAAGTACAATGAGGGTACTCTTGCCAGCACCAGATACCTACCGTCCCCACAAAAGTCGCACTAAGCTGCCAATGTGCCAAAAATCGGGATGCATCTTCGCCGGTTTGGGACACACCGAGGAAGCCCTTTGCTCTCGTTTCCCCCAGAGACCGCATCCCGGGGTAAGCGCCGGATGTTGTATAAATACAACAGAAGCGCCCGCCCCACTGCTCTTCTTCTCCCGTCTTTCTTCTCCAGTATACACAGCTCTCCACAATGTCCCCTTCCAAGGTTCACTACAGCGCCAACTCTGCTCTCATCGAGAAGCTCAACCTCCACCAAGACGTTGTCCTTCGCCACAACGCCTCGGTACCCACTTTGTATGAGGATGGTCTTCTTGAGAAGAAGACCGCGCTCTCCTCTTCGGGTGCCCTGATGGCCTACTCCGGAGACAAGACCGGTAGATCGCCAAAGGACAAGCGTATTGTCGATGAGGAGACCTCAACGAATAACATCTGGTGGGGTCCGGTCAACAAGAAGGTTTCAGAAAACACATGGAAGATCTCCAAGGAGCGTGCTTCGGACTACCTCAGAACTAGGGAAAAAGTGTTTGTCGTGGATGCCTATGCAGGCTGGGACCCACGCTACAGAATTAAGGTGCGTGTGATTTGTGCCAGAGCATACCATGCCCTCTTTATGAGAAACATGCTCATCAGACCCTCTGAGGAGGAGCTTGCCAACTTTGGCGAGCCAGATTTCACCATTTGGAATGCTGGCCAATTCCCAGCCAACATCTACACGGAGGGCATGACCTCTTCCACCTCTGTCGAGATCAACTTCAAGGAGATGGAGATGGTGATTCTTGGCACTGAGTACGCTGGTGAGATGAAGAAGGGTATCTTCACCGTGATGTTTTACCTCATGCCTGTGAACCATAACGTGCTCACGCTGCACTCCTCCGCCAACCAAGGTGTGGAGAAGGGCGATGTCACATTGTTCTTTGGCCTGTCTGGTACAGGTAAGACCACTCTTTCTGCGGACCCACATCGTCTGCTCATTGGTGACGATGAGCATTGCTGGTCTGACCAAGGTGTGTTCAACATCGAAGGTGGATGCTACGCCAAGTGTTTGGACTTGTCAGCAGAGAAGGAGCCTGAAATCTTCAACGCTATCAAGTACGGATCTGTGCTGGAGAATGTGATTTACGAGGAGAAGTCCCGCGTCGTGGATTACGAAGACTCTTCAATCACCGAGAACACGAGATGCGCCTACCCAATCGAGTACATCCCATCGGCCAAGATCCCATGTTTTGCTAACTCCCATCCAAAGAACATCATCCTGCTCACATGCGATGCCCGTGGTGTTTTGCCCCCAGTGTCCAAGTTGACGAATGCGCAGGTTATGTACCATTTCATCTCTGGTTACACCTCAAAGATGGCTGGTACCGAGGAAGGTGTCACTGAGCCAGAGGCCACATTCTCCGCATGCTTTGGCCAGCCGTTCTTGGCGCTGCACCCAATGAAGTACGCGCAGATGCTTTCGGACAAGATGACCGAGCACAAGGCCAATGCCTGGTTGCTCAACACTGGATGGACAGGTTCTTCTGCTGCCAAGGGTGGTAAGCGTTGTCCATTGAAGTACACCCGTGCCATCCTCGATTCTATCCATGATGGCTCGTTGGCTGAGGTTGAGTTTGAGACCTTCCCGGTGTTTGGCCTCCAGATCCCAAAGTCTGCGCCTAATGTGCCGGCAGAGATCCTCAACCCACTCAGTGCACAGTCCAACGCTAGTGCCTTTGAGAAGGAGGTGCGTGGCCTCGCCGGGCTCTTTGCAGAGAACTTTACCAAGTACTCATCGGAGGCTACGGAGGAGGTTGTCGCCGCTGGACCAGCTCTCTAAATTTATTGTTGATATTCATTCGTATTAAGTGCCGTAATTTTCCCTAGGCCATGTCGCCCTTGTTTCCTGTTGCTGTGTTTGTGTTTGTGGGGCCCCTTGTCCATGGAGCTCTTGTAGAAGGCTGTGGATTTCCTGGAGTTCTTGTTGACGCCCAAGAGATCATCTCATCTTGTAAAGAGTTCTGTTGTTTCTTCCATGGCGCTGTCGTTATTGGGATGTCCTTCTTGTGGTGTACCTGTTGCTTCCAGTCCTCGTTACTTTGCTTTGATGACGTCAAATCGTCCTCGCTGGTGGTCATGGGAAGCGAGCTCCCATCTGCTGCACTCTTCCAGGGGAAAAGTGCACCACCAAAGTAGAAATGCTGCACCACGGGAAATTTGCCAAACACCTCAACCTGATACATCTTGAGTAAACCTTTGAGGATCTTATCCCACGTTTTCACGTTGGAGATATCGTAAAGAATCGGCGAATGCTCAAAGAATGCGCCCTTCTTCACCTTGTATATGAATGCCACTGCATTGAAGTAAAAGTTCTTTGTACTGTACTGGTACACGATCGACCTGTTGTTGGCATACTTGGGCGAGACGGTGGGCGAGCTGTGTGATGTATTCAGCAGCTGGGATGCACCGAGGATATACACGATGTGGAAGTGGTCGTCGAGTCCCCATACCCCATGCGATCCAGCTGGCTCCAGAGAATAGTTGAGGATCAGACGTCTAGCGAGTGTGTAATAGCTGGCAAACATCACCAGGAAGTCATCCCCATCGGTATCAGCGGGCAGCACATCTGTCTGCCAGAGCGCTGTCAGAAAGGCGAGAAAGTTCAACTCATGGCCTGTTCCATAGTCCAGGCGTTCCTTGGACCCAAATGCATTCACCAGGTACCATTGCGCCTCGTTCAAAAACCCCGGGGCATCTTCACCACGGTACAAGGGCCCAATGTACTGATGCATCCAAGCGTCGATACGGGATTCAAGCTTGGAGTGCCAGTCACGACATGCCATGTTGCCGTATCGTCTGGGACCGGGCAATGGGGGAACCTGCGTCACAAGCGTTGACAGCTCTGACAGCAACGAGAGCACAGCATGGACATGCGGCCTCTCGGCAATCTCGCTGAGATGAGCACCCGAGTCCGGGAACACAGGGATGTCTGTGGCAAGATCATGTGAGTACCTCTCTTGCTCATCCTCCGTGTACAAGCTCTCAATGGTGAGCCCGCCCTCGGGCACGCTCCTCCCTCGCACGAGCTGCGTGATCCGTGATAGCGACAGCTGGATCTCCGCCAGCGCCACGGATCCCTGGAAGAGACGAAGTCCATGGCCACTGTGGATCCTCTTCACGGGCTCTGCGTAGGCCGGCTTGGCATTGTTTGCGGTGGTCGTCATGGGCTTGAGTGGGCTGTGTTGGACAGATGTGGTTGGCCCCGGAATGTTTGGATGTCCTGCCAGCCGGTGTTTTCCGATTTCAAACGCCTAACGACCGCAGCGCTGCATCACCACACTCTGGAGAGGAAAACAACACCAGTTTACCCTCAGCCAGTCACAGGGAGACACACACACAGAGAGAGAGAGAGATGTCATTAGAGTCTGCGTTGGCGGACAGTCAGGGCCGTAACAGGTCCTCTCGCTCACGTGGGCGTGAAATATCGCTTTCGCCGCGGACTACCGCAAGCAACCAGCTTCTCTCGACGTCAAGGAGCCGTGGGCGATCCACCAGCCGCAGGCGGCAGGGCTCACGTGTCATTGGTGAAAAAGAGGACGTTAACTACCGCTGGTCGCTTCTCACCCACGACCCCTTCGAGAGGTTTGAGGGCAAGACTGACCGCCCAGAGGGGGCGCCCAGACCGGACGACGACTTCAGCGATGAGGAGCGCATCAGCGACGACGAGGGAGACTTCAACTACGACATATGTGAGGTGAAGCTGCCAAACTTCCGCTGCTCGATCAACGACTACTACAAGCGCCGGTCGTCCACCGTTGTTCAGAAGCCTGACAAGCAGTCAGTAGCGGAGCTTAACAAGGAGCACTTGCTCAAGAAGAAAGCTGAGCTCGACAGACTCAGCGAAGTGCTTGCCTTAGAGAAGGGGCTTGAGGATGCCAAATTGACAGGCAGCCATGTCGCGGAGCACGTGGCGGAGAGCATCAGGGAGAGTCTCAAAGAGCTGGGTATAACCAACCCGCAGCTTATCAAGAATGAAGATCTGGTAAAGATGGAGAACCGTAAGGAAAAGACGCAGGATGAGTACAAGAAGTTTGTGATTGAGAACTCTAGCAAGGTGCCCGAGGTGCCTGCAAGGTTTTATGGCGTTGACAAGGACATTGTCAAGTCTGAGCTAGACATTTCCAAAGATACCATGCGGGTTTCACGGAGCATCACACTGGGCAATTTCTTCCAGGGTAAGAGACAGGTGAAAGATGTCAAGTCGTTTATAGTGTACATGGATCTGGGTACTGATTCGGTGATGTCTCTGCAGTACACCCTTGGAACCATGGTGAGCCCCGGTGATGTGGTCTATGTGGTGAACTGCTGTGACGATCAGTCCGATTCGATCGACCATTACCAGCAGCAGTGTGAATCGCTGAGTACCCATGTTGTCAACACCCTGAAGCTGCTTTATGACCCTGAGTTTCATCTGCATGTTGTCGTTCAAAGCGCGTACAGGCCATATGCAAAGCATTTTGTGAATCAACTGGTGAAGTACCTGAAGCCAACGCTGTTTGTGATCTCGCATCAACTGCTGCTAAACACGGACAAATTGCAAAACTACATCACTCCTTGTCCCTTCCAGGTGATTAAGCGAAAGACTAGGCTGCGTTCGGCAGCCGGGTACTAGGCGACCCTTTGTTTCTGCAATGTTTTATGTTTATGATCATTATATGACTCTTTGAACTCATGCTTGTGTACTCTGAGGCCGAAGGGCTTAGTTTTTCAGGCAAGCTAGGCCTTTGAACTGAAATTGGAGCAAGAGAGACTCATTAAGCTAGCGAATATCCTGTTGAGGTCGCTTGAAAGTAGTGGCCGGGACGCTAAGTACATGCATGAAAATGCAGGGGATCATCGCAGTGGGCACACCACGATGGAGAGGGGGCTAAAATACCGAGATGGTTACCGGATACTCGGCGACTGTAATCACACTATTTTGTCTTATCGACTCTGCTCACCATATTAGCACATGGACAACATACATCAGGAAGCATGGATAAACTCCGACACCAAATGTCGGAGATACACATACCACACCCACAATCGACCCTGCTCGTACGTTTCTTAGCGATGAAAGCCTTAGAGAACCCTGGCCAGTGATCACAAGCTGGCCTTTCCTCTGTGTCCCTTGATCCATGAATTTTGAAGACGACCGTCGACCGTGGACCAGATCAAACCAAAACAAAAAAAAAAAAAGAAAGTCGAGATTTGTCCAGTGTCCCGCTGCACGTGGAAAAAATGTCCCGTCCGCCCCGGGGAAAAGGCGCGCGTGTACAATGTTCCGCGTCCCGGGGCTCCTCAAGTTTTGTTCCACTTCTGCTTGGCCCGAGAACCCCCGGGAGGAGGCGAATCCCGCGGAGTTACGCTTTGAGGGGCAAGCGGGGAGCGGGGCGGCCTCTGAAAAGGGGGGGGTGGGGGATGAAGAGTGAAGGGTGAAGAGTGAAGGGTGAAGAGTGAAGGGTGAAAGGTGAAGAGCAACGGCTTGCCGTTTGAAGGGGTGTGTGCATAATGCTACTCGAAAAAAAACAGGACGGCAGATGGTGGGAGGGGGAGTGCAGGAGTGCAGGAGTGCGGGATTGTGCCATTGTGTCATAGAAGGGATGGTTGGTATGGGCTATTCCACCAACCAGAGGGCTATGAACAGCTGTTAGCGGAGAACAAGGACTGCACTAGTATATAAAGAGGACACTACTTGGACTGTGGTATGCACCCATCGATCACCCACCTCGCACAGGCTACAGAGGAACCCACGTATTCACCAGAGAAAAAACATTTAGCCGAACGTCATCGGTTACCCGGTGATGGAGATGGGGATCGCGAACTGGGACACGACGGCGAGCAAGGAGCCGTTAGAGGGTGAGATAAGCACTGGTGGACCCTTAACAGCGTCTCATATTGTCTGAAGCCCCCATAGGAGAAGCTATTGTCCCACTGAGCCCCGAAAGAGTCAGAAGAATGATGCACTGGCTTGAACATGCGGAGGAGAATGCACGACATTTTCCTCGAAGCTGGCTTGGCCCCCCATCGCCCAGGTCGAGATGCCGGCAACCGGGAAACAGATGCGGCAGAGATGAAAGAATCCGGTACTGTAGTGTGACTATGTGTGTGTGTCACCACCTGCTCCGGCTCTTCTACACCAAAACGGGCAGACCTTCTCTGTGGCCCCAGATGTTCCGCACGCGCACAGTGTCCCCCGGTGCGGGTCGGTTGGGACAAAGCAGGACAGACAGAAAGAAAAAAAAAAAAAGCACCCCTGTTATAAAAAAGCACCTTCCTGTCCGGAAAGAGCCGCGAACCAACAGCAAGCCCGGAAAGCAAAAAGACACTCGTCGTCAGATGTCCTTTGCCCTGAAGAAGTTCGCCCAGCGAGGGCTGGTCGTCTCTGCCGCGACCACTGCTATCGTGGGCACGTACTACGCCATACAGCCCTCCCAGCTGCACAACGAGAAGCCGCTCGCACCGTTCGTCACATCGAGACCTCCACCTTTGTCCAGAGAGGAGATGCTCAAAAAGCTCGAGTCCACCCCTGAGTACGACGTTCTCATCATCGGTGGTGGTGCTGCCGGTGCCGGTACCGCTGTCGATGCCGCCACCAGAGGGCTCAACGTTGCCGTGCTCGAGAGAACGGACTTTGCAGCTGGGACCTCGTCCAAGTCTACCAAGATGGCCCACGGTGGTGTTAGATACCTTGAAAAGGCCTTCTGGCAGCTGTCCAAGTCCCAATTGGACTTGGTCATCGAGGCCCTCGACGAGCGTGGCTCCATGCTGAGAACGGCCCCTCATTTGGCCACCGTTCTCCCAATCATGATTCCAGTCTACAAGCTATGGCAGGTGCCATACTTCTGGGTCGGCACCAAGGTTTACGACCTGTTTGCCGGCAAGCAGAACCTGAGATCCTCCTACCTCCTGTCCCCTAAGGCTGCCCTTGCTGCCGCTCCACAGCTTGATGGCGAAGGCCTCAAGGCTGGTCTTGTCTACCACGATGGTTCTTTCAACGACTCCAGATTCAACTCCTCTTTGGCGCTCACTGCCGTGGAAAACGGTGCCACCGTGCTCAACTACGTTGAAGTCACCCAGCTTCTCAAAGAAGATGGCAAAGTTGTTGGCGCTCTTGCTCGTGACCGTGAGACCGGGAAGGAGTACACAGTGAAGGCCACCTCCGTGGTGAACGCCACCGGTCCATTCGCCGATGTCATTTTGGACATGGACAAGGACCCACAGGGTAAGCCACCGGCAACCCCACAGCCACCACACATGGTTGTTCCATCCGCCGGTGTCCACGTTGTTCTCCCAGACTTTTACTGTCCAAAGGACCTCGGTATCCTCGATGCCGAGACCTCCGATGGCCGTGTGATGTTCTTCCTCCCATGGCAAGGTAAGGTGCTTGCCGGTACCACCGATGTCCCACTGACCAAGGTTCCTGAGAACCCAACCCCTTCGGAGGCTGACATCCAGGACATCCTGCAAGAGTTGCAGCACTACATCAAGTTCCCAGTTAGAAGAGAGGATGTCCTCTCTGCTTGGTCTGGTATCAGACCGTTGGTGCGTGACCCAAGACTCAAGCACACTGGTAAGGCTACAGAGAACCTTGTAAGAAACCACTTGCTCTTCACTTCCGAAACCGGTCTCACCACCATATCTGGTGGTAAGTGGACCACTTACAGACAGATGGCCGAGGAAACAGTCGATGAGATTATCAACTTCCACAAGCTCTCCGCAAAGCCAGTGGCTACGAAGAAGCTCGTCCTTGCCGGTGGTGAGAACTTTGACGAAACCGTTGCACCAAGATTGGCACAGCAATACAACGTTGACAGCTCTTTGGCGGAGCACCTTGCTTCCAACTACGGCACCAGAGCCCCACTCATCTTGGAGCTGTACAACCAGAGCAAGTTCAACCAACTGCCCGTTGCGCTGGCCGCTGACACCGCCGAGGCCACCTATGAGAACTTCAAGTTCCCATTCTCCGTTGCAGAGCTGAAGTACTCTGTTGCGCATGAGTACACCAGAACTGCCACTGATTTCCTGTGCAGAAGAACCAGACTCGCCTTTTTGGACTCCAAAGCCGCGCTCAGTGCCGTTGACGGTGTCGTGAAGGTTCTCGGTGATGAGCTCAAGTGGGACGATGCCAAGAGAGAGGAGGAGACTACAAAGACAAAGGCCTTCATCAAGACCTTCAACTAAGGCTGTGAGAGAACAGCCGTGTACTTACTGTACTCTTGAACAAAGAGAAAGAAACAAATAAAATGACTGGTGATAGGTTTAAACGTTGTACGTATCTATGCGAATTGTTTCAGAGCTGTTTGCAAATCTCATAAAGCCTGTACTCGTTGGGGCTCAACGAGAGATGTTGGTGATCGTTCAAGAGTAAGTTCACGTAAAACTTGAGGGTGTTATCCATCGTTCGTACTTTCGAGTTGAAGTTCTTAATGACACTCGGATTAGACTCCCCTTCAGCCATGGATTGGAGTTGTAGTGGCAGCCGACTGAGGATGGGTACCGTCAACTTGTATACTTCGCCCTGAACCTCAACTTTATAGACCCTGGCCTTATTGCTGGAGTTGATCAGCTTGATGTCCGGCACGGTTTTGATGGTGTGTTGAAGCAGCTCTAGTTCATCACTGCGTGTATCCTCATCTGGTGGGTTCTTGGCCCTGTTTCGACCAGCAGAAATAGAAGTACGCTCTTTGGAGTTGTTCCTCGTGTTGTTCCTCGTGCTGTTCCTCGTACTGTTCCTCGTACTGTTCCTCGTGCTCTTTCTTGAGCTCTCCGACGAACCTCCATTGTTGCTGTCTGGTGCGCGTCTGTATCTGGCTGGCCTGCGCCTCTTCTCCTGCTCCTCGGCCATTGGTGGTTTTTGTGGTAGATGCAGATGAAATATGCCCCGTTGATCTTTTGCCGTTTGGGCCCATCTCGAATTTTTTCTGTCCCAGCGGCTCGCTTTCGCTTTTTTGTTTTTTGAGCCTCGGCACAAGTTTCGTATTGTGTGGAGAAAAAAAAAAAAAGCTGATTTTTGCCGCCGGGAACTTTTTTGTGCCATCACGGCTTTCTCCACATTTCCACCGAAATCAGTATAAAAGGCCCCCGCGATGCCTTCGTTTTCTCTCTTTTGCTTACTTATCCAAAACAATGGACAGACTCACACAGATTAAAGGCCATTTGACGTCCTCCACCTCCTCCAAGAGAGACGTGACCTCTAAGAACAACAACGACGTGGTTATCGTCGCCTCTTATAGAACAGCCATCACCAAGGGCGGCAAGGGCCTCTTCAAAGACGTCAAGTCGGACGAGCTACTCTACCGGTTCACCAAGAAGTTCATTGAGACCGTGGGAATCGATCCGTCCAAGATTGGGGACGTGGCGTGTGGAAACGTGCTCAACAAGGGTGCCGGCGCCACCGAGCATAGAGCGGCTGTTCTTGCAGCGGGAATTCCAGACAGCGTGCCCTTTGTCGCCATCAACAGACAGTGCTCTTCTTCTTTGACTTGTGTCAATGACATCGCCAACAAGATCATTGCAGGGCAGATTGACATCGGGCTTGCGCTCGGTGTCGAGTCGATGACACAGCACTATGGCCCAGGGGCTCTCACCCAACTCTCGCCATTGCTCAAGAAGAATGTCGATGCAAAGAAGTGTGAAATCCCAATGGGAATCACCAACGAGAACGTGGCTGATAAGTACCACATTGACAGAAAAGTGCAGGATGAGTTTGCCGCCTCCTCGTACAACAAGGCCGAGGCCGCCATCGCAAAGGGTCTTTTCAAGGATGAGATTCTACCGTTGACCATTGAGGTTACGGAGGAGGAAGATGACGATGAAGGTGAGGAGACAAAAGTTACGACGAAGAGCGTTGTTGTCGACACAGACTCTGGCCCAAGAGCCGGCGTGACTCCTCAATCGCTTGCCAAAGTCAGACCAGCGTTCAAGAAGGATGGCTCGACACACGCTGGTAATTCCTCGCAGGTTTCGGACGGTGCCAGTGGGGCACTGCTTGCAAGACGTGATGTTGCTGAGAAGCTTGGGCTTCCCATTCTAGGAAAGTATGTGGACTTTAGAGTCCTTGGTGTCCCTCCAGAGATTATGGGCGTTGGACCAGCGTATGCCATCCCAAAAGTTCTCGAGGCTACTGGCTTGAAAGTTGATGACGTTGCCATCTACGAGATCAACGAGGCCTTTGCCGCACAGGCACTCTTTTCGATCCACAAGGTTGGCATCGACACCAAGAAGGTGAACCCTCGTGGAGGCGCTATCGCTCTTGGCCACCCACTGGCAGCCACAGGGACTAGACAGCTCGCCACACTCTTGAGAGAGCTCAAGACCGGTGAGATTGGTGTGACTTCGATGTGCCTCGGGACCGGGATGGGCGCTGCTGCTGTGTTTGTCAAGGAGTAGCCTTGACTGTTATTCATGTAATGATAAGTTATTTAGTTATGACATAACCACATTGCCATTGAAGCTGGTACGAGAGTCAATGGACCAGGACCAGGACCAAGTCACTGACCGATGGCCGTGATCGGGAATGTGCCACCCCAATGCGGGAATAGAGGGACACCCTACCGATTGGCGCCCTTCCCCGGGTTGTCGCTCCTCTCTCCCGGTTTCTTCCCCAAGTTATTTTTCCTCGATAGACCGCGGCCCAAAGGTGATATTGTGTAGTGCTATATAAAACGGGTCATTTCGCACTAATTGATTGACAACGCCCTCCCACATCTATCAACAACAATGGTTGCAGACACAGTGGTTTACCATCCTTCTCTCAGAAAACTCATCAAGTACCTTGACTCCACTGCGGGCCGCGAGAAGACTCTGCGTTTGGTGCAGTACCTCGTCCGCTTCCTCGCCTTCCATGCCACGCAGAAGGGACTTCCGGACCTCTCCAGGCTCCTCAAGTCAATCCAGGCACAGGCAACGTTTGTGAGAAAGACGTTGAGATTCCTCAAGCCACTCAACCACATCCAGGATGCGGCAAAGGCATACGACAACAAGCTGAGCGATCATGTTATCAGAAGTACCGTGGTGATCAAGAACATTGCTTATGCCGGATACTTGACGCTGGACTCGGTGGCATGGTTCAAGCTACTGGGACTGGCTGGTCCGAAGACCCTGCCTAGAGCAGCCAAATGGGCAAACTGGTTCTGGTTTGTTGGCCTTGCGGCCGGTCTGGCTAATGACCTTAGAAAGATCTCCATCACAACTACGAAACTGCAATCCCTTGACGATGAAAAGGCGGACGCTGCCAAGCCGCTGGCATTGGAGAAGACCAAGGCGCAGCAGAAACTTATCTGGGACTCGCTCGACTTGTTCATTGTCCTCAACAACCTGGGCTTCCTCGCCGCTAATGACGGAGCAGTTGCCCTTGCAGGTACACTCACATCCGTGTTGGGGGTGCAGGACATCTGGGGCAACACCAAGATTTGAAAGAACTGCCATTGTCTGAAACAGCGTAGTACAATAATATGTCCCAGGGGCTTTTCCTTTTCAAAGACGTTGCCGTAGTTACCCCAAATTTTTTGCACCGCTGACTATGTGTGTGTCTGGGTGTGGGGAGGGCCCGCGCGTCGAGCATCAATTCACGAGTTTTAGTTTGAAGCGAACATATGCAACACTAAGCCGACACAAAAGCCAACAGTCTGCTAGTGGAGTATCATACTGGTATCCATACATTACCGGGGACAGAGCAGACAGTTCAGAGGAACACCGGTGTGGATTGAACACAGGCGGAAATTACTTACACGGACACAAAGATGGCATCGCAAGACTTGAAACGCTCATACAATGAAATGAGGGCCAGTGGAGTGAATGGCACTCCTAACGGCCCTATCACGACACGCAACCAGCAACAGCAGCAGCAACAGGCACATACAAACGCACAGCAGGCCAAGCAGCAACAGCAGCATCGCCAGTCGATGCTGAATGGGAACCAGCACGGACTGGCCCATTCGCCGAATGCTTTTAAAAAAAAGTTTGCCTTCGCAGAGACGACCGACGAGATTCTTAAAAAGTACGAGACTCAGCCGCCGTCATTGGACTTCCACATACATGAAAACCATTATAGGTTTGGTAACCAGGTATGTGCCTTCAGCACCATGGAGAGATGCGAGCTTTTACTAACTTTTCAACAGGATGGTGTAATATCGAAGAATAGCCACCTGGTGAAAGAGTTTTTGGAATATGTTGCCAAAGGTGAGATACCACATGCTATAGTCGAAGTCCTTCGAGATGCTGGTATCGTCTTTTATGAAGGGTGTTTGATTCTCATGGTTTTGGACCACAGAAAGGCCATTGAGTCAGTTGTAACGAATGAGCAGGGCGAACAGCAGACGAAGCTGGTCCCCAGATCATACAGAACCTTGCTCATACCCACACAGCTGTCACTATTCTACGATCTCTTGTCGCAGACAGACTCTGCTCTGCAGAGGTTTAGTGATCATTTGGGGCTGAGCATGGAGAGCGAGATTCTTACACTTACCAACAGAAACGTCAATCTAAAGGTGCCCTTGAATCCTTACAAATGTTCAGCTTGGACCCCCGAATCTCAGTTCCCAAGGGTGAATGAGGAGGCTGGTGAAATACTACACAACCACAGAGTTGAAAGCTCTGATCCGAAATCTAAGGCATTCTATCCTTTCAAGGAGCTGCATGAGGACTCTCCACACCAAAACTCGGACTACGAGCGCTTTATGCTGTCTCTGAGTGAGAAGGCATCTATAACGGACGAGGCTACCCAGTTTACCCGACTGCGGTTTGTGGAGCAGTTCCGCGTGAACAAGGAAAAGATGAAGCTGCAGGCATCAATGAACGCAAACATATCCAACAGACCGTTTGGTAATAATACACCGCCTGCGAACTTGACCCCACAACAGCAGCAGCAACTCCAGCTGAGACGTTTACAGCAAATACAACAGCAGCAACAACAACAACAGCAGCAGCAGATACAACAACAGCAACGAGTTGGTTCAATGTCACCACTGCAACAACAACAACAGCAGATGCAACATCAAAAGGTTCTTGCCCAGCAGCAGATGCAGCAGAGTTCTGGCTTGTTGGATGACAAGAAGAAGAAGATGAAAGCGTCGCCGCTAAAGAAGGGCGTTGCTGGGAAGACATTACCGGGCTACGCTGACAAGACGCTCCCTGGCGCCGGTTCGCCCGATGAGCCTCCCAAGAAGAAGCGTGGATCCTACAAGAAGAAGAACAAGTGAAGTATTGATGGAATGGGAAACATGATGTTTTTATTGCGTAGCTGCCTCTTTGCCCTCTATCAACGACTTTATCAGCGTACACAATGGTTCTCTATCCTCCTGGATCCAGATTCCATACGCCACCCCATCACTGTTCTTGATAACTGTGAGCGAATCGGTGTTTTCCGCCTTCATCTCCTCTTTACCCAGCTCTTTACTCTTGTCTGCAGTCATGATTCCAATGCTAAAGTTCTCCACTTTCTCCTTATTAAGCACGATGAGGCCGGCATCATACCCATCGTCCTCACTTTTTCTCGAGTAGATTGCCAGCGGACCTTTAAAGGACAGCTTGATCCATTCTCCTGTGGCGACTGTGTATTCGTAGACCTGGGCATTGCCAGATGTGAAGAGCAGGTTTATTAGCTGTGGGTCATACCGGCCTATAACGTTGAATGTCAGCGTCTGTGCGAAGAGAGCACGGTTGGCCAATAGTAGCTGCTCCTCTGTCTGTTCGATCTGGTCTGTCTGCTCTGCCATTTATGGGTGGATGTATGGACGTTGTCGGTGGTGATGGCTTTCAAGGGATTGAAAAGTGCCATCTGAGGGTCCCAAGCAAAAGATACAAAAGCAAGTCTACCAAAATTACACGAGTCTGAACGGAGTCATTGTATCTAGATCTCAGCTAGAACCTTCTCAGCGGCGGAAACATCGACGCTGAAGTTGTCTGGCTCTGCCAATTGCTTCACAACTTTCCCGTTGTCAACGATGAGGGCAAATCTCTTACCTCTGATGCCCCCAAAGAAAGGAGTAGCATCGATGGCGAGGTCTGCAGCCTTGGCAAAGTCACCGGAAGGGTCAGCGATGAAGCGGACTTGGGCACCACCATCGAGGGACTCACCCCAGGCCTTGAAGACGAAGGAGTCGTTAACACCGGTGACGAACACCCTGTACCCCTTGTCTTGGAACTTCTTCAAGTTGGAAATGTAGCCTGGAACGTGCGTAGCGGAACATGCTGGGGAGAAAGCACCTGGGACACCGACGATGATGGACTTGCCGGTCTTGGTCAGCTCTGCAAGGTCAACCTCATCGCCAGGAGATCCTTCACGGAGCGTGGAAACAGAGGGAATTGCGTCGCCAGCGCTGAGAAGACGGCGAGCAGAGGTGGAGAAGTTACGAGAGGCGATGTTTCTGAGCATTTTGTGTAGCGTGGGTCAACAAGTCAACAAGTCAATTGGTGCTTGGGGGCTTGCGGTGAGTTGGTAGAGTTGGGGGTGTCGGGAGGAGAATAATGAAATTGTGGAGAAATTACAATCATCATTTCACTTCCGCACTCCGATATTGGGATAATTCCAGCAATAAAATGAAAGTGAAAGAGGCCCAGCTGTGGCTCAGTCAGCTAAAGCCCACAGTGCTTCCCAGGAGCGACTTCTCCATAACGTTCAGTAGGTCCTCAGGTCCCGGTGGCCAAAAGGTCAACAAAACAAGCTCGAAAGCCACCTTGACATTACCCCAGTGGAGGACGAAACAGTGGCTTCCAGGTGAGATCAAAAGACAGATGGAGCAGTCTGGATTCCGCTACGCCACCAAGAAAGGTGATATAGTGATACATGACGACACCCAGCGGTCCCGAGAGCTCAATGCACAGCTCTGTCTCGAAAAGTTTTGTTCGGAGCTCAAGAAGACGGTGGTGTTTGAAGGGGAGACCAGCGAAGAGGACAAAAAAAAGTGGCAAGAAGTAAGGAAAAGAACCAATGAGAGGAGACTGCAGCAGAAACAGAGGCAAAGCCAGAAAAGAGAGTCCAAGAAATTTTACCTATGATTTAATGAACCCATCACTACAGAGTATAGATGGATACAACAGAGTGTATTATGCAATAGCGTTACCCTTTTGAACCCAAAACTCCCTTCTAGCCTTCTTATCCAAGCTCGATGATGAGGAGCTCTTTCTCACTTTATGCTCCTCCTGCTCCTCCTCGCTTTCAAGGCTCATGAAATCTTCCACTCGTTTGCGGTCCATATCTTTCTCCCTAGCTCTTTCATCTTTCTTGTCCTGTTTCTTCTGCTTCGCTTTCAGCTCTGCCTTCTCCTTCTTCTCCCTTTCTCGCTCCTCTTTTTCCTGTTTCTTCTTCTCCTTCTTATTCTTCTTCCGTTTCTTTGATGGCCTCTCCTCATCGGTCGACGTTACGCTGCGATCAGAAAACACCGGTCTCGCTGCTCCAAATACACCGCTAGCTCCCAATGCAGACCCAACCTCATCCAATGCCTCATTTAGTACAAGCGATCTCTCGTCGTTGAAATCACGTTCCTTTCCACGATACTTGACGATGCTCCCCAAGACACTCGCACCGATTCTTTCTTTGTATGTTGCCGTCTCCATATCGTAGCATTGATTAGCCAACGCCCAATAGGCACCGTTGAATGCCTTCTTCAGGCCCAGTACGTTAAAAGATCCACGACTGATATTGTTGGACGGATCTGATGGGTCTTGAATGGCAAGCGTGAATGAAGAACGGCCTTGCATGTCATGGTAGTCCGACTTCCTTAGGTATCTAACTTCATCTCGGGCAACACTGATGGCAATGGTATCGTAACTAAAGTTCTTTCCATAGAGCTCGAAGAACTCAATCAAGAGCACACCCAAATTATCCAACGGGTTGATGTTCCCCGTACTTACCCTTGGATGCAGTCTCAGGAAGGAGTATACAAGGCAAATAGCCGAAAACCCTCCAAGTCCACCATGCCGCACGTTATTCAGCTTTCTAACGGAAAGAAATTGTTTCACCAACAGCACCAATTCACGAAGACCAGGAGTGTCATGGAGCCAGCTAAGTATCACCCTGGCTGCCTCAACACCGTTGGTACGCTCAAACGAAAGGTCAATGTGTATATGAGTTTTGGGCTCCGTGAGTTTGATGATGGGCACACGAGCGTGTGCCACCACTTCGACATCAGTCGCCAATTTGAGCTTCTTCAGATGAGAGGACAGTTGGTACAAATAGTTTCTTGACGCGTAACGTCCATGGCCACTGACAATCACCATGTCAATATCGGAACCGGGGAGATACAAGTCGGTGGCACTGGACCCAAAGACATGTACGTCGCAGTCTGTCCAGAGAGAGGTGATCCCCTCTCTGAGCCGTCTCACGCATGAGTTTCTCGCCTCAATCTCCTCTTTGGCGGGTGAAATATAGGAGATGAAGTCTTTAATCTCCATCGTTAGCCAGTCCGCCACCTCTTTCTGTTCTGAATGATCATGGTTCTGAATCCAAGGTGCATCCACGTTCAAAATTGGGGCACTTGGGTCCATATCTGTGGCATAATCATCCATGGAGTATGCATCTTCCTCATTGTCCTCTTCTTCGGATTCTGAATCTGAGAATTTTAGGGAGATGAAGTCGGTATTATCCGCCAGTTCGTTCCGTTCTTTGCCCTGTATGCTCGCCTTCTCAGCTCCATTACTCTGGTTAATTTCATTGTCTGAAGTATCAGAATCTTCTTCACTGTCCTCTTCCTCTAGCACAAGATCGCTGTATCTGCGCTTCCTTGAGTTCTCCTCTTCCACATCAAGCGATTCATACTGGTTCTCATGTGTTTTGTTCTTGAACACGTCAAAAGATCTGAGCTTGTTCACAAAGTTCTTGACCCGCTTGCCAGGCTTCTTCAACGTCTTCTCCATCTTTCGTAGCTTCTGAGGGGAACCAACCAGGGAGGAACTAGCACCCTATCTCTAGCGCTGGTGGTGATGGCTTAATCAAACGCATCGATCGATAATATTTTGACAAAAAAAAAACAAAAAACTTAAACGCCGGATCCGGAAATTTACTACAGACGGCCGCAGATAGAAGCAGTGAAGAGAGTCCAACATAAATCATAACACATAGTGCGCACAAGCACACTCAGCCACTGATGGCCATCTTTAACCCCCCGTCATATCACCCGTGGGTTCTTCCACGAGCCGTGGAATTCGTGCTTCACGTACTCCCATTGTTCATCCACTTCGAATTCGACTGCATCGGCAAAGCCGTTGAAGCTGTTGATCGGCAGCAGGAGCACGTCGTCCATGACAAGAGGCGTTGTCATTCCTGTAAAAGTCTGCCACCCCAGCGGAGTATTTTGTGACACAGAATTCTTTTCCTTGTGATCGGTGTCAAACTCTGTGAACTTCACCTTCGCTGGCCTGTTGCGATTGTGCACCGTGGCATTGGCATATACCTTGTTAAGATGAGAGTAAACCGCATCGGTGAAGATCCCCGGACCGGTCCATTCTAGCACTGTGTATACAGAGTGAAGGGTGTAGTACTGGCTTCCAATCTTCACGTGGTTTAACCGAGGGGAATACTGCTCCAAGGTGAGCTTTGTGATCTTGTATATCAATTCCCGGAGTAATGGATGTCCTCTTTTACTCTTGAACGTCCATTGACAGAACTGGACCCTTCGTGCAATCTTGAATCGCCAATCCTCGCGATCCAAGTCACCTTCGACCCCAACGACGAGTCCGATCTGCTCATGGCCAATATCGTACAGCGTCCTTAAAATATCCTTGTTATCAGCCCATTGGTGCACAGGTTTCAACGCATAAGCGTCGGCATCGGAATACGTACCACCTCTGGCGTAAAGCATGAGATACCTGAAGAAGTCATATTTTAGGATATTGAGTGGGAGCAGCTCAAAAGCCTCCACGATCTGAGGAAAGTCGACATATAACTCAGCAACGTAACCATCGATCTCATCATCCAGTATTAGGTTATACTGGTATCCCTCTTGGGAAGCCCATGTATTTAAGTAGTTGCGGACCTCTGTGTTTTTAATCTTGTGCAGCGGTTCCTTCCAAGTCTGCCATATAGACTTTGGGATCTGCGAGTCTCTGTCGTAAGGGAAGGCCGTTGCCAGAGCCCTGCGGAGATCCTCTGCCGGGTACTCACCAACATAGTCCACAACTGTTCCGGGTGAAATGGCCACGGTGGCGTCGATAACCAGGTCAACGATCTGCATGGTTTCCAAGGGATGATGCTCTGCCACGAGCACGGGTTCTTGAAGAGCTCCTTGGCTTGCAAAGAGGCCACAGAGCAGCAGCAGAGACCCTGAAAGGAGGAGGCATCGACAGAGAGCTCTATTCCTGGTTAGAAGACGGCCCTCTACCGCCTTCATGGGGGTCTTCTTTCTTACGTACGTTGTGGAGTTCCGTTTGTTGTTCCGCGGGCTGGATAAAATTTCACTGGGTTTAATTTGACGCAGAGCCGAAACTCAGATGGGAGGGGGAGTTTGCAATGGAAGCCGTAGAGGAGGGTGCCGATGGAGTGGGAATACAGTACACTAACTTATAAGCGGCTTAAGCTGATGCTTACAAGTTTTACTTGAGGGTTTCGCCGGTGTCTACCGCCTCTGCTTGCTCAGTTTTGCTGTCTCCGGCAACCTCCGACGCCCATCGCCGAGCAAAAACGGCGGATTTGCGACGGATTTGCGACGGCGCTAAAAAGCTCGAGTTCGCGAATGCGTTTTGTGAATGTTTCCGCGAATGCGTTTTACGGGGGAGTTGGAGGAAAAACTTTCGAGCTCATCGCACAGGCTCATCGCTATCGGAACACACCAAAATAAGTTCAGAATGGACAGCGACGAGGAGTTCGACATCGCTGGCAACATTGCACTGAACGAAGCCTCAGACTTGGAGGGATACTCCTCTGACGCAGGCTTTGGCGACGTGCAAGATGAGATTATATCGAGTGACGAAGATGAAGAACAAGATCAGGCCCCAAAGAAGAAGCAGAAGACCAAGCAGAAACCGGAAAGCTTCCCCAGCCTGGAGCTCTCCGATGATGAAGATGACAAGGCTAAGACCAAGGAAGATATCGACTTTGCCAACTACTTCAACAATAAGCCAGAGCAGAACAAGGCCAAAGGAGGCACTTTCGCAAGCTTTGGTCTCTCAAAGCCAATCTTGAACAACATATCCAAGAAGGGATTCAAGCAGCCCACGCCGATTCAAAGAAAGACCATCCCGCTCATCTTACAGAATAGAGATATTGTCGGTATGGCCAGAACTGGTTCCGGAAAGACAGCCGCTTTCTCGCTCCCACTGATCGAGAAGCTCAAGGTGCATTCTGCTAAAGTTGGAGTCAGAGCCATCGTCCTTTCTCCTTCGAGAGAACTGGCATTGCAAACGTACAAGGTGCTGAAGGATTTCTCCCGTGGCTTGGATCTAAGAAGTGTGCTGCTCATCGGTGGTGACTCTATGGAGGACCAATTCAACACCATGATGTCCAACCCGGATATTATCGTGGCCACTCCAGGTCGTTTCCTGCATTTGAAACTTGAAATGAAGCTCGACTTGAGATCCGTTGAGTACATTGTCTTTGACGAGGCTGATAGATTGTTCGAAATGGGATTCGAAGAACAGCTGACTGAGTTGATTGGCTCCCTCCCACCAAACAGACAGAGTCTGTTGTTCTCTGCAACTTTGCCAAGATCGCTTGTGGATTTTGCCAAAGCCGGACTAACGAACCCCGTTCTTGTCAGACTCGATGCCGAAACCAAGATCTCTGACATGTTGGAGATGTGCTTTATCTCCACGAAAATCGGAGAAAGAGAGGCCAACCTTCTTGCCCTGATCCAAGATGTTATCAAAGTGCCACTGGCAACCAGGGAAGAGCTCAAGAAGATTGAGAATGCCAAACATGAGGATGATTCCGACTCTGACGAAGATGGCAAGGACAAGAAAAACAGACACAAGAAAAAGAGACCATTCAAACGCCCTCGTCTCCCGCATGCAAACCAGCTGCCACATCCGGAATCCACAATCGTGTTTGTGCCAACTCGTCATCACGTTGAATACGTGACTCTCTTGCTCAAGGATTGCGGTTACGCGGTGTCGTACATCTATGGTACTTTGGACCAACATGCAAGAAACCAGCAACTCTTGAACTTTAGGGCTGGATTGACCCCGATCATGGTGGTTACTGACGTTGCTGCCAGAGGTATTGATGTCCCAGTACTGGCCAACGTTATCAACTACTCCTTACCAGCTTCTTCGAAAATCTTCATCCACAGAGTTGGTAGAACAGCTCGAGCTGGTAACAGAGGTTGGGCATATTCCATCGTTTCAGAGTACGAATTGCCATACCTCTTGGACTTGGAGTTGTTCTTGGGCAGAAAAGTTATGCTCACATCCATGCATGAAAAGAAGTGTGAGTTGCTCAAGGCTAAGATGGGCGACGAGTACGTCGACCCAAAGGTGAACTACTCGGATCGTATGGTTCTTGGAGCGCAGCCGAGAACAAACGTTGAGAACATGATGGAGATGTATCAGCACGTGTTGAACACAGATTACGACCTGAAAGTGCTTCAGGGTGTTTCGACCAAAGCTGAAAAGCTTTATTTCAGAACAAGACAGGCCGCTGGTGGTGAATCTGTCAAAAGAGCCAAAGAAGTGAAAGCAGCTGGATGGGATGAGCAGAATTTGTTGTTTGGTAAGAACCTTGAGGAGGAGAAGCTCGCTTTCTTGGAGAAGCTAAAAGATAGAAGACACAAGGAGACTGTCTTTGAGTTTGGCAAAAAGAAGGATGATTCTCTGTCTGACCTTATGCATGTGAGAAGAAGACAGATCGCCCCAATACAGAGACGTGCGCAGGAACGCAAGGAGCTTCGTGCGAAAGAGCGCGAGGCTGGTATGTTCCACAATCTGGCCGAGGAGGTGCTCAAAACCGATGACAATGAAGTTGGATACTCGGTATCTGACAAAGTACTCGAGGAGGAGTTTGAGACTGCAGAGGATATCATGTCAAAGAAGAAGAAAACCTTCAGAGATCCAAACTTCTTCATCTCTCATTACGCACCAACGAACGTTATCCAAGATCAGCAGTTGTCGCTGAACTCAGGATTCGTCAACGAAGCCCATGCTGCCACTTTCGACTTGAACGATGATGACAGAGTGCAAAACCACAAGCAGGGTGCAGTCATGCAGTGGGACAAGAAGAAGCACAAGTATGTTAACAGTCGTTCCACGGATAAGAAGTACATCATCGGTGAGTCGGGTGTTAAGATGCCAGCCAGTTACCGTGCTGGAGTCTATGACGCGTGGAAGAATGCACACAAGTCGCAAGGATACAAGGCTGGTGTCAGAGAGTCGTCATCCTCGGAGTACAGCAAATCTAAGGGCGCCACTGGTGATCGCAGAAAGTTCCAGCACAAGAAGGACGATGCTCCAAGAGCTCCAGATAAATTCAGAGATGATTATCACAAGCAGAAGCAGAAAGTGGAAAAGGCCTTGGGCTCTGGCAAGAGAGTTAGAGGATACAACAAGCAGGGTCAACATAGTGAGCTGAAGAGCACAGATGAGATTAGAAAGAGCAGAGCAGAAGTTGAAAAGCGTCGTGACAAGAACGCCAGACCTACCAAGAAGAAGAAGTTTTAAATCAAATGTGCATGCAGTCTTATTGTGTATTTGTAGGAACTTGTTGCGTCTGAAGTTGTGATGTTTCACCGTATGTGGTTGCTATCGTTGCATCCACGAGTTTTGTAAACTCTGGACCTTCTTCAGACTCGTCAAAGAGAATTTGAGTTAGTTCTGTGAAGGCTTCTCTATCAACCTCCATCATTCCTCTCCTTCCAACAGTGTACTCCGTGGTGACATCTGTATCACTGCGAAGTTCAGTTCTGTTGACGTATTCCTGCTTGTCCAGCAGCTTCAGCAGTTCAACAGGAGTGATGTTTAAAACTTTGATTGGCGCCGTGACATCCATGCCAAAGCTATTCTGCAAAACTCTCAATAGCTCCTCCTCTGTCATATGGTTCCCGGAAACGACGATTATCATCAAGATAGCCAATGCTAGGCCCTTGAACATCAGCTCCTCCTGAGTGGAAAGGTGTGGATGGGCCTCTCGTGAGTCTCTGTAGTCGTGTACCTCATCCATAAGCTCACTTCCAAACAGCTCGTTGGAGGTTCTGAGCCACTGTGATTCTTGTTGGAAGCGGAGATAGCCATCCTTCATTGCGTTGAGAAGTATCCACACCTTCTTCGCGTTCTTGACAGTTTTGCCCTTTGTCTTCTTTGCTGGCATCTCTGCAAAGCTGTAGCCATATATATGATAAAGAAGACGGTTAGCCCTAGCAAACAGGTCGTCAAACTTGAACTTGGGCACTTGGTCTCCAAACGCGACTTTTCGCAGGTTGTCACGATGGATCGGTTGGCTGTTCATGTTAATGAACAGGGCTGCGCGCACAACCTTCACCGCCGCCTTCTCGAACTCCGAGTCGGCTACATCAACTGCGTCTCCCATACTGTCATCACTGTCTAGATCGGACATCCTAGCAACCGCTCTCTATCTCTGTCAAAAAAGAGTGACACAGACCGACTATATTGCGATGTTCACGTGCACGTTCACGTTCATGCGATGCGCGTACCGCGTTTTCGCGCCACAAAAAGATGAGGAAACAGCCCAATACGGCAGCTACTGTAAACGGCAGAGTCACAAGCCCGTGTCTTTTCGCGATGGGCGGCGCGCGCCCCCTGAACTTGCTCCGTTTGCATCTGAAAAAGGCCATAAAACCTTCAGGTGCGGAACCCCCGAGTGCTAACCCCCCCAGTGCATGAGCAATTGCCGCATCACTGCATAGCTGAGTTCGCCGATTGTGTACCTTTGAGCTGTGAAGACTAGGGCAATTGATAGCATCGCATCTCTTCTGACCTGAACAGCATCGCAGTAATCTGTCCATGACTGGTGGCCTGCTACAGAAGTTAGGAATATCGAACAAACAGCCCAAGATGGAGTTTCCACAACAGTATAAC
The DNA here is from genome assembly GCA_003708355.3 of Williopsis maclurae. Lineage (NCBI taxonomy): Eukaryota > Fungi > Ascomycota > Saccharomycetes > Phaffomycetales > Wickerhamomycetaceae > Williopsis > Williopsis maclurae. Next base: position 123,304 of record PPNZ03000001.1, read on the forward strand.
ACCGATTCATCAATCTCAACAACTCCATTGCCCATGACGGAGAAGATCGAACCTGAGATCTCGCCAAACGATCTTCTCCAGCGATCGCTGTTACCTCAGAGATCTACGGTGTCCAAGGGTAAGTACAGCCTTGCAGACTTCCGCATCATGCGTACACTGGGGACGGGATCCTTCGGACGTGTTCACTTGGTTCGATCTGCACACAATGGCCGCTACTATGCAATCAAAGTGCTGAAGAAGGCGCAGGTGATCCGCATGAAGCAGGTGGAGCACACGAATGACGAGAGACGCATGCTGAAGCTCGTGGAGCACCCGTTCCTGATCCGTCTATGGGGAACATTCCAGGATGCACGCAACGTGTTCATGGTGATGGACTACATTGAAGGTGGAGAGCTGTTTTCTCTCCTGAGAAGATCCCAGCGGTTCCCTAACCCGGTGGCCAAGTTCTATGCAGCAGAGGTGGCACTGGCAATTGAGTACCTCCACAGCCACAACATCATCTACCGTGATCTCAAGCCCGAGAACATCTTGTTGGACCGCAATGGACACGTCAAGATCACAGACTTTGGGTTTGCAAAGGAAGTGTCCACAGTGACATGGACTCTCTGCGGTACCCCGGACTACATTGCACCTGAAGTGATCACCACGAGGCCATACAACAAGTCCGTTGACTGGTGGTCACTGGGGATTCTGATCTTTGAGATGCTTGCGGGCTACACGCCTTTCTACGACACAACGCCAATGAAGACATACCAGAAGATCCTTGCGGGCGTTGTCCAGTACCCTACATTCATGCACCCGGACGCGGTGGACCTTCTGTCGCGGCTCATCACTGCAGACCTCACACACAGACTCGGAAACCTTGCCAATGGGCCAGCAGACATCCGCCAACATGCCTGGTTTGCCGAGGTTGTGTGGGAGAAGCTGCTGGCAAAGGACATTGAGACACCGTACGAGCCTCCGATCACCGGTGGGACGGGCGACGCGTCGCTCTTCGACCATTACCCGGAGGAGCAGCTGGACTATGGCGTGGCTGGGGAGGACCCGTACGCACAGTACTTTGTGGATTTCTGAAGCTGTTTTCGTGTGTTTTTCAGGCATGCTGACGTAGCGAGCGATGTTTGTAGTGAATTGATCCAGGAACAGCGCGACGGGGAGACGCAAACACAAATTACGACCCGTCACACAGAAAACAGACGAGCTGCTGATTCCTCTGTTCTGTTGAGCACAGTGGTCTTAATTGTCACGTCAAACGAAATACCCCAATCGATCAAAGATGGATACTCGATCGCATTCTCGTGTCGTTTCATCGTTGCAGAGATCCCGGGAACTGCTATCCATGGAGGGAGAACTCAGAGACCTACTGCGTAACTCGAACCTGACGCAGCCGAGGAAGCTGGCCTTCCAGACTCTACTACAGTCCACGTTCGATCTCTTCCAAGCCCCCTATACCCGTGGGGATACGAGATCGTTGATCGACTCATCCACGTTGAGCCTCTATACCAAGATGCAAGAACTGGTGGGGTCTCTAGCATCCCTTCTGATCGAGGAGGAGGACGAGGCAAAGCAGATAGAGGATGACGAATTCGACGATGAGCCTACTATCGATTCAGGGCCTATGCGGGTGCAGTCACCTTCTTTTAGGTCGGAGACGCTTCCTGTGTTTGAAGAGAGACGCTATTCCACGTTTTCAACGCCACAGCAGAGATTCACAACTCCTCACCAGAGAATTTCGAGGCCACAGAGCGTGTATTCACCCTCAGGAGGTGCTAACTCGCCTTTGGCCTCTTACGACGGATCAAGTTCCAAGAAACGGTACTCGATGAGGTTTTAAGCCCTTCCTTGCCCAATGAACGATATGACAACCTCAGTATCTGTAGACTACAGTGAACCCAGTGTAACAGAATATATGACTATGCACACTTGTCTCCACCATGATATGTACAATTATTCAAGGGTGATCTTAGCGCCAAGGGCCTCCAGCGCTGACTTGATCTTCTCGGCATCCTCCTTGGCCACGTTCTCCTTCAGCACCTTTGGAGCAGACTCAACAAACTTCTTCGACTCGACCAGTGACAGCTCCAGCATACCCTTGACCTCCTTGATGATCTTTGGCTTGGACTTTGGGTCGAAGGACTCGAGCTTGATCGAGAAGATGGTCTTCTCCTCCTGAACCTCTTTCTGTGGGGCCTCCTCCTCGGCAGGCGCAGCAGCCGGAGCGGCACCGGCAGCTGGGAACGCAATGTCCGCGATGTTGAGCCTAGACTTGAGCTCTGTGATCAGCGACGACGTCTCGAGGAGGGAAAGCTGTGAGATGCTGTCGACAATGGCGGAGATCTTTGGATCCACAGCAGCAGCGGCAGCGGAGGACTGAGCACGCACTCTGAGAGCGCGAGCTGGGGCTCTGAGTGCTAGGCGAGCGGTCTGTCTGAACATCTGAGATCGCTTGTTCTCTTTGTTACGACGTCCCGATCACAGCCAAAGTTGGAAAAAGTGAAAAGTTGAGCGCCGGGGCAGAAAACGGAACAAGTGCGCCGTGGGCAGCTGTGGATTTATGCACACCGGAGTACTCCAACGGCTGAACATCAACACTGGAGAGAGAGAGAGGGAATACATTCAACAGGCTATATAGAACACATCGCGACAAGATGTCCTCCTTCAGATTCTGTCGCCAATGGTGCGTTGCATGACCCCCCCTCCAGGACCCGTGGCTAACATCAGCAATAATATGCTCTACCCAAAAGAGGACAAAGAACACAACATGCTGCTCTTCGAATGCCGAATCTGCTCATACGTCGAGCAGGCTGCGGAGGCTCGCGTGTACCGCCATGAGCTGGTGACCAATATCGGGTGAGTTGTACCTCGGTTTAGCCCTCTTCCAGGCCCCTCCTATGAGCCATTTACTAACAACAGAACAGTGAAACAGCAGGAATCGTTAAAGACTTGGGCTCTGACCCTACGCTCCCGAGATCAGACAAGGAATGCCCCAGTTGTCATTCGCACGAGGCGGTATTCTTCCAGTCGCAGCAGAGAAGGGCAGACACTTCCATGATTCTGTTTTATGTGTGCCTCCATTGTAATCACACGTACAGAAGTGTGTGATATAGAATAATGTACTATGTATGGCCAGTTGTTGTAGGACTTTGTCAATACAGAAAGCCATCTATGTACCTTAGTGTCGTACGTCACTCCTAGATATCCGGACGGTTTTTTCTCTCCGCTATTGGCTCTCAGGCTATTTGATGATACTCATCGCCAAACACAACAATCTCTCCCCCAACCTGGTAAAACCGAATGATGGACGACCCACGCACTATTGATGCCAAAGACCTCGACCCACGCATTTCATACGATAGACAGGATGACAAGTGGATCTTTGAGGACCCTGAAACGGATGAACGGCTCGAGTTCAACACAGTTCTCAACCAGTGGGTCAAGAGCGAGGCCTTGCAACTCGAGCTTCAACAGCTCAAGAAAATGAAGCTACAGCAGATGAAAGAGGAGAAGTTGAAGCAGAAGACCAAGCCAAGGATCAATTCAGGAGTGTATGCCTCAAACCTACCTATGGACATCGACTCTGTTGAACTCAAACAGTTGTTTGGCAAATATGGAGTCATTGCACAGGATCTGTTGACGAACAAACCACGTATAAAGATGTATCACGACGAAGAAGGGAAGTTTAAGGGAGATGCACTGATCGTATACTTAAAGCCCGAGTCTGTGGACCTTGCGGTACAGATGCTCGATGATACATACCTACGAGCAGATGGCACGAGGATAAAAGTTGATCGCGCTCAGTTCAAACCAAAAGAGGAGAGCCATGAGCCCCCGAAGAAGCAACTGACTGAAGAGGAGCGTAAAGTCATCAAGAAGAGATACAAAGCCCTCAGCAGCAAGACAGAAGACTGGCAAGGCGACGACGAGACTATAAACCCGAAGTGGGTGAGGACAATGGTGCTCAAGAGAGCGTTCACGTTGGAGGAGATACAGCAGGATCCAATGTCCAAAGATGACATCGTGGAGGACTTTAGAGAAGAGTGCGAACAGTTTGGAGCCGTGGAGAAAGTGATTCTATTTGACCAGGAAGAAGAAGGCGTCGTTCAGGTGAGGTTCAAGACACCAGAAGCAACATTGAAAGCCACTGAGGTGAGTATCACACACACACACACACACAAATATATACATGCAACATCAGAAACTAACAGACAGGCATTGCATGGTCGGTTCTTTGGTGGCCAGAAGCTCTCAGCGTCCGTTTACAATGGTGAGCATTACCAAAAGTCCGACAAAACACGTCAAGACACACAGGTAAACGACGCCCACGATGTCAACGACAACAACAGACTCCAGGATTACATCGAAACGGTGGCCTCGCGCTAGAAGGCTCAACAATCACCTTCCATAGTTAATCCCATTATAATGTCACGTGACGTGATTTTTTTTTTCCAGAGTAGCCTGGCCGTCGAAAAACATTTGACGAACGAACTGAAGAGAACGCACACTCACCCCCATCGCCTAGCAATGCCTCCAAAGAAAGCCGTTGAAGAGAAAAAGCTCCTCCTGGGACGTCCAGGTAACAACCTGAAGTCCGGTATCGTTGGTCTTGCCAACGTGGGAAAGTCCACTTTTTTCCAGGCCATCACTAGATGTCCTCTTGGAAACCCAGCCAACTACCCATTCGCTACCATTGACCCAGAAGAGGCCCGTGTCCTGGTTCCATCCCCAGAGCTCGACAAGCTGACAGAGATCTACCAGCCAAAGGCCAAACTCCCAGCATACTTGACCATTTACGACATTGCTGGTTTGACAAAGGGTGCCTCTGCTGGTGAAGGTTTGGGTAACGCCTTTTTGTCCCACATCAGAGCAGTCGATGCCATTTACCAGGTTGTCCGTTGTTTCGATGACGCCGAGATCATCCACATCGAGGGTGACGTTGACCCAGTGCGTGACTTGGATATTATCTCCCAGGAGCTGAGACTCAAGGACATTGAGTTCGCCGAGAAGCACTTGGAGGCCGTTGAGAAGATCACTAGAAAGGGTGGTCAGTCCCTCGAAGTGAAACAGAAGAAGGAGGAAGGTATCCTTGTGCAGAAAATTATTGATCTCCTGAAGTCTGGCCAGAGAGTTGCAAACCAGAGTTGGGCTCCAAAGGAGATTGAGGTTATCAACTCCATGCTCTTGTTGACCGCCAAGCCTGTCATCTACTTGCCAAACTTGTCAGAGAAGGACTACATCAGAAAGAAGAACAAGTCTCTCATCAAGATCAAGGAGTGGGTTGACGCCAACTCCCCAGGTGACGTGATCATCCCATTCTCCGTGTCCCTCGAGGAGAGACTTTCGCACATGGAGACCGATGCTGAGAGAGAGGCCGAGGAGGAGGCCGTTGGTGCCAAGTCCGCTCTTACCAAGATCATTTGGACCATGAGAGAGAAGTTGGACCTCATCAACTTCTTCACATGTGGTGAGCAGGAAGTTCGTGCCTGGACTATCAGAAGAGGCATCAAGGCACCTGCTGCTGCCGGTGTCATCCACACCGATTTCGAGAAGTCTTTCATTCTTGCACAGGTGATGAACTACGATGACGTTGTGGAGCTCAAGGACGAGGCTGCTGTGAAGGCTGCCGGTAAGATGATGACCAAGGGTAAGGATTGGGTTGTGGAGCCAAACTCCATCATCAACTTCCGTGCTGCTCTTGCCAAGAACTGAGTAAATGCCACGGATATCTTGAATTAGTATTGAATCATTCATCTGTAGGATTGAATCGTTCGCTATTTACAAGTGGTAAGTACGCTAGAATCACCACAAAGACCATCCTTCCTTTTTCTTCTCGCGCTCAGCCTTTGGAATGAACGAGTCAATTTGCTCTTTAATTCTCACTGGACCAGTCTCATTATCATAGTTTCTACCCATAGCATCGACAAACTCACCGTCGGAGTCCATCAGGTAGAAGAAGATAGAATGGTCAACCAAATAGTCCTGCCCAGGTTTCACGTTTGGTGGTGTAGAGAAGTACACTCTGTACTGCTTGCAAGTATTTTTGACCTCATCATAAGTTCCTGTGAGACCAATGATGTCAGAATGGAAATCAGTCAAGTAATCCTTCATAACCTCCGGTGAGTCCCTGGCAGGATCACAAGTGATGAAGATAGGCTGGACCTTGTACCCTTCCTTCTTGAGTTGGTCCAACCATGACCCCAGCTTGTCAAGCTCATCAGGACAGATATCAGGACAATGCGTGAAGCCAAAATAGACAATGGAGAATTGTCCTTTTAGATTCTGTTCAGTGAATGGTGCGCCGTCGGTGTCAATAAGACTGAAAGGCCCACCGACAAGAGGCTTTCCATAACCTCTGTTCGATTCTGCATCCTGCTGAACTTGTAGTCTCTTCTTCTCGTTGGTGAAGAAATACCACAGACCACCGCCAGCCGCAATCAATAGGATGGCAGCTTTCCAACTGGCAAACTCCAAATTAGATTCCTTCATCCTTTGCTGTTGAGTAGTGGTTCCACCAATCGGTATTCTGCTCAAGGGCTTCTTCTTTGGATCAGCCGGCGTTGTATCGTTCCATCTCGAAAGCGACGTCGAGAAAGTCGCACTGCGGAGCAGCGTCCCTGATCTATGAGATAATAACCCTCTTTTAGAAACGACTCTCAACATCTTTCACTTGGCCTCCAATCTGCGTATCATCAGAACCAAAAACCCGAGATTACAATTTTGCTCGGTCAGCTAATGGTCTTCATAAATGTGACAAAATAGGCAATTACTAAATCCGGCCGGAGATCAACCGGGGCTCACAACATTTTCTCTCTGTCCGTCTTAGGAAAAAAGTCAACAAAGGGCTTGCATGAGTGCCTACCTGAGACGGATGGCCTCAATTAGCATGTCTTCCTTCTACACGTCACACGGCAAAGATGTCTGGTCCCTTTGATGACCGCTACGGCTATGACATCCCACAGAGTCCCACAAGACCGCCACCAGCGGCCTTAGCCAATGATTCTCCACGACGCTTCAACGCTAGCGCCCACTCAGGCTTCACCGGATTCCCCGGCCACCAGTCCTTGGCTAGCGAGCGCTACTCTCCGAGTGTTGCCTTTGGAAGAAGAGAGCAGCCAGAAACTTTCCACACGCCATACTCCTCCCCATCCAAGGCTCAGCAGCTGCCAACGGAATCCCCTGCTGCTGGAATGACACCAAGGAAGCACTGGACGGAGCTTGAATCGCCAAAGAGAAAGGAAAGCACAGTCATCATCATCGATGACGATGACGATGGCCATTACAGAGGCTCGTATGGTGTGGACCGCTCGCCATCGAGAAACTCAGAGTCCACTGTATCATCTTCGAGAATCCTTCCTCCCCCAAAGCCAATCTTTTCCGCGAGAACGTATGCAGCAGCCAACGGGCCCCTTGATGCTCCAGAGAGATATGAGACCGAAAGAGTGGTATCTGGATCAACAAGTCACTCTGACTCTTCTCGCTCTCTAGATGGGTATGATGTGGAGAAATTGCAGACCCTGGACAGCAACTTTAGCGGTGCTACCTATGAATACTATAATGAGGATGCTGACGAAAAGGGATATGAGGTTCCAATCGAAGCACAACCACGTCGTCACAGATCAATGATGAAGAAGGTGTTCTGTCCAGAGAATGGTAACTTGGTGCTTGAAAACCCGGTCCCAGCCAAGTTGGCTTCGATCTTGCCAAGAAGGGACCAAGACGAGTTCTTGTTCATGAGATACTCGGCTTGTACAGCTGATCCCGAAGACTTTTCCACTGCAGGGTTTACTCTAAGAACGGCAAAGCTTCATAGAGATACGGAGATCTGCATCTGTATCACCATGTACAATGAGTCTGAGGTTGATTTCACCAGAACAATGCATTCTGTGATGAAGAATGTTGCACACTTATGTCAAAGAAAGCGTTCCAGAATCTGGGGTCCAGATGGCTGGAAGAAGGTCCAGGTCGTTATCGTTAGTGATGGCCGTGCAAAGATCAACGCAAATGTGCTCGACGCGCTGGGTGCCATGGGTGTTTACCAAGATGGCATTGCCAAGTCCTACGTGAATCAGAAAGAGGTGAAGGCTCACCTGTTCGAGTACACCACTCAGATTTCGCTCAATGAGGACTTGGAGATAAACTCATCTGAGTCAGGGCTTGTACCGGTACAGGTTCTCTTCATCCTCAAGGAGAAGAACATGAAAAAGATCAATTCACACAGGTGGTTGTTCGATGCAGTGTGTCCAGAACTAGATCCAAATGTTGTTGTGCTGTTGGACGTGGGAACAAAGACAAATATGGGAGGGATTTATCACCTCTGGAAGGCATTTGACAAGGATTCCAACGTCGCTGGTGCTGCTGGTGAAATCAAGACCATCAAGGGTAAATTTGGAAAGAACTTGTTGAACCCATTGGTTGCATCACAGAACTTTGAGTACAAAATGTCCAACATCTTGGACAAGCCTTTCGAGTCAGTCTTCGGTTACATCTCTGTGTTACCAGGTGCCCTTTCTGCATACAGATACAAGGCTCTCTTGAATCATGAGGATGGTACTGGCCCTCTAAACTCTTACTTCAAGGGAGAAGCACTCAATGATGGCCCAAATAGAGACGTTTTCAGCGCTAATATGTATTTGGCTGAAGACAGAATCCTCTGTTGGGAACTCGTGGCCAAGAGGGACTCCAAATGGCTATTAAAGTACGTGAAGGAAGCTAGTGGTGAAACAGATCTTCCAGAAAGTGCAGCAGAGTTCATTGCTCAGCGAAGAAGATGGCTAAACGGTGCTCTGTTTGCCGCCATATATGCGCAATTGCACTTCAGACATATTTGGAACACCTCGCATTCCTTTACCAGAAAGTTTTTCTTCCATCTCGAGTTCTTCTACCAGTTTGTTCAACTTTTGTTCTCTTGGTTCTCAGTGGCCAACTTTTACTTGACGTTCTACTATTTGGCAGGGTCCCTCACTGCAAACAACCTGATTCCCAACAACGGTGGGTTTTGGATCTTTACCATTTTGAACTACATCTGTATCGGCACGATTTGTTCCACATTCATCATCTCGATGGGCAATCGTCCACACGGTGCACAGTACTTGTTTGTCGTGACTATGACTTTGCTGGCAGTGATCTCATTGTGCTCCATTATCCTTGGATTCTACTCTGTTTTCAAGACTTTTTCGAGTGGTGATAGTCATGGGTTTTTAAACGTCATCGTCTCCCTCCTCTCCACATATGGCATGTATGTCTTTATCTCCATAATGCACTTGGACCCATGGCACATTTTGACCTGCTCTGCTCAATACTTTTTGTTGTTGCCCTCGTACACGGTCACTTTGCAGATCTTTGCATTTTGCAATACGCACGATGTGTCTTGGGGTACAAAGGGTGATAACAACATTGCCAAAGATCTTGGTGCTGCTATTGTCAAGAAGGACAGCGAGGGTCATGACATTGTTGAACTGGAAGAGTCCCCAGATCAGATGGATATCGACTCAGCATATAAGGGTACGTTAAACAACATTTCAATACAGAGGTTGAGAAACAAAAACCCGGAGAAACCTAAAAAGCAGGCCACTCCATCCGAGGATTACTATCGTGACGTGAGAACAAGAGTCGTACTTATGTGGCTTCTGTCTAACCTCATTTTGATAATGAGTATCATTCAAGTTTACGGGCCGGGTGAGACGAACGATAACAAATACCTAGCCTTCATCTTGTGGGCAGTTGCTGCGATCTCTTTGGTAAGAGTCATCGGCTCGCTAGCTTACCTCTTTACAAAGGGGGTGCGTTCCATTATTGAAGGAAAGCAGAAGCTCGAGGATGGAGGTGACTACAGCTTCTCCTTCATGAAGATGTTTAAGAAAGATAACTGATACCATTTAGGCTTGTATACTAATATTGAGATACTAATACAGTGAGAACTACGGGCGGTGGTACAAATAGATGATAATATCTTAGAAATTGATTGGCTTGTCAAAGGTGCTGAGAGCAGCCTCCTTGAATGCCTCGGACAGGGTTGGGTGAGCGTGGCAAACTCTTGCAATATCCTCGGTGGAAGCGCCGTATTCGAGAGCCAAACCAGCCTCACCAATCATCTCACCAGCGTTAGGACCGATGATGTGGACACCCAAGACTCTCTGTGTCTCAGCGTCGGCAATGAACTTTACGAAACCTTCAGCGTCCATGTTTGTCTTTGCTCTAGAGTTGGCGATGAATGGGAACTTACCAACCTTGTAGTTGATACCAGCCTCCTTGAGCTGTTCCTCGGTCTGGCCTACCCAGGCAACTTCTGGGTGGGAGTACATCACGGATGGGATGTTGGCGTAGTTCACGTGACCGTGGCCGTTCTTGATGTATTCGGCAGCGGCGATACCCTCCTCCTCAGCCTTGTGAGCAAGCATAGGACCGAAGGTGACATCACCAATGACTCTAATGTGCTCGTGCTTGGATCTGAACTGGTCATCGATGACCAGGCGACCACGCTTGTCAACCTCGAGTCCCAAGACCTCGGCGTTCAAGCCCTCAATGTATGGTCTTCTGCCAATGGCAACGAGAAGAACGTCGGCATCGAGGGTCTCCTTCTTGCCGTTCTTAACGTTCTCAACCTCGAGGGTAACGGTGTCACCCTTGCGCTCGGCGCCGAGAACTTTTGTTCCGAGCTTGAACTTGAAGCCCTGCTTCTGCAAGAACTTCTGGGTGGCCTTGGCAACCTCACCATCCATGGAGGCACCGATGGCGCTCTGGAATTCGACAACGGTGACTTCTGATCCCAGACGGGAGTAGACGGAACCCATCTCGAGACCGATGATACCACCACCGATGATGGCGAGCTTCTTTGGCACCTCTTTCAGGGCAAGGGCACCAGTGGAGGAGACGATGCGCTCCTCATCGATGGTGATGCCCGGGAATGGGGTCACTTCGGAGCCGGTGGCGATGATGATATTTGAGGCCTCGACGACGGCATTCTCGCCTCCCTCGATGGCATCGACCTGGATCTTGTTCTCGTCGATGAAGGAGCCATTTCCCTTGTAGTAGGTGACGCCATTCTTCTTGAAAAGCATCTCAATTCCTGAGGTGAGCTGGGTCACGGCAGTGTCCTTTGCCTTCTGGAAGTTTGCAACGTTGAGCTTCACGTCACCAACGTCGATTCCACGCTTGGCGGTGTCGGTCTTGATCTGGTGGTAGAGATGGGAGTTGTTGAGGAGGGCCTTCGATGGGATACAACCAACGTTCAGACAGGTGCCACCGAGCTTTCCTCTCTTCTCGATACAGGCGGTGTCCAGGCCGAGCTGGGCGGCCTTGATGGCGGCAACATACCCACCTGGACCTCCACCGATGATGACAAGGTCGTGTTTCTCTGGATAAAGGCGTTAGTAATGCTGCTAACAACATGGCGAAAAGGGGGAGGGAGAAAACGTACTGGTGGCAGCGTCCGCGAGGGTGCGGATGGCATTGAACTGCGCGCGGGCTCTGACTGCTGGGCGTGCGAAGGAGAGCATTTTGTGGGGCGGGGTGGGTTCTTCTTGGTTGTTGGTGGCCAATTGGCTCGTTAATTTTGTCCAGCCGTTGGCATCGGAGCCTTTTGCGGTAAAGCACAGATTTTGGGCCGGATTGCAGACCCGGGCTTTAAGGGCTGGAAAACGGGCTCAGTTTACAGGTTACTTGAGCAGTGGGAGATGGGTAGTGGATAACATAAAGAACAGCTAAAAAGACCCAGTTGTTTCCCTTCTTTGCTCACAGATTTATGGCTGTTTTTCTACCCCACGCGTTTTACTCCATGCCCAGGGACCAGCGAACCCCCACCCAAAAGAGAACACAATACACCCTCATCGCACAATGCTCAGATACTTTTAGTTCCATTGGGCTAAAGACATTGTAACAAAACATGCCTAGTTCTTCAGCATCTCAGAGCAGACATCCACGGTGGAGTCCACCCCCCACTCGACTCGCCGTCTCTGCTTTCTTCCGGAGATGATGTCGCTCCCACGCACTTTCTGTAGGAAGTACTGCAGGCCACGCAGCAGCACCTTCTGCTCTTGACACTTTGCCAGCCGTTCCACCAACAGTTGGCCGTTGAACTTGAGATCCTGTGCCTTGGATTTCCCCACTGTCCCGCTCCCAAATGCTGCAACTTCACTCTTCTTACCCAAGGTGTCAAAGAAAGATATCATCAACACCTCAATGAACAAGTTCATGTCGCTGTTCATTGCCAAAAAGTTGATCGCCTTCAACGAATGCAATGGAAGAGATCCTTCAGCGATGAGTACACCGAAAAACTTCCCCAGGCTCACGAGTCTTTGCATTTGGTAATCCTCATTCTCGGCGAGGTCATTGCTCAATCTCTTGAAATAGTCATCATCGTCATCGCCATCTTCACCTTCCAATTCATGGATCAAGTCCCAGAAACAGAACTGCAGAGTCTTTCTCATGCCATGGGCGGAGCACAGCTTATTAGCCAATAGACCATAGTAAGGATTGTAAACCTTCTCAATCGATACACAGTGGAGCAAGATCTTAGGCATCTCTCGTTCCTGTGATCTGTTCAGTCTCAGCTTGTCCAACTTGCTAAAGGCCTCAATGTAGTCTCCAGAGGACATTATACTGATGAAGATCGCTCTTCTGATATCTGTGTTCATCCTCTGTGCTCTCGCAAGCTCCATCCAGTTAGGCTCCGCTGAATCAAGAATCTCATTCATCTCATCACGATCAACCTCAGCGGCCTTGACTTCATTACCCTTCCATGCAGATCCAACAAGCCACCATTTACCCTTCGTCTCCACAGAGTGGATATCCTCAAGTGTCACCTGCAAAGGTTCATTTTGCTTCGCTCCGATTGTCGCCAATAATTTCCTCATCCGCGTGGTGAGCTGTGCAGTACTCTCGTTCCCCTTGGATTTGTTGTTCTTCAAGTTGGTGATCGTCTCAACGAGGAACTTTGTTCTGGCATTTGTCTCTTGTCCTTTGATGTTCTTTTGGAACTGAAGGATGATCTCTCTAAGAGCATGTGGATCATCTGAACGCAGCTGTTGTCCAGCATTGCGCACAATGCGCAACAGAAGCTCAGAGTTTTGTTCGCTGAAATTCTGTATTAACACTTCGACAATATTGTACAGCAACTTGCAACTGACAACCTGGAAAGAATAGCAAGCAGTTAACAATGAGATCAAGTTACCAGCCTCTTTGGTAGCACCAGCATTATAGTGCTTTTCATATTGCTCCACCAAGGTCTGAATGAAATACGCACCAACTTCAACACCTTGTGATCTATACGTCGCACTTATGACGGCAGCATGCAATGTGACAAAAGTGTCCAGCAGCGAGCTCTGCTGGACGATAGATTCCAACAGCACCGAGGTGAGACATTCAGTGACGATTTGTCTTGGGTTATCCAAATAGACAGCTTGGATGTCATTCACAATGGTGACGACATTGGCCTCGGACAGTCGATTCAAGGGACCTTTGATGGCACGATTCACCTTGGACAAAAGTTCAGAGTCCTCACCCAACTTGCCTCTCATTGCAGGCGGGATATATTTCGTACCGGATGTCACGGCTGGAGCATATGGATTCTCCTTCGGCTTGGCCATGATGACATCTCCTTCCCCTTCAGAATCCTCCAGATCAACGTCTGAGTCGAAATCTGAAGAGTTGAGCTCATCATCGGAGGAGAAAGGATTCTCCACCATCTCTTCCTCATCAGAGTCTTCACCACCTTGAGCTTCTCCATCTGTCGCTGTGTCCTCATCTTCCGATTGGTTCACCGTCTGTTCTTCTTGCTCCTCCTCGTCACTAAACTCTTCACCCCTCTGGTCATATTCGCCAGAGACGTCATCGTCCAAGAAGTCCAGACCGTCAAGCAAATCTCCCAAACCGTCATCATCTTGCTTGGATCTGAAATCATTGTTCTTGGTCGACTTGAGACCCAGTTTCTTTGCATAGTATTTCATATCGTCTTCGTCCCTCTTCCGAAGACGGGCTTCTTCCGGAGTCATATAAACTTCTTCCTTCTTCTTGGTCTTTTGAGCCGAGTCCTTCCCTTTCTTCAATTTGGTCTGTTTGGACTCCTCTTTGGTCGTCTTAGAAGTCGCATTCTTTTTATTCTTCTTCAACGCCATCAAAGCTGCCATGGTATCGTCTGCAGTTTGCGGTTGATCGTCTCCAAACTCCTCGTCCAAGTCTATCTCTTCATCTTTTTCTTCAGACTTCGGCTCAGCCTTCTGTTGCTTCTTCTTGTTCTTCTTGAGAGCCATGAGTGCAGCCATTGTATCTTCGGCAGTCTGTGGTTGATCTTCACCAAACTCCTCTTCAAAATCAATGTCTTCATCCGCGTCTGACTCGGGCTCGGGTTTCTCATGTTTCTTGTTCTTCTTCTTCTTCAAGGCCATCAGTGCAGCCATGGTGTCCTCCGCTGTCTGAGGTTGGTCATCGCCAAACTCATCATCGTAATCTTGTCCATCGTCAAAGTCTGAATAGTCACCTGATTCACCCTCAGACCCTAAAGTAGCACCTTGGTCATCGGAGAAGCCAGCAAAGTCACTCAGGTCGCCATCATCCTCCTTTTCTTCGTTCTGCTTAGGCATATTCTTGAGTTCTTTATTAGGCTTGTTTGATCCATTAGTCTTTGCAATTTTGGATTGGCTCTTCATCTTGTTGAAAGACCGCTCAGCCTGCTGCTTGGCCACAGCAACTTTCTTCTTCTTTTCAGCTCTTTCCAGCTTCCGCTTGTCCTTTCTCGACGCGGTCTTTCTCTTCTTGGTGTCTATTCCACCTTGGAAACGAGTCTGATCATCGTCTGCAGCGTTAGTAATAACTCGAGCCAGGGGGCCTTAAATAGGTAGCACGTACCTGTTATTCCCTTGAGCTCGTCTAGCAGAGCACCGGGCAGCCGAATCCCATGGCGTTCGGGCTCCTCATCTCTGTTTCGCTTGGCCATTTAATGCTTTGTAGAGCTCATCGCCATAAATTTTTCGTCTGGGCCGAGCTTAAAGATACGAAAGATCAAAAGCTTTGATAATTCGCCCCGAGAAGATCACAACAACGACAACAAACAGAGAGAGAGGATGCCCAAAATCGACCTCAAAATCATCACCGACGTGGCCCTCTTTGTGGGGGCCTCCGTGTCTGCGTACTACATGCTCAACGTGCTGCTCTCACAGGAAGGCCCCGCTGCAAAGTCCGCTGATACGAAGAAGCGTGCCAACGAGTCGCTGAAGAGGCTAAAAGTGCTCAACCCAGCACTAAAGCTCGAGCTGAACGACTACGAGAACGCGGTGCTTGCCAGTGTCGTGACTCCCTTCGAGATTGACGTGAAGTTCAAGGACATTGGAGGCTTGGAGCCAATCATTGATGAGCTCAGGGAGAGCGTTTTGTACCCTCTCACGCTGCCAGAGCTGTTCACACACAGCCCGCTTTTGCAGGCTCCAAAGGGGGTGCTCCTTTATGGCCCACCAGGATGTGGAAAGACCATGCTCGCCAAGGCACTTGCCAAGGAGTCTGGTGCCAACTTCATCTCCATTCGCATGTCGCAGGTGATGGACAAGTGGTATGGTGAGAGCAATAAGATGGTGGATGCCATCTTCTCACTGGCACAGAAGCTTCAACCGTGCATAATCTTTATCGATGAGATAGACTCGTTTCTCAGGGAGCGACAGTCGATGGATCACGAGGTGACTGCGATGCTCAAGGCGGAGTTCATGACCCTTTGGGACGGGTTGACCTCGAGTGGTCGCATTCTCGTGCTGGGAGCAACGAACAGGCCCAACGACATCGACTCAGCCTTCATGAGACGCATGCCCAAGCGATTCGCAGTCGAGCTGCCGAAGCCTGAACAGAGAGAGCGCATTCTCAGGATGCTGCTCCAGGACACAGAGCTTGCTGATGACTTTGACATGGGTGAGCTGGTGATCGCCACGAAAGGGCTCAGTGGCTCAGACCTCAAGGAGGCATGTCGCGAGGCTGCGATGGGCGCGATGCGTGAGTACATCAGGGAGAACTTCAAGGATGGAGAGAAGCGGATTGGGGAGGTGGAGGTGCGGCCGTTAAAGACTGCTGACTTTAGCTGTGTGATAAAGTCTGCCGGTCTCGATTGACGGTCAACGGTGGAGCGATATTTGTAAACTACGACTTGTATATGATGACTTCGAAGCTGTAGAATCGGGTGCATGGGGGTTACAGAGCGTCTTCATCTCGATCCTTTGCCAATTTGTTGATTTCCAACGTCCGTCGCGTATAAGTGGAAAGTAAACAAAAGAGATCTACAACAAACTTCAACATGCAAAGGTTGGAGATGGACACGCTGCTAAATCAGCCGGTGGTTATTGACAATGTGAGTTCATCCTGGTGGTGTGCGACAAGGCTAACGACAAGGGATCTGGCTCTATAAAGGCGGGGTTTGCGGGCGATGAGCAGCCCAAGCATACATCGCAAGCTGTGTACGTATACCTTGCTTCCCATTCAGGCTGCTGCGACTAACACCATAGCATTGGCTGGCCCAAGTATGAGAAAGTGATGACTGGGGCTCTTCAAGGTGATATTTTCATTGGAAGATCTGCACAAGAACACAGGGGTCTACTACGGCTGCGATACCCAATGGAGCATGGCATAGTGACACATTGGGACGATATGGAGAGTATATGGCACAATGTGCTCTCCTCAGAGCTCAAGATCACGCCTGAGGACCATCCTGTCTTACTCACGGAGGCCCCATTGAATCCAAGAAGAAACAGGGAACAATACGCGCAGATATTCTTTGAACAGTTCAACTCGCCGGCATTGTACTTATCCATACAGGCCATACTGTCGCTGTATGCATCAGGCAGAACAACAGGGCTTGTGCTTGATAGTGGTGATGGAGTGACGCATGTCGTTCCTGTATACAATGGGTTTAGTCTTCCTGGGGCTATCAAGAGGATGGAGATCGCTGGACGGGACGTGAGCGAACATCTACAGTTATTGCTACAGAAGCAGGGGATCTTGTTGCTAACGAGTGCGGAGAAGGAGATCTGTAGAGAGATCAAGGAAAAACTTTGCTATATCTCTGCATCGCAAGAAGAGCAGGAGGCCAGTTTTAGACTTCCAGATGGGAAGGTCATCACGCTTGGTGCAGAGAGACATCGGGCACCAGAGATTTTATTCAAACCTGAAATCATTGGATCAGAGGCTGGTGGGGTGCATCAACTCGTGCATGATTCCATACAAAAGGTGGATTTGGAACTCAGAGGCTCGTTATATCAAAGCATAGTGCTAAGTGGAGGCACAACGCTCACAAAGGGCTTTGGTGATCGACTGATCTCAGAGCTCAAACTGGAGACGACGAGAGGCACAAAGATCAAGATATTTGCCCCACCTGAGAGATTGATGAGTACATGGGTTGGTGGGTCCATTTTGGCAGGATTGAGCACGTTTAAGAAGATGTGGGTTTCAAAGCAGGAATGGGAGGAGAACCCGGACTTGATCCATACCAAGTGTCTATAGGTGTCAAAAAAAAAAAAAAAACAATTGCTAGAGAGTACATGATGTTGTCACGCAAGTTTATTGCGTATTATAGAACGGCAGGACTCACATGCTGTAGTATCTGTCACCAAAGTCACCCAACCCTGGATAGATTCTTTTCTTCTCGTCAAGCTTTGGATCAATTCCACCAGTGATGATCTTAATCTCCGGGAACTTGGCATGGTAAGCCTCAATACCCTCAGGAGCAGCCAGCAAGTTCAAGAAGAAGATTCTCTCTGGCTTGACACCACGGGAGATGAGCACCTCAGTCGCCAGAATTGCGGAGCCACCTGTTGCGAGCATCGGGTCCAAAAGGAACACATACCGGTCGGAGATATCCTCTGGGAGCTTCTCGTAAAAGAGCTTTGGCAAGGCGGTTTCCTCATCACGCTGGATCAGGATCTTACCGATTCTGACCGATCTGCAACAGTCTCTGAGACCTTGCTCCATGGACTCACCGGCACGCACGATGGAGACACCACAGATCTTTCCCAGGAAGTTGACACCATCGTAGTTCACACCCAGAGGGGTCAGAACGGTCTTCTCCTGCACTGGGAGCTGGTCCAACCCACGCTCGACGAGCAGTCTGATGATTCTGTCCGAGTAAAAGACAAAGTCTGAGCGGTGGGTGTCCTTGGATCTAATGATGGAGTACAGACCACACAGCTGGTTGGTCTGCGTCAGTAGCAGCACGTTGTTGTATTCCATGGCTGGCGTAGAAGCTGACATTGGTGGGGCGTTCTGGACGGGTCCTTTTAAGTAGAGAACATCGAGATAGCGATGAGCCGAGTGTGTTCTTTTTTTTTTTTTTCCGTATCTCCACCGGCGTTGCGTCGTAAAGCCGTAAAGCGTAACGAGCCAGCAGGGTGTTATCGGTGCTTTACAATGGACTATGGAGAGTGATTTAAAAGGGAATTGCGGGTGTTTGTTACGTTGCAGTTCATCAGCTGTTTATTAAACAGTGCGGAGGGACATCGCCCCTTCATTGCTGTACAAACGGGTTCTCAATCTCCTGCATCCCATCCAATGGGGCAATCGTCAGAAGCAGAGGACCTCTCACGACGACCAGCCCGAGATGTCTCGTCTTGTCTGTGAGCACATTCGAGTCCTCAGGGTCTAGAGCTGTTAGTAGTTGGGCGGGGTAGCTCCCATAGAAGAGCAGTAAGTAGTCTTTTAACTCACCTCTTAGCGTCTCCTCGACGTTGTCCAGCACGAGGTTCATCAGCTGGTCGTAGCCTTTCAAAGTGCCAGTAACTGCCATGTTAGTGTCATTTTCTATGCAGTGAGCAGTAAGTGGTACATACCTTGTCTTCCGTTCGTGAACTTCACACGCACCTGAAGGTCCTGGTGTCTCGCCAACCAGTCCGACACGTACTTCTGTGGTGCATCTCTGTCCCTCGGTCTCTCCTGTTTCGCCTGCTTGTCGTTCTTGTCGTTCTTTGCTGTTAGCACCGGTCTCGCTGTAATTGCTGTCAGCCCCCACTCACTCTTTCACTCATTAGTTCACGCAGGTTGTGTTGTGAAGCAGGACCCGAAAGTTGACTTTTTCAACTCAACGCCAAAATATCACACGCAAACATCAACACAAAACAACTCAAATCTTGTAACTCTGGCATAATGGACATCACAGTGAACGTCACGTCCGCATTGACGAGCTCACAGCGGCGGATCTCTACGAACTGGACCGTGGAGCACTTGAAGCAACGGCTCGAGCCCATCACCGGAGTCCCACCACAGTGTCAACAGCTGTTGCTCTACCCATTGGCCATATCCTCAGACCATGTTGAACTATCCGAGGGGGTCTTGTCCCAGTATGACATACCACAGAGCTCGCGTATCCAGGTGCACGATATAAGGCCGGAGTCTGAACTGAGAGAACTGGAGGACGACACCAACGTGCAGACCTATGAGATGGACGATGAAGAGTACGACAAGAGAACGGACACCGTGAGGAATTGGAAGAGGGAGAACAAGCTTGGAGCCTATGATCCGGAGTACACCCAGAAAAAGGAGGCGTCGAAGCAGTTGAACGAGACTACTGCAAGGGCCATCACCGTTGGATCCCGGTTTAGAACGATGAACTTAAAGGGTGAGCGTCGAGGAGAGGTGAAGTTTGTCGGGAAGATACACGAGATTGACGGTAACACGTGGATTGGCGTCGAGTTTGATGAGCCCCTGGGCAAGAACGACGGGTCCATTGATGGGGTCTACTACTTCAAGGCCAAACCCGGGTACGGGGGATTCCTTAAACCGCAACAGGTGCAGCAGGGAGACTTCCCAGAACTCGGACTGTTCAGCGATGATGACGAGATATGAAAATCCATGTCCAAGTGATGGGTTCAAGGGTAATTCCGGCTTGTAAATGTAGTATGGGGCCTATACTCCCGCATCCGGAAACTTCCCCAATTAGGCATTTAGTCCCTCTCTCGGCCCGCGCGATGGCTTTGTGGCTTCCTCGGGATGAATTATAAATGATGAAATGCAACTCAGAGCTCCACTTACCTTCCCGCACGCTCAAGAACGAGAACCCGCCCCACGATGTCCATCCAAGTCTTCTTCCAGAACCTGCTGGAGCTGGATCTCAAGCACATGATCCGTCTCATTGCCATCATCGGAGGCTACTGGTTCCTTCGAACACAGGCAAGCAAGTACCTCGCCACGAGACAGCTGAAGCAGCAGGTGGATAACGACAATACACAGAAGCAGCAGGCCCAGGTTGAGGAGCTGGTGGATCAGCCTGAAGAGCAGGAGAGCTGGGGGTTCGGTAAGAAGACCAGGCTGAGGGTGAAGAGACAGGAAAAGATCCTACAGGATGCCTTGGAACAGGCGTATGCCAACGAGAAGGAAGATGCTGACATTGAGCACCTCCTCGAGTAATATCATTGGGAATGGAAAGCTTCGTGCTGTGGTTCCATGGGTGTGCTACTGTTGTAACGGGTAGCCTTCTGGTCATATTCATGTACCCATTGGTTGGTTGTTTTTGGTGGCCGGTCGCTTTGAGGAAGGAACGATAAATATATAGCCTGGTCTTTGAAATCGTCATAGCACTATCTGGCCAGTCTCGACCTTCAGCCTAGACCTGGGTCTGAAGCATGTGAAGCCTCTCATCGATAGTAGAGACATCTCAGCAAGTAGTTCACCATGGGGTCGATTAGGCTGATGCCATGTCGACATGCCAATCACAAAAATCGCAGCGTATTTGTACACAGACTGGCTCTAAAACACTATGTTCCTTGTCTCCTCTGACACAGCCCACAGTCATCTGTGACCCTTGGGTGAGTGCTGCGCTCAAACCCGAGCATTTTGGTTCTAATTCGCATTTACTTGAGCTCATCTCATGAAAATTTACTATCTTCAACACAACAACAACCAAAATGAGTTTCCGTGGAGGCAGGGGAGGCGGCACCGGTGGTTCCTTCCAGCGAAACTTGCCCTTCGGTCTCGACTACAAGGATGTGAGCTCGCTCATGGAGTCTGAGAAGCCGACGATTGCCCTCCCCGTGAATGGGCCCATGAGCGACAAGGAAAAGGTCATCTCATCGCATCTCATAAACTTTAGGACCTCTGTGAAGGACGGTCCTTTCTATACGGGGGACTCGCTTGAAGCTGACACGGCAAGGCGCACCGAAATCAGTGTGGATGGCTCCAGTGACGGGTTGAAGAGATACTCTGACAAGTACATCAAAAAGAGAAAGATTGGACACTCGATAGACGAACACCCATACAACATCGACTTCTTCCCACAGGAGCTGTACAAAGTGATGGGTGTCGACGATAAGAAGAAGAAAAAACTCTTGCAGCTCTCAAAGCTGCGCAACTCGAAGGAGGTGTTGGATACATTGAACGATGATGCCATCGGGAACACGATACTGGAAAAACTAAAAGAGATGGCCGAGGTTGAGGATGAAAAGGATGACGATGGAACGGCTGCTGCTGCTAATGACATAGAGGAGAATCTGGACGATGAGTTTGAGGAGGACGATGACGATGATTACAACGCTGAGAAGTACTTTGACGATGGTGAAGACTTTGGTGACGAGGATGACTACAACGACGAGGCTGCGTTTTGAAATGTCCCAAAACTTGTAATTAATGTATGCTGTTTCACTAGCGTGGTGGTAGACTCGTCTTGAACCTTGTGGGCGACATGCGTGACCCTGAGCCACTCAAACTCGCAGAGTTGTTAGATCCTCCATGTGGCTTTGCGTGGGGTGGTGGGGGAACCTCGTCATCGGCCACATTCAAACGGTTACCAAACCGGAGTTTCACTGAGGGATCGATGCTAAATGCATCGAACGGTATGCTGGATAAATTCAGCTTCGCAGGAGACGTCGGTCCACTTTGGTAAAAACTCTGTGGCGCCTTCCTCGTCGGGCTGTGTCTTTCGGGACTATCACGAGGCTGTCGTTGTTCCCTAACCGGGCTTCGTGTGTCATAATGGTCATCATATCTCTGAGGCTCAACCACATCGTATATGCTGTCCTGGTGGAAAGATCCAGAATGATGCGGCACAGGCGGCCTGTTGGAAGCCCTGGAGGATCCAGCGCTGTGCGATGGCAAAGGCGGTGGCTGAGTTCCCTCTCTATTACTCACAGGCCTACCGTTTTGGGCAAAGTCAGACTGGACCTCCTTTTCCAGTTGGTCAAAGGCGTTTTGCTTCGGTTCTTGAGCCTTGCCGAACAGTGGAGAAGCGTAGTGCGCTGTCCATTTTTTCGCCTGTGTCATCCAATCACCAGTGTCACTCCTGGTCCCGTCATGTTTGATCTGTGGAAGCTCCTTTGTGATGCTGTTAACACGAGGAACATCTGGCAACGAGTGGATTGACGCATGGGACCTTGAAAAGTCCGAGTCTGGTGACTTCACAGGCGGTTCTTGTTGATAGGGCAATTGATCTGCCAGTGAGATTCTCGGCACTGGTGGAGGGATTGAGTAGATTTGCGTTGCCACCGGTTGCTCGAGCTCCTGTCCTGGCAGAGGTGGCAATGACCTTTTGATTGGAGATGATGGGCCGCTTGACGTGGACATTGGCTTACGCGAACCAGAGACAGCGTTCCCACCCGAGGGATAAAAGGTCATCTCCAGGTATATCGATCCCGCATCGCGGCCAGCAGAGCTTAGCGGGTGCCAACTGTCAAAGCCATCCTTCACCGATGCGTAGAACGCTGGGGTGAAGTCGATCTCAGTCTCTGCAACAAGAGTGGGTGCCTTCTTCGTCTCATCCAGCACACTCAGCTTCAAGATAGGCGGCAGCTCTGGCGTGATGTTGAATCTGAACTCTTCATCCCAACGGGGGACCTGTCCTCCACGAGGGTCGGCCTTGGTCTTGTCTGTGAGGTTGGAGATCCGCAGCAGACAGTACGGGTTTTGCTTCTCCAGCTTCCGTTTGTTGGGCAGTCCTTTCGCCCTGCTCACCACAATGATGAGCGTGCCTCGATGTCCGCCAAACTGAGACATTAGTATCCCTGGACGATGGCAACCTGAGACTCTGCGCATGTGGTGAGTTTTCCAGACATAAACGAAACGTAAACAAACAGAGCCGAGTCACGTGACTGAATTTGTATGGGTAAGTGTATGTGCAAGTAGTAGGGTTTAAAGGAGAAGATTGTCACTGATGTAAGCTAAAAGTCACAGTTGATGTATTTGGTATGATCTGATAGTATTTTATCGTATTTAGAGGGTTTGATAAATTTTACGTTTTGAAGCACGAAACAGGGTGGACATGTCATATTTCCAACAGCTACAGAGAGGAACTTGGAAAGTTTTAAATGTCGTAATTCATCAAACACCAAGTACAAAGTGTTCTTCATGCCTGTAAAGAGTAGATTTCTTTGAGATAATCCATGTAGTTCTTTTTCTCCAGCACAAAGTACTCCGCACCGTCCATCCCTACAGGTATCTTTGGTGGGAGACAAGGAGGGCCAAAAGTTTGCACCGAGTCCCTAAGGCTCGCTTTCCCCCACGTTCCATCTCCCCTGTACTCTGAAGCTCCACCCTCAATGACGAAGTCATGAGAGGTGGCATTTCCCTTTTCTAAACGATCCAAGAAAGCATAGACCTCAGGCGAGAATGACGTGTACTTCAGACCCTCCAGCCTCTCTTTCTCATATTGCACTTTCAGTAGGTCAATTCTGTCAGGTTCCCCTTTGCCAATGGAACCAGCGGAAAACGGTAACGTGGATAGGTCGAGTTCGTCAAGGATTGGAGTACGATCTCTTGGATCCAACTCCACAGAAGACCGCCCAAACAACGTTTGCTGGGTAGAAATTGGTGCATCAGGCTCAACATCCCCAGGAATTTCAGGAAGAGACTTGTCGCCATCCACTTGCACCTGTAAGAGCTCCAAGTTTCTCATCGAACGACCCTTCTGAGCCACGGGATAATGGTTCTTGGAGTCTCGGTAGCGTCTCTTCACGCTACGTGCGAACTTCCGTAGCCTATTGTGCTCCTCGGGCATCTCATCAACGAAGACTCGATCGACGGAGGAGATTAGTCCCTTCGCCTTGGTGTACTTCTCCCTTTGCTCCCCGGCCTTGGCCTCTCCGGGTCCACGTCTCGGTACCATGGGCACGATAGGATAGTAAGTCAGCTCCATCTCTAGCTGTCCCGTTGGATGCAAAGAAACCGTCTTACAGCTCTCTCTTTCGTGCAGTACCTGCGACAGATCCAGCTCCCCTCGGGCCAAGCATACGGGAAGCGCAGCCCCCGGCTCCATCACGAAGAAGGACAGCACAGGCATCACCCCGGGCTTCACATCAAACCTGCTCTGAGAAGCCTCCGTCCACCGCAATGAGCTACTGGCGCCCACTGTGGCCATCTGTGTCCTCTGAACAACGTTCTCGACCCTGAAGAGAACGTACGCTGCTGCGGCCCTTGAAGAGCCCACCCGGATGCCTCGACACGCCAATGGGTCCACCACCAGCAGCCCATGGGCCTGTCCACTAGTCATGTCGTCTCTTTACTGATCCGAGTCCCCAATTGAGCAGGTGATGTGCGCTTTAATGTACGCATCGAATTCGAAGACAATGGGGGTCATCGCCTGCACTGCCCGGGCTCTACTGCGCGACGCTAAAAACTGAGCTATACATAAGTTTTCATCTTTAGATATCGAGCGGGGAGGGGTGTTGAACTGCTGCAGAGCCAATGGTGAGGGTTGAATTCAGTCTTCGCGTACCAGCTTCCCTTAGTAGCCCCGTCTTCTCTTGTTCTCCGCATAGTCGTTCTGGTGAGTCCGTTTCCTGTCATAGTCTCTGCCAGATGATGGACCAGAAGGCGGTGGAGGAGGAGGCGGTGGAGGTGGGGGACGGTCATCTCGGCCGTTACGATTGCCACGGTTGTTTCGGTTCCCCCGGTCGTCAAAGCGGCCATCTCTTCCCGGCCCTTGCCGCAAGTCGCCCGCGTCTCTGTTGCCACGCTTCTCCCTCTCATCTCGAGGACGGCGCTCACGCTCCATCCTCTCACGTCTCTCACGTCTATCGCGTTCTTCCTTATCACGAACATCGCGAGCATCTTTGGCATCACGATCAAGAGGCTCTCTCCCACGGCTGTCACGGTCACGATCACGAGAGTCCCTGCCTTCACCGACACCGCGTTCGCTGTTACCGCCACGGCCAAGCACAACAGACGACTGAGCGGGCAATGGCGCTCTCTTCCCTGTAGGGCGAACCCCCACGAGTGAACCAGGTAGTGGGAAATTGCCAACCTCCAAGAACATCCGTGATGTGTTGATTGACGCAGAGCCAAAAGTGTGAATATACTCTGAAATAATCGCTCTCAGGTTTTTGCGATACGATCTGTCTTCATCTGTGTTCTCCCTGATTCTTTTTGCGGTCAAAGGATGATCGCTTGTGGCCTTGATCAACTGTCCAACATCACCGGTTTGTAAAACGCGGCGGATGGAGTCCACCTTGTCTTGAAGCTGCGCAGCAGTCAAGGGCGTTTGACTCCCAGTAACGTTCTGGAATCTGACAGCACGAGCAACATGCTTATCCAGAACAGCAGGATTCTTTGGGATTTCCTTTGCATCGTCAGTTTTGATGTTGTTCTTGCCTTCTTCCTGTGGCTGTTTTGTGTCGCTTAGTTGACCTTCTTTCGAATCCACCTTCGTAGACACCTTCTCATCATTCTTGTCGTCGTCTTTATTATCACCATTCTCGTCATCTTTGCTTGGATCTTTCACAACATCATCATTCTTATTCCCCTCAACCTTGTGTTCAACCTCACCCTCGATCTCGACGGCCTCAGCCTCAGCAACAGGCCCCTTAGGAGCAGTGACAGCCACGGCTGATGTAGAATGCTCAACCTCTTCATCTTCTTCGATGATAATCCTATCATCGTCCTCTTCATCGTCGCCAGAGGCATCATCTTCGTTTGCACCAGCGTCTTCCTTCTCATTCTTCAAGACAGCTTCAGCAGCGGCCTTCTCATCCTCTTCTTTGAGTCTTTCAGCCTCCTCTTGAGCTCTTTGGGCAGCCCTCTTGGCTTCTTCAGCCTGAATGAGAGCTAGTCGAGCAGCACGCTCCTCATCCGCCTTCTTTTGAGTGTTATGCCTTGCAACATCCTTAAGCATCTGTTGTCTTTTGCTGTGCTTCGCAATTTCCTCTTGTAGCTTGATCTTCTCATCTTCATTGAATTCCACAGCATCCCACACATCGGTCCAGTGTTTGGAAGCATTCTGCAATAGGGCAAACACGGCAGAACATGCAAGACTCAAATCTTCTCTTGTCTCCAACTGGGAGACTTTCTCAACAATCGAGTGCAAAGCAATGCCAATGGTTCTCACACGAGCCACTGGGATCAATGTCTTTAGGAATGTCAACATATTTCTTCTCGACATGTAATTCTCGCTATGAAGCAGATTTTCCTTCACCGGTATAACCAAAGACTGCAACCAGTGGAATGCGGACTTCTTTGATTCATTGGAGGTCTCTTCATTTTGATAGTGACCAATGACTTCAGCAACGAACAATCCAATGTTTTCTGCTTCAACGGGGGTTGCCGTGAAGAGAAGAGTACCAATTATCGAGCTCTGGAAGATCTTATCTAGGACCAGAGTGGAATGTTCGGCGGTCAACTGAGTTGTCACGAATGAACCAACAAATACAGCGTCTGTTTCAGAATGAACCACTCTCGGTACGACACAGAATTGGACGAAGGCCTCCAACTCTGCATCTGTCGGGACTTCTGATGAGAACCAAGAACCCCGACGAGCTTCAAGATTTTTTGAGACAGTCTCCGCGTGAGCTCTATGAGATTCTTGATCTGCAGGAAGCGAATTGATGATACCCGTATTGAACGTGGAGTTACTTTCCAGTCTCTTTCTGAGCGTGACATTATCCCTATCATCTCTGTCTTTGCGATCCATTTGAGAGATTCTAATCTCATTAGCAATGGTCTTGTTCTGGGTTTCGAGCTTGATCAGTTCCCTCGAGTAGAGGTCAGCATTAAAGTTGATGTCGTAGAGGCCGAGCTTCCAGAAATCAGCGAAAAGTTCCCTTGTGAGATTCGAAAAATCGACAGACGAATAATTCACATCCACAGCATCGTCGAGACTGAGGTGGGCCCGCCATAATTCATAGGTCCAACTGATTCCAATATTGTAGTTTCTGATGAGCTCGTTGACAGGAAGCATCTTTGTAAACAAACCGGGAACACCATGTTGGAAGAAATTCAACAGCTGAGAGAATGTATGGAGGACCGCAGCAGATTCATCAGAACGTTCGGTCAAAATCTTGAACGGAATATTATCATCAGCTTTGTCAATGACAGATTTATGGAAGTGGTATATCAAAACAAATAGCTCAGAGAGCCCATTGGCAGAGACCAATGCATTTAAAAGTCGTTCACCACTTCTTTTGGAGCTATCACGCGTATCCATGATCACTTTACGGGCAACTTTCTGTAACGATGGTCCACAGTTCAAGAACTTGATTTGGTGAGGAACAAGGTTCGTGAACCGCTGGATGCCACCCATTTGGGCGATCAACTGTTTTAGTAAAGTCAATCCCACGCTATCTCCCTCGTGTAGGCTCCTCACGGAGAACTGCAAGATTGGTTCCAAGTTGAAAGCAGTATAATTCTTTGCAAGCTTGGCAATGAAAGTGGACAATGACTGCAACCAAGTAGCATCGTTAACACCGTCTGATTGAATGGACTGACGACGCTGAGTGAGCCTAGTCAACAGAACAAAGGGCAGCACATCCCAGGCATAATCGGTGAAGTAGCGGGCCGCATCCACCACGAGATCAGTCAAATTGTCATAGCTTTCCACTTGCGCTGTGATAACAGAGAAGGCGGGAACCGGGTTGGCAAAAGTGATCTTGGAAAGTCGTCTCATGGTCTGTTTGACATTTTCAGTTGTGAGTCTCTTCAAGACATCCTTCGTCTGCTTCTCTGCCTTGGAATAATTGAGCTTAACATACTGGTTGCTCTTCGAGGTCACTTTCTGTAACTCACCATACAAATTATACCTCCATGCCAAGGGAAAGAATTTCAACAACTGGAAAGTGTCAAAGACAGCAATTGGATTTTCATGCCCATAAGTGGAGGCAGGCAGAATGAACCTGCGGAAGAATTCAAACCACAGGTTCAATTTCTTTTCGTTTCCATTGGACTCATTTCCATGGGACAAGTCGTTTAAACCAATCTTTGAAAGGGAGGAAACCAACTGGAAATCTTCACCCAGCCTGGCACCTGCAAATGTTAAGAACTCGTTGGCGTAAGTGATCAGATCATCTGCATTGTTGATTTCAGGAAGAGCACTAGACCATTCACGATAAAAGTAGATATCAGCGGCTCTCTTACACTCGATTGCAGAATCCAGTTCCTTCTTAGCTTGAGTGTTCCGAGCTTGGAAGGATTTTCCAGGGGTACACAACTTGCGAGATTGCTCATCCGTCAGTACCTGTAGCCCAATTGTCAAAGGTTTTAGCATTTCCTTGAACAATCTGTTGATGAGCTGTGGCGTGTCATCATCTGCAAAAGCCAACTCTGGGTAAATCGTGAGGATATACACTGATGGATAATACAATCCATTAGCCAGCACAGCCTTCAGTAGAAGGGACTTGATATTGACCGCAGGTTGATCAGCTTCTTTTTTCTCCTGAGCCGGTGTTGGCTTGGAGTCCCCATTTTCCTCTTCGTCAGCAAGTGGACCACTCAATGCCAATGCATTAGCTGACGCTTTAAAGATCTCGGCATCAATAGATTCTTTGACCTTCTCCGTCAGTTTGGTCATACCTTCATGGTCTGGTCCCACACGTTTGTAAAGCCCACCGAAGGAGATGAACCCGCATTTGATAAGTATGCACGTAAAGTTGAACAAGTGGTGAAGTCTGAGATCAGGCTTCAGTTCATCTCTGAGTCCTGATGACAAGAGGCGGAATCTCACCGCTAGAAGTCTCGCTGCATGATCATTTCCTCCATCGTTAAGCGTTTCGAGAGATCTGGCGTTAGCAGGTGAATTCTTCGGCCAGAACCGAGACTGCTGTAACAGATCCACCCAGAACCTATAGTTTGTTGATGAATATTCCGCACCAGCACCAATGATGATATCCAGCACCATCGTGGGATCAAGATTGAAATGTCCAATACATGTCTCCAGACCTTTGATCACCACGGGGATCTCGTACTTGGAGAAGTCGGATGCAGAGGCATCTGTAAGCAGGGTGATGACTTTGGCGTAACCTTCTGACGATTCATGAAGCAAGTTATAGCGCCTCTGGTCAACCAGATTGCGTATCAAATAGTCCACTTTTTTGTCCTTGTATCTTTTGATGAGCTCCAGGTCTGTTATGACAGAGTCCTCGATGGCATTACAAGCCACATCCAATGCAGGCAGTCGTTTGAACCCCTTGAGCAAGTTAATGATGCTAGCATCCGTCTTGAAGGTGTTGAGGATCGCAACAAAGCTGCTCTTCAATGCGTCGATGTGTTCGCCGCCCATGAGTTCCTCCAACAACTCTATGAGCTCCGTCTTGGTCAGTCTCTCAGGGTAGAATTTGGCACATAAGAGGATCTCATAGAAGATCTCATCAGAGAGCGACGGTTGTATAGATGCCCTGGTGATGATGGCAGTGGTGTCTTCGAGTGCCTCTTGGTTCAAATGCGCCCATTCATACTCCACGTCGAGCTGCGACAGCATGGCACAGCGCTTCTGATGACGCAGCTCCTCCTCGCTGAGCAGCGCGTCCTTCATCTCCACATCAACACTGGCCACAGAAGGTGTCTCAGTGACCGGAGTCTCCACTGGAGTCTCCAACGAGGAGCCCGTCGCCGGCTCTGCAGCGCCCAATGTGCCAGTCATCTTCTGGCTCGCCGTTTTGATGTCGTGGTGAACTTGGAAATTGGCCAAAAAATTGTCCACCTAGCTATCTACAATATCAACAACAAAGCCCGGATCGACAAGATGGTGAGTTAACCCGGATGATGCATCGATCGCGATACTAACGGAGAAGGCTGACAAAGTGAGAGAACAGCAGGTCTACGATCAGCTCAAGAACCGTCACATCGGCTTGGGGAATGAGGACACGACGAAGCAGTGAGTTCTCGAATCATGGGGTTTGCGAGAACTGGACACTAACAACACACAGCGAATGGTTGACAAACGTTCATAGAGACTCATATGCCTCAGCCATGGGCCATCCAGCGCTGTTGACATATCTCTCCCTGGCGCAAGGCACACCAAAGGCCCTACTAAAGACGCGACTCATCGAGAAGATGGCCAGACCTATTCATAAATCATAGCTACGGTTGAGATGGGGGTCATACAGTTATTTTCTTTTACCTAGTTATTGATCAGTGGTGCCTGCTCATTGTCAGAGATCTTGTCGGCACTCAAGTTAGCACTCAAGACGGCGATGGTGGCGAGGAAGAGGAAGCCAGAAATGACAAAGGCAAAGATCCACTGGAGGGCAAACACGTGGGTGAAGAGCTGCGCCAAACCGATGCCAAGCACAAGCACAGAGGAGGACAGCCCGATGGACCAGTCTCTGTAGATGGCAAGGAAGAAGGTTGGCACC
This sequence comes from Williopsis maclurae, assembly GCA_003708355.3. NCBI lineage: Eukaryota > Fungi > Ascomycota > Saccharomycetes > Phaffomycetales > Wickerhamomycetaceae > Williopsis > Williopsis maclurae. Next base: position 153,804 of record PPNZ03000001.1, read on the forward strand.
AGGACAAAGTTCCAGATGAAGATGTTGGCAATGATGCGAGCGACAAACGACTGCGAGCCCACAAGAACAGCTCCGTTCCAGAAGATGGCATAGAACAACCAACTGAATGGCAGTGCAGCAACTGGCATGTGAACCAAGAAGATGCTAGAGAAGGACTTGAGCTTCCATGTTGCTTGGCTGGTATAAAGACCCAGAATGTTGAAGAAGTTGATAATCAGCACAAACTCGGAAAGAAGGTAGTGTCCATGAACAAAGAGGAGCGTCCAGATGAAGTGCAGCAAGTTGAACACGTTCAAGCTCCAGCCAACGTTGGCAGCAACTTTGTGACGTCCAATATTTGTTGCCACGCCGAGCACGTTGGACACCGGGTTGGATGACTGCGACTGAGGGTTGGTCTCCTCTGGGAAGAAGAACTGCGCCAGGAATCCGAACTGCAGCAGGTGGGTGAAGCCCCAGTATAGGAGTATCACCAATAGGTTTGCGGTGAATGGGGTGAATCCCACTCTAAAGAAAGGATCACGTTCTGGGTCGTCATCGATTGGGTTGCGACCAACTAGGTAGCGCACATTGGCGTACACGGACAGGACAAAGGTAGCAACAGTGGATACCTTGAGAGTGGTGGACATCTTCTGGAGGAATCGATCGGGGATGATGAAGAGAATTGTTTCAGGGATGTGGATTTGGGGGTTACTTTTATAGCAACCCACCCCTGCATATGCTTGCTATTATCGAAATTTACGACCAGACACCATGGTAATGATTACATCACATCTTGCCATCATGATGTGACTTGTGGGGTTTACGCGTGCCTTATAAGTGCACTATAAGTACATCTATTTAGTGAATTGTCTGATACATAGTATGGTAGAGCCTGTGTGGTATGGCTATTGCATTGTACCGATTTGATGCTGTGTACTTATCTCAGCATGGAGGACTCGGCCATCGGCAACAGCACCTTGGAGAGACTTGAGGGCATTTTTCAACAAGGCATCATTACCAAAGACAACTTCTGCCGTACTTGACCCAGAGGCTAGGTCCTGTAGTCTAACATCCTTGATTTTCCCCAGGTGAGCCAATACTCTCCTTAGATCATCAGTGGAGGTGCCAACCTCGAGATTTTTCAGCCTCAAAAAGCTTGGTGCAGCGCTGTTCTTGATGTTAAGAACCACTGTCTGCTTTGGTGAGCGACTGTGCGCTGACGGCACTCGCGCATCACCTTTTGGAGCCTTGCTCTGCGTGGTGGACTTCTTGAGCTGCTTGTCGGCTTTCTTCACTTTGTTGTTGCTCTTATTAGTGGCTCTGGCAGTAGTGGATGGTCCCCTTAATAGAGCCTTAGCCAGGGGATTTGTCTCGCTCTTCTTCGTGTTGATGTTGATGCTGTTATCTTTCTTAGCATTGACCGGCCTTATTCTGCCATTCAATAAAGCGTTCTTCGATCCAGCTCTATTCAATGCTAGCAGCAGGGGATTGTCGCGCTTAGTCTTTGATCCCGAGGCAACCGTTGGAAGCTTGCCATTGGCCTTACTGTCCTTTGGTGCTTGTCCCAAGCGTCTTAGTAGTGGATTCACTTCCTTCTTCGCTGTCTTCGCTGCCATAGTTGAAAAAAAAGCTGCTGCGACCAGGCTGATTGGGATGATGGGGTGAGCACAAAAGCCAGCAGTTGAGGCCGGAGACAGGTGTCAACAATTGAGTCTGTGCCCTTCGATCGTTAGCTGGGAGCCAATAATAAGAGGGAACGCCTACCATAGAGATTGTTCAGATTCATCGACTTCCCAAAAGGGTAATGTCACAACGAGATTCGCTTCATTGCATTCCCGCTGGGTGTAGCGTGCGGCCCCGACCAGATTCCTATGGATTTCTAAAATTCCTGAGCAGCTCCGCATGATTGGCATCAAAAAACACAAACAATAACGCTCTCCATCAGTACTGTTCTGTGTCTACTATCTGTCCACCCCTCTAAACATACTGCCATCAGATCCATTTCATTATGCCAATCTGCGGGAGCTCTAAGAAGCCATGTACGTCCCCCTTCAACCCAATATGCAACCGCTTCATGACATGGCCAGGTACTAACGAAATTGCAACAGTGCAACGTAAAATCGTCATTCTAGGCGATGGTGCGTGTGGTAAGACATCGTTGCTGAACGTGTTTACACGTGGATATTTCCCACAAGTGTATGAACCCACTGTGTTTGAGAACTATGTGCATGATATCTTTGTCGATGGGAAGTCCATCAAGTTATCGCTATGGGATACTGCCGGTCAAGAAGAGTTTGACAGACTGAGATCGTTGAGCTATTCAGACACGCATACGATCATGCTCTGTTTCTCCATAGACTCTCGTGACTCATTGGAGAATGTTCAAAACAAATGGGTGGGTGAGATTGCAGACCATTGTGAAGGTGTGAAACTTGTGCTCGTTGCCCTCAAATGCGACTTGAGAAACATTGACGAAGATGAAGACGAAACCAGACAGAGAAGTAAGAACCTGATCACGTACGACGAAGGACTGGGAATGGCCAAGAAGATTGGTGCCCTGAGATACCTTGAATGCTCTGCAAAGAAGAATAGAGGTGTCAATGAGGCATTCACCGAGGCTGCAAGATGCGCCCTCACTGCGAAGCCGAAGGGAGCTGCCGATGATGACGAAGAGGAGAATAGTTCAAGCTGTGTCGTTATGTGAATCGATCACCCGCTAATGCGTGGTGTATTACTTTGATCTAGAACTGCACCAGGGCACGAGACAATGGAGTAAAAAGTGATTTTATATGTTTTAATTCAATTGTATTATCGGATAAATATACTCGGTTGGACAATCAATTATCAAACATGGACTCGAGAAACTGCGAAGGAACTGTCTTTGCCCTGCCCTGATACGCCTTGTATGGCCCCCGTTCTGGACTGTGCATTGAGATTTCGGTGTTGGTATCGTAACTCTCTGGACGTTCATGACGATTTAGTCTGTCTGTCTCTGGTATCTCAGTTAAGGCCCCAGCAGCAACCATCGTCGACGCAATTTCTTGTTGACCAGCTTTGAAGCCCATAACTTCTGCCGTTGGTGATATAAACATGGATCTTCTTTTGTTATCCGTGGCATCCAGCGTTGAGAACAACTGTTCCTGGGGCTTGAGGTGTCCATCCATTTCGTTCAAGGACGTCGTAGACATTTGTCTTGATTTGGGGGCGTAGAGTAAAGGTATCTTTCCCTGAGACATAGATTTCCTCAACGAGGTGTGAGATGGATATGGGGTCTTCTCTCTGGACCCACCTTGGTTGAAAGAATCACCAGCTGGATCATCTTCCAGGTCAAACGCTCCCTTGGTAGAGCTTCTAGCATAGATGCTTCTCAGAATGAGGAAAAGCGTCACGCATAACAGAATGAACCCAGCCAGTGTCCCGACAGCGATGAATACTGTACCCGTGGGTGCGCTAGATCTCCAGATGTATGGGTTATCACCGGCACTCGGTGGGAAGATGCTGGGTGTGGACCATGTGGATACTGAGGCCGTTGCCGATATCTTTGGCATGGCTGCGCTTCTTGTGGTGGTCATTGTGTCTGTGGTCTAGACCTGATGATGAAGTGTCTTGTTGGTAATGGAAGAGTTCTCCACAGCGCCGGCACAGTAATAGTTCAATATCTGTAAGAGCTCCTATTCCACTGGCGCCTCGTGGGACTTAATGCCTGTAGCAGTCGATGGGGGGTTTCTTGGCCGAGGTTGCAAAGTATTCTTAGCTCAGATCTATCAACAATGGATTTCCGGAAAGGGAATATCACAAAACAAACACTTTGTGAGGATTGAATCCACAACCAAAACTTTTTCAACGTCTCTGGAGGGCAGCTATCACTGGGCCGGGCCCGTGTCTTTACTTTTGCTTCAAGTCACAAGGGTATCACTATCAACGCGGAGAAGCTGGATGTGGTGGCTGCTGTTTGTATTTATGCCTGGGGGGCTTGATGCCTCAAAGTTCATAATACCACCTTACCCAGTTTTTGGTGCTTTGTGAGTACGGGAATGTCACACACTGACACTTCTATGGCCGGGCGAACCAAGGATGACTGGCGCGTCATGAGTTATAACTATCAGTAGCACTTGTTACTGGTAACCGTAGACATCTACGGAGAATCAGGGTAGAGATCCCAACGCAAGTATCCCCCGATCGCGGATCAGACAACTGCCCGGCGCAGGTACAAGAAGCCAACGTGCGTAAATTATCCCAAAAAGCCTACGTCGACTGCTCAATGAGGGGCATGATAATTTGCCATCATCCTGGTACTTTGTACGTATACTGTCTTGCATTTTTCTTCTTTGGTGGATCCATTCAGTTGATGACTTTGTAGTAGGTATCCTCCTTTGACTCAATGACATCCAACCCACAAACCTCCTTTCTTAAGCTCTGGAACATCCCATGCGCCTCCTCCCAGTGCTCAGCACCGGAGCAATCATCCGTCTTGTGCTTTGGCTTCACACGTCCATCTGTAGCTGAAAAGTCTCTGAAACTCGGGCACCTTGTTCTAAAAGCCATGTAATCCGCGGTGGGGAACTGCTTGAACCAAGGCTTTGGAATCGGGGCATCTGAAAAGTGCAGGTATTTCACCTGGCCGAACATGATGTCACCTGGGCGATCCTCATCCTCGATCTGATAGTATGGTCTTTCCCTGGATGATGTCTCAAGTTTGTGATGTGCAAACACCTGATCATGCGCATCGGCCATGTATGAATAATGCGTCTTCTCCGAGTTGAACTGTGGGGTTAGCGTTCCATACACCTGATGTGGCAAGATCATGAACTCAGGGATCTCTTCAATACGTTCTTGCACGGTGGTATTTGGAGAGTAGTATGCAGAGTTGAACCACTGATCCCTAAGCACTTTCTTCAGCGGGAACATTTGATTCTGGACAAGTTCCATGTCAAATGAATCTTTGGGCTTATGGTCGATAGCATATAGCACTCTTTCATAGAGCTCATGTGAAGGTTGTATCACCATGACGATGTTCGTTAGGTCAAAATCAGTGATTGTTGGATAATTCGGTAGATGGTTGTAAAGGTTTGTATAAAAGTTCTTTTCATTAACCTTGGCCGCCAGATCATGATCATCATGGTGGATCCTCAAGTGTTCTGTCTCTGGATCCAAAAAAGCTGTAATTTCAGCGTTGATCAACTTGTCAATCCTGTTTTTTCTTTGCGTTTGGGTCAGTGGAATGAACCCGTATCCAACGGGGTCATACTTCTTGCTGACGCCTTTCTCGAACTTGATCTTCATCATCCAGTACGCCGTGGGCACCGCCAGTTTGCAAGGCGGTATGAAGAAGAGCTCATCGAGGTGGCTCTGTGTCAAGATGGCATCGGAATCCAGGTATATCACCCTGTCATATTCCGTCTGGTTGAACACCGTCAGCTTGGTGAAGCTCGATAGCCAAATGTTCACACTGTCACCACCAATCTGGACCAGCTCTGTTGCCTTCAATCGTACGCCATACTCAAGGGCGAAATCAGTCAAAAGTTTGTGCTCATTCGGGCTCCGTTGCTGGTCGAGATATTCCTCATTGACAAGCATCACGAGCTGTGCCCGGGACCCAAGCTTCTTGAGCCCAGCCAGCATCATCATGGCATTGCACATGTGGTTTTTGGAGGTGGCATACATGACATACGCCAGTTTGGACCAGTCGACAGAGTCCAGGTCTGTGCGGTTGTAAACTTCATCAATGACCTCAGGGTATAATACTTTGATATGCTCCCTGTCAAAATCCAGCACCTCCAGCTCATCTGACTTGAACACATGGTGATGTTGTGTCACGTTCCTCTCCTGCTTCAAGTACTGGAGAACGTCACGAGAGGGGGTGTGAGAGCTGTTGAAAAGCTCAAAGTCAGCTGTGGTTGCTCTTTTGCAGTACGAAGAAGCGGCAAGCAGGAGACTGAATGCTAGCAGGCCGGCTATGGCCAGGTTGAGTCCACGTCTGCGCAGTCCAATCCTCTTGCCTAGCAAGCTCTCCATTGCAGTCGTGTGTGTAATTGAGAAGTGTGATTGGAGAAGGTGACAAGGTGAAATATCGCTAGTGACCAGAATCCACCTGCCTGTGCCGGCGAGCCCAGGTGGTATGCACCATTTCGTGGGGAATAAAGGAATGCCCTCATGAAGCAACTCAAAAGGGAATCTAAAGCGAAGACAAAGCTACACAACACAGCCCGCACGGTGTCCCGGACAGCAATGCCAATGCAGGGGGCCATTTACCCCTGATACCCCCAAAGGGGCGAGGCACGTGGGTGGTGTCACTGCCTCCTGTGTGTGCATATACTGTCTGGATTTGGTTCTCGGCCCGCACGTTCTCAACGCTCGAGGCGAAGAGCCTCGCGCCCGAACCAAATTTAGCATATAACCGACGCACGTTTACGCCACGGATTTACCACTGATTACTGCATTGGGAAGAGTTGGAGATGGAAAGTTGGTGCCGTCCCATCCACCGCAGACACAGCCTCAAGGTAATGCTGGGGTGTTAGCAAGCACCATGTAGCTTGCACCTTCTTCTGCCCGGCACCAACCTCCCCACCCTCACCGGTGAATGGAAGCCTGCACATGCGCTGTCTGGGGGCTCGGCATTGCAATCGCCGGCTGTGTAGAAGGGGGCTTTTCGGCGAGTGACAGGTCACGTGATTGATATCATGTGGTCACGTGACATGTGGTGTGCGGGTGCGTCTCGTCCCTCAACCCTTCCGGGTTTGATAGCCATAGGACCCCAAGTGAGACGCAGGAGGGCAAGCTCTCTCACCATGCCTGACACTATCTATGTGCCACCGTTGCACTTTGCCCTTGTCGAAGACAGCATATACCGCTCGGGCCACCCTGTGCCGATCAACTTCCCCTTCCTGAGGACACTCAAGCTGAGAACGGTGATATACATTGGCGACAAGGATGACAACTACGAGTACTATGATTTTTTGAGAGAGCAAGGGATCCAGTTCAAGTATCTCAAGATGAAGTCTTCCAAGGAGCCCTTTGTGATGAATGACCCTGATGTGATCAATAGGGCGTTGGAGGTGATCATTGACACGGAAAACTATCCAATATTGATACATTCCAACAAGGGTAAGCATAGAGTTGGGGTCCTCGTGGGTATTATTCGCAAGCTTCTGCAAGGATGGACCCTGACTGGTATCTTTAACGAATACGACAAGTATGCAGGTGGCAAGGGGGAGAGTGATATGGAGTTTATAGAGATCTTTGAGACTAAGTTGTCTGTGGAGAGTTCGAGGATACCGCCTTTTGTGAGGTTGGATTGACATGCTTCTCTACGAACAGACTAAATCTGTATCATCATCATCATCATCTATCATTCAATGCTTTATGTACACAGTATGTTTATAATAGCGCCTTCTCACGAATGGAGTACAATAGTTCCATCTGGGCTTGCGTGAGCAACACACCTTCTGGAACAGTGACCTCCTTGGGCAAGGCAGTGGTCTTCTCGGGCTCCTTTGGCTTATAGGCCGTCCACCAATACAACGGATACGATCTGAGAACATTGTTTGTGACACATGCAATGGCGATGAGAAGAACAGAGCTCACAAGATGAGCCGGAAGGTACCACCAGCTCATCTCCCTAATCCCAGAGTCGATCAGTGGGATCAGCGCGGTGGCACCACTAGGTGGATGCACACAGTTGAAGAAGGACATCACAACGCTCGCAATGGCCACCGCAAGGGGACCACCGACCCAGTAGTGATCCCTACCGGACTCAGAGAGCGAGAACAGCTTCATGACACATACGCCAACGAGAGCAGAGATGAAATGGCCCAGGAGTATACTTCTAGGTTGCGCCAGCGGCGCAGTGTGCACGTTGAACGCCAGGATTGCAGATGCACCATAACTGGCAATGATGATGGGCGCATGGTGGGACTTGAACACACCAGAGTGCATGAAGACGCCTTCAATGGTCAGCAGAGACACAAAGGTGCCCACCATGATGTCCGGGACGAGTAGGTAGTCGGGGATGGCTCTTGGAGGACGGCCCCCGAGCCACCGCTGGGCCCAGTGGGGCATTCTGGGGACCACCGACCGGGGGATGTGTGCGTTTGTGAGTTGATCTAGCGAGAGCATTGGTATCTTGGGTAACGGGGAGAGAACTTCCCCGTTCGCTGTGCCTTGGCAGAAATGGAAATTTGTGCCAACGAAAAAAAAAAAAAAAAAACACACACACGAGCCCCACAGAATTTTGTACTAGGCAGCGTTTGACTCGGGAAAACGGAGTCATTGAAAGTTTGTCAGCGCGAAAGACACGAGCGGCAAGCGCCTGGGAAGAATTTACAGTTAATTATGTAGCAGCGGGGTTTATCCGGTTTCGCGCCTCCGCGCCAGAACACCGAAAACGGAACTGAGTCATAGACCTCTTCCCTCCATACTCCAAACACCAGCAGACACCACCATGGGCTTCAACATCGAGACCCTCGTGAGACCAAACATTCTGGCGCTGGAGCCGTACAGATGTGCCAGAGAGTGAGTTCAAAGTGTGCATTTTGAGTGTCCAATTGTGAAGCTAACACCTCCAGCGACTTCAAAGAGGGCATCTTGCTTGACGCCAACGAGAACGCACATGGGCCGGCCCTTGTGGATCTCGACACCGAAGAGAACAAGCTTGAGCTCAACAGATACCCAGACCCGCATCAGATCGACCTGAAACAGCAGATCTGTGACTTTCGTATTGGGGAATGTGCATTCAACGTTTCCGATGAAGATAAGATAACCCCCGAGAATTTGTGTCTCGGGGTGGGCTCCGATGAGAGCATCGATGCCCTGATTAGAACCGTGTGTCGTCCGGGGAAGGACAAACTCCTCACATGCCCGCCAACTTATGGAATGTACTCCATCAGCGCCACGATCAACGATGTCGAAGTGGTCAAAGTTCCTCTCGACTTTGACTCGTTCCAAATCAATCCAAAATTGATCAACGAGGCCATAAATGACGATCCCTTGATCAAGATCGTCTATGTAACCACCCCGGGGAACCCCACCGGAAAACTAGTGGAGATCGAGCTCATCAAAAAGGTGCTGGAGAACCCAAACTTCAACGGTGTCGTCGTGGCAGACGAGGCCTACATAGACTTTGCACCAATTGGCTCCTCGTTGGCTACACTCGTGAACCAATACCCAAACCTCGTGGTGATGCAAACTGTTTCAAAGTCGTTTGGACTCGCTGCAATCAGACTGGGCATCTCATTTGCATCGAAGAGACTTGCTTCCATCCTCAATGCCCTAAAGGCCCCATACAATATCTCCTCCCTCACTGCAGATGTGGCGTCTAGAACAATGTCTCCAGAGAGCATCAAGCTCATGAGAACCAACGTCTCTGTGCTAAACTCTGAAAGGGCTAGACTCATCAAGGAGCTGCTGCAGATTGACAGAGTTGGTAAGCTCATCGGTGGTGAATCGGCAAATTTCATACTCCTGCAAGTGGTTGACAAAGATGGCCTACCATCTAGCAAAGACGCCAAGTATATATATGAGAAATTGGCCACGGTAATGGGGGTTGTTATCAGATATAGAGGTAATGAACCAGGTTGTGCTGGAGGCTTGAGAATCACAATTGGCACCGAAGACGAGAACAATACGCTGGCTGCCAAGTTCAAGGAGGTTGTCAAGGAGTTGTGATTGGATTACAGATGGAAAAAAAGTTCTTTAAAGAATAATGTTAGATTGTCAAACGTACGTGCCATTAAAATGTGGATTTAACTTCACCAATATCCCTGGTTCTCAGTACGTCGATAACTGCTCCGTAAGATTGCAACTTGTTGTGAGAATCGCGAATTTTGAGCTTGATGTTCGATCTCTCCTTGTATTCAGATTCTTTGAATGATTGCGTCTTTTGTGAGCGGAAGTGTTCCAAAATTTTGGCATGGTTGCTATTCATTCGAGCTATCTCCTCTGTCAAAAGCCTGACATCAGAAGAATACTCCTTCGTAACGCTCTGAATGTGAGAAACAACGCCAAGAACGGTTTCTGGAGTGGGCTCACTATCAAAGAACACGTGAGATACAGTTTTCAACGACAGCAATTTCTTTTCAGCTTCACGCAATTCCACACTCATCTTGTTGTAAGACTCGCGCACCCGTTGTTGCAACAATGAGACTTCAAATGGCAATTGACGTGACGAGTTGAGTTGAGTATCTGAGAACCGTTGCAAGGCAATCACCTTCTCTGCAATAGCCTTGGTGCGTTTGCTTACCAAATTGACATCAGTGCGGACTCCTTCCATATCTGTCAAAGCCTCAACAAGCCCTCCGTTGCGCACTTCCCACTCTTCCAACTCATCTGTCAGGATATCCAGTAATACAGGAACTTCTGATAACCTCCACTGGTTACTGTGCCCCAAAGAAACCTTAGAGTGAATGACTGATGGGTTTAATTGATCACGAATGAAATCACGAAGATTATTGCTGTTCTCCTCAATAACCATGAGCTCGGCCTCTGTATCGTATATCATCATCTCAAGCTCCCTAGTGACATCATCTGCGCTCAGCTTCGGATACTTCACATTTTTTAACTGAACGTAGCCCTTCACATTCTTTGGAAGGGCAAATGATCCAACGTAGATCTCATCATTTTCAAATGCTGTCTGAGAGAAGTCAACAAGTTTGATAGCATCAGTGTTGACGCCCGTTTCAACCATAGGAACGGAGGCCTGGACAGGCTTATGTGCTCTTTCCACCGAGGCTTGAGTAGAAGCGTCAACACTTGACGACTCATGCTGTACGGCACGGCTAACAACGCGCACAGTGGATACATCTCCAGCATCTGTGGCATCATTTTCACCAACTTCAACAAAATCATTTGAACTTGTTTGAGAGCCCGGCGTTGCTAAGGATGGATCAATTTCAAGATTGTCTTTCACAGTTTCACCCAAATCAGCAGCTGCATCGTTTGTTTTTGAATCTTCAATGTTTAGATCATTTTCAATTTCCTCAGCCAATTCATCATCAATGTCTTCCAAATCGTTCTCATCATAGTTTTCACCGCTGGAGTCTTCCGTCTGGCCAAAGGAGCTCTGATGTAGTTGAGACTGCGACTCGTCCGCTACATCCTCCTCCTGTTTGGCTGCTGTATTACCAGGAATGTTTTGAGTTTGCCCAGCATCTCCAATGGTATCGTCAAATCCATGGAAGGAATCGTCGATTGCTTGTGAGTCATTCGCCTCAGATTCAATTTCCTCCAGGTTGGAAGTCGCAGATTGTTTTACGCCATCCTCCTCAGAACTCGGTGGGGCAGCCTGTGATTCCGCTGTAGGGTCAGCAAATATGTCCTTGCCTTGTGGCTCAACCTTTCGATCTGCGTAGGCACCAAATCCAGAGCTTGAAAAAGCCAGGGTTTCCTCACCACGCTTCTGGTTGCTACCTTTCTCCTCACCCGTATGATGCCTCTCACCAGCTCCAAAATGGAGTGGCGTAGAACCGAAACCGGAGGTTGATTTGCCCAGGCTTCCGAAGCTGGTTGGGCCCGTAGATGCAAACACCCTTGCCTCTGGGATGTCCGAGTGGTCCGCTGTTTCTTCATCGTCATCACTGGAGCTCGAGCTTGCAGATCCTTCTGAGTCACCAGAGTTTCCCCCCGTATTTACATCCTCATCAATTGTGTCCAGTATAGGATCAAGGTCGAAAGCATCATCGTTCTTTGCTGGGTTGGCAGCGTCAAGCGGCGAGCCCGAAGGTTGAGCTGCGTTAAACAATCCGCCTTTAGTCTCCTGTTCAGGCTTTCCAGGTACGGTCTTGAATAATGCTTCCTGGCTCGGTTCGTCAAAAAGCTGTGAATCTGTCGAAGAACCAGCTGTGGAGGGCTTGAATGCAGATTCAGCCCCGAAAGAGTTCTTTGGGACAGCTATTGAGCCAAATGGTGAGTCGATGGCCTTTTTGCCAAATGAAGCGAAAGGTGATTCTTTTTCAGCACCGAACGCTGATTCTGATGTCTTTCCAAACGCAGCAAATGGAGACGCCGCTTTAGTATTAGAAGGAACAGCTCCAAAGGGTGAGTCAGTGGCACCAGACTTCCCAAATGCACCAAAGGGAGATTCAGACTTACTGTCAGCTTTGACAGTTCCAAAAGGCGAGTCGGTCGAGCGGTATTTCCCAAAGGCGCCAAATGAAGATGTATTGTCAGCGTCTTCCTCTACGACTCCGAATGCTGCGCCGCTGTTGCTGGTGGACAATTGCGCAAACGGCGAGTCGTCCGTCTTACCAAAGCTTGCAAATCCTGAGGACCCGAATGCAGAGGAGCCAAACGGCACTGAACTCTGTGCAGAACTGCCAAACGTAGAAGAGCCAAACGCTGGCTTCGTCTCAACTGATGATCCGAACCCCGATGACCCAAAAGCAGGCTTACTTTCGGTGCTTGTACCGAAGCCAGATGCGCCAAATGCTTGTTGACTAGCCGTACCAGAGTTGACACCAAATCCTGTAGATCCAAAAGCAGGAGGATTTGACCCGAATGATGAAGAGCCAAATGCAGACTTATCGGCAGCAGAGGATGAAGCACCGAGGGTAGGCTTACCTGTGCCAAAAGATGAGGAGCCAAATGCCGGCTTACCTGTGCCAAAAGATGAGGAGCCAAATGCGGGTTTCTCACTGCCAAAAGATGAGGAGCCAAATGAGGGCTTCTGTTCATCAGCGGATCCAAATAACGACGGAGCTTGTGGTTGCTTTAGTTCTGAAGCAGGTATTGCGCTGGAGCTGTCCGACTTGGTGGCTTTGGAGACACGAGATAGGAGCTGATCTTCGTAAGCAACAGGCCCACGCTGCTTGAAAGTACCCTCTTTTAGATCGTGAACATGGAAAACAAACCAAGCTTGAATTTTTCCATCATGACCCAGTACCCAAACGGTAGGAAGCCATTCAGCTACCGATACACCAGCGCAAGGTTCCTCAACAGTCTCCTTCAATCTGACGTCGGTAATCAAGCCAATGGCGTTGACGTCATTGCCAGTGTCATCATTAATTGGAAGGGATGCCCTAGCAGAGTCATCTGCGGGAACCAGCTGCTCCTGGGTCAAAATTGCGGAGATTTCAGCAGAAGTTGACGATGCAAGGAATGTGAGTAATGGCATGGACTTTGACAGGTTATGCAGTTGTGATGAGTATACGGACTGCTTTCTCCAAACCGATCCAAATGCTGGAACTGCATCAAAAGTCTCACAAAAAAGAACTGGATTGTTCAATTGGACGATAAACGTCTTGTAATCGTATGATGGCTCCTCATCTTCATCAGGTTGAGGAGGGTTGCCATACACGACGAACAGACTCGAGGAGTCAATCCATATGATTGAGAGTGGGACAACGTCGTCTTCTTCAAGCTCTTCGGGGCGGTCGATCGTAAAAGTTGGCTCTCCTGTAAGTGTGATCGAGCCATCCATGTGAGCAAGGGCCAATCGGTCATCAAAAGGGGACCAACAGAAGTTGAGCACTTCCTTCCCAAGAAGTGTGCGAGTCGACGACTTCAAATCAACCTTGTATATTTCATCATTCGATAATAGTACTGCAATTTCCGAGCCGTAATACTGTGAAGGCGAAACGATTTCCACATCAGTGGTGAATTGAATCTCTTGAAAGGAATTGGTGATAGCTGTATAGTCAGCAGGCACTTGCTGGAACTTTACTGACCATCCGCTGCTTATAACCACCAGCTCCTCAGTCGCTGTGAATGTGATACTGTTGATATTTTGAATGAACAACCTGTGAACGCCCGTTTCGAACTGCTCTTTGCCCTCTTTGATGTCATCCCTCAGCTGATCTAGACGGCCAATCACCAATTCTTCGGGTCCAGCGGCAGCTATAAGACCCTTATGTTGTGCATATGCCAGGTTGTTTATGTGCTTGAAGGGTAGCTTCTCTCGGTAATCTCGAACCAGCTGGATTGGGCCACCCACGAGCTTGAATCCAAAGTCCTAAAGGTCGTTAGTAGTTGCCAATGGCGCAATTTAAACGGAGTTCTTCGTGCCCTGGTAGTACTCACGTCGCTTGTGTTGGATGGGAACTGTTCCGCAAGCTCACTCATCGCTGCAAAATAGCCAACCGCTGTGGTTCCAGTTCTCGCCTTCCAGCCTGTTAACGATCTCTCAGAACGTAAACACCAAAGGCCTGCAAGGGCGAAAAAACTACGATCAAGAACACATAGCACACCCGGACATCTCAACCCAGCAAATATGTCAAAGCGATGCCCTTTTAACCCACTCCCACTAAAAACGGGCCATATCATGGCTACAACCATGGTGCCGAGCACGAACGAGAGACAACCGTTGCTTGCCCAAGTTGCTAATGAGTCTACTCGAGATCTCGAGAGCTCACTCCCGCTGAGGAAATCTAATCGTTGGGCTGCAGCCACTGGGCTCCTACTCGCTGCAGCACTTCTTTTGACTGTTCTGATATACCCAACTGCTCAACATTCCCAAGAGCTCATTGAGCAATCTGTTGAATTCAAACTGACAGGGATGCACGTTGCCAAACTCACCTCACGCGGTCTGCAGCTCCAAGTGGACGCTACAGCCCTTGTCGATTACGACCTCATTGATAATAGCTTATCCTCACAGCTGTTCAAAGCCGGGGGCCTAGTGTTCCAGCGGGCGTTGATACAATCAGAGCCATTGGAAGTGATTGTGATACTTGATAATGAGGAAACAAACCTTGGAACTATTAAGCTTCCTCCGATGGACCTTGGCATCCGCAATAAGGTCAAGACTATCATGAGCCTGTCCGTTGACTTGGTGCCCCACACAAAGAGTTTGCTCAGGTTGATGAAGAGAATCATGAATGATCCAAAAGTGCTGCTAAAAATTCAAGAGACCGGATCAGTTGCGGTCAAACTCGGGATGATCCCATTGGGATCTTTCCGGCTCACCTTTGACCAGCTGTTGAGCCCATCGCTGTACTTCCATGGAATTGACTTTGATGAGGTTGTACTAGATGATCTGGTCATTGTCAAGAATGGACCAGGATATGATATCTCTGGACAGCTCTCTCTTCCAAATCCTATGATGAATAAAGTATTGGGCTTTGCAGTTCCTGAACTCTCACTAGCTTTATTAGTGCAAGACTGTGAGGGGAAGGCTACACTCCGGCTGTTCTCTGAGTATATTCTTTGCAAACCTTTCCAGCTCTCGCCAACTACCGAAACACTGAGTGTGAACTTCTCTACTGGGATTACCGAGCTGAACTCCCTTCTGCAAGACTGCGCCAACGGGTCTACTCCATTAAAGAAGATTAGCAAACAGCTCATGAACAATGAAACAGTGCCTGTAACGGTGAGTGACCTGACAATCCCTTCATCCTCCTCCTTGTTCTTGAACAAACTACTCGGCTTGATAGCTTTGCAATTCGACTACCAGCCAAAAGGTTCGATCGATCAATACATCGAGAGCGTCACCTTGGATAACGTAAAGTTCCAGTTGGAGAATGCTGGAGATATTCAGGTATTTATGAGTGCCGATGTGAACTTGTACGCTAAGATACCAGTGAAGGAGGCCACTGTCGACATCGTGAGAGGGACCCCTCGGCTATACTACCAGAACCAACAGTTTGGTGTGATCCACATCACCCAGTGGCATAACTGCACGAATGAGTGGGATGAAATTCTCTACGTCTATTTAAAGTTGGATCATGAAGAGGTTGAGATCGTCGACCCATCAGTCTTTAGCTCATTGCTTAACGAGTTGTTTATGAAGGGATCTGCTGCGGTGCAAGTGGAAGCAGATCTGGACGCTGTGATAAATGTTGAGATTGCACAGTTTGAGGTGGATGGCATCAAAGTGTCTACGGAGACCAAGATCACCAAGGGATTTATTTGACGAAACATTTTTATGAACTATAATTACCAATTTGTCACGTATATGTTGCGCGTTTAATCAACCTGGTGGGAGAGATGAAACGTCAGCAATCTCCTCGTCGGCGATTGCGATATCCACATCCGAAACTGATGTTGGAGTTCTTGGAATGGCCATCAATCCAGATCTCGAAGATTCAAGAATACCGAATGGGCGCATCAGCGTGAGGAAAGATGACAGACGCGATGGCTTAGCACTGAGCTCGACAATACATGATCTCTCAGAGATATCGAGAACCTTACCGCCAAACTGCTCCGCAATCTGCGTGACGGCGCTCAAATACTGGTGCTTGAGTCTGATGATCTCGGAAACGGTCAAGTTCTTTGGGTGGAACTTGGCAGATGAGGCCTCCCTGGAGGCAGTGACATCACCGTGCTGCTTCAATAGATCCTCAAAGTACTCTGGTCCAAGCAGCGACACTCTGGCCAAGAGAAGCTCTCTTTGGATGATCTGGGCGTTTGTGTAGTCGAGCACAGCGTACACAGGAACTAATGACTCGATCTGCTTTCTGGCCTGCTCAATGATGGCGGCCTTCTCTCTGAGCACGATGGTCATTCTGGAAAGATCCTTCACCTCGGTGCTGGCAACCACAAGAGAGTCAATGTTGAAGCCTCTAGCAGCAAGCGTCCCCGACACGAGAGAGAGCACACCAGGCTCGTTCTGGACCAAACAGTTCAGCACATGTGACTTTGGGCCTTGGACGATGTCGCTTGGGGCCTCGTAGAGGATGGACGCTACGGCGCCCTGGGTGCTCCACTTTGGAGTCTCCAGCGTAGGAAGCGGTGGTCTGGCGTGGTTTCTCAGCAGCTTGTACGCAAGAGCAGCGGTGGAGCTGGCTGACGACTGGTGGCGACAGTGCACCAGTGGACGCAAGCGCATGACGGCAGCCATTTCTCTTTGTCAGTTAGTGAGTGAGTGTTGGTTTCTCTGTTCTGGCGGGTGAATCATCTGTCGAAAATTACTCCGGGGCACCGGTCCGGTCAGAGGTGTCTGGGTGTGCCGGAAGCGGGCCAGCAGGTGAACAAGCAGCACAGGGAGCACAGGGAGCGCCGGCGCCAGGATAGCGGCCAGTGCCCTGAAGAGACTCAGAGATCCTCCTGATGCACTCGAAGTGATGGTACGCCTTGTTAGTCTTGTTTTCTAGCTTGTTGAGCGCGGTGTTGAGCTCCACGATGCGCTTGTCGCTGTGGTCCTTGCGCAGCCCATCCAGAAGGTGGTCCACTTTGAACGGCTTGGTGGGCGTAGCCCTGATCTTCCAGTCCTTGTTCATTGGGTCTTGCTGTGTGCTGCAATGCGCAATGTAAGTTTGGTGTAATAGTGCTGCCTGCGGAACGCTCTTGCCAGGGTGTTGGGCTAGAGTACAAGATCAAATGTTTCAAAACTTCAAACCGCGTATACTAGTACAAAAAGGGGCCGTCTCTATATATCGTTGAGTCCGCTTGACTCAATCTCCACATTCCCGTAATCCTCAAAGAGACGGAACAGGCTTGCGTACTCATCGCTGGTGATGGCACCTGCGGATAAACATGAAGCACTACCGAGTGCGCTCTCCTCACCCGTGAGATCGGCATGACTGAAAAGATGCCCAGCACTGTTCTGAACAGACGCCGCAGGAATCTCCGGTGCTGCCGCTGAACTCGATTTTGTGAATCCATCCACGGGGTCATAGAATTGGCCACTACCGGCTCCGCTTGGATTGACACTTGGTCTAGCGTTCGGTTCCATAGTCAACGGGCGCAAAACCTCATAGATGTCGCAGTGGGTTTTGGTCTTTATGTAAGAGAGCTCGCTATCCAGCAGATTCATCAGGAAGTTACTCTTGGGAAGATCTTTCGGAGCAAGCGCATCCCAATGATACTGCCGCTCCGGCGATTCATCTTGACGATTCAGCATGTTTTGACCAACCTTATCAAAGTCAAACTCTGGGTCCTTGAGTTGCTCAAAGATGAGCTTAGACGCAAAGACAATCCTCTGAGAGTTGTAGAAGCCAGCGCTTAGTGTAGACGACAGTTTGAGCAGGTTCGCCATACACGTCACCAGATCGCCATGAATTTCATCCAACAAGGACCAACGTGCCATATTACCCCTTAGTGCAGCATGCTTCCGACATTGTGAAAACTTAGCAAGTAAGGATGCTGTGAACAACAGCCCCTTAGAGATGGCGTTGTAAGCTGCAGGCCTGACAAATAATTTCACACTTGAATCAAAGTAGGAATTCATGTTATAAAGCATGTTCAACGAGGTATTCATGATCTCCATGGTGAGTCCCAAGCAGCGATCAAACAACTCAAAGAGGCTTCTTGTTTCGCCAGTTTTTACGAAGTGGTGGAAGAGATAAATCTGTAATGAGATCAACAGCGAGTTGAGCTCGTACACATTAATAACCTTCCTCGCCTTGGCGTGTGGCTTCAATGAGCTGTCACTAAGAACTTGCTTCAGGTTACCCAAACGACATGATGTGAACGTTTCAACCTCTTCAATATAATGCCTCAATTGCAGTGCGGTGGGCTGCCTTTTGACTTTAAAGCAACCTTGTGCAATTCTTCTATAGAGCTTTGTTTTCGCATCAATGAACTGGTATTCCTCGGCAATGAAGCGTTCCAATTCGTCTGAATCAGCACCGACTTCAGGCAGCCTAGTACTGTATTCGTTTTCATCATGGCAGTACGGTGTGGTTCCCAACATCACAGCATGTGTGGAGTCAATCTCCAGAATCTTGTGCCAAATCTTTCGCCAGAGCTGACCGGAATCACTACTGTGATGGGTGACCATTTGGAGCAATCCCTCTGGGTCAATGTGTAGTCCAAGGTTCTGACCTACAGAGTAGACAAGGCCCAGCATCGTTTTCGTCTCGGTGCCGTCCGCCACATCATCATCCTCTTGGCAGTACCTGTAATACAGCTTTTGGTAAAGGATCAACTGAAGTACTCTTATGCTGTACGGTTGTTCCAAGTACCTATAGTGATCTAGACACCTTTTGGAAACGAGTGCATACCCAGTAGAGAACAGGAGTCCTTTCATACCTTGAAACTCAGGTTTGTCTGTAAATTCTTGCTCTTCAATGCTCATGTATGACAATCTCAAGATCAAAAACAGGAGTCCAAGCGCAGCATAGTCATACTGGGATCTCTTGTTGACTTTTGTTGGTTTGGTGTTGCTAAACGACAATGGACCCAACAACGTTTCAATCTCAGCCATGAAAGGTGCTTCACTGACGAATGGCAAGAAGGGATAGACCACTTTGAAGAATCGTAGAAGCATTCGCATGATGATGTTATATGTTGGAAGAAACTCCAGAATCAACTCATCCAATGAGTTTGTTTTGGCCATCCTGGAAGCAGTTTCAGCCTTGTCCTCAACACGCTTCTTGCTGAGACCTGCAACTAGGTAAAATTCCTTTAGACTTGTCACTGGCACGACTTTTTGCATTACCTCCAAGTTGACAGTGGCGCCCTTCATAGCAGCTTCCATGGTTTTCCACAGAGAGTTCCAAACAACATGAAGATGAGCATCTCTCTTCACCAAAGCGAGAGATGAAGATCCTCCATGGAACTGCAGTCTCGATTTCTTAATCACAAATGGAACGGCTTGGTTACATATGACTAGTGCGTCAGGATCAAAGTCATAGCGAGGTCTATCAGCTGAGGGGGGTTGACATATTGGAGGCACAGCGACCGCGATGGTGTGTGGTATCACAGTTGGAGGTGGAGTTATCCCGGAGCTTGCAAGATCATGGACTGCAAGCGAGGCCTCGATATGTTTCACCCTTGCGGTGAGATCATCGTACGTTGGGAAAGCGTGGGCAGCAGCACTGGTGGACTGTGGTGTCTGCGCAGCGGAACTTGCTCCTTGCGGCGTGTGCTCTGATGAGCGCTCAGACCTGGACTCACGCCACGAATTACGCCACGGGTCCTTAGTGTTGACCCACGCAGGCTCTTCGTAATGGCAGATGTTTTTCACCCCACTTTTCAGACACCCGGTACAGGCGGGTTTAAGCTTGTCACACTATGGCGGCTCGTTAGAATTTGGCATGAAGGTAGACCGGAGTCGGCAGACTCTGGAGATACATACTTTGATCTTGCGTCTTCTGCACACAGCGCACGAGGTCGGCACTCTCTGTCTCTTTCTTCCCTCTTTCTCGTTGGACGGGTTGTCGACCAGCTCATCCGACATCCCGTAGCCTGGTCAGAAGATTAAGTGCTTTTCAGTGAGAATCACCACGTCAGCTCCAGTGCCAGAGTCTCTGATGCGACTATTCGAAAGGAACGAATATCCAGGATTCAAGGGGCTGAATTTAAGGGTCTCGCTCACTGTTCAAAGGGACGCAGCAGCTGATCACAACAGAAAACGGCGGGAATTTCAAAATTGCTTCGGAGTTCGCGGATTCCACTGTGACGGACGAGAAAACAGAATCGATATCTCCGCCAGATCCGAAGGGAGGTCGGGAATGCTACGACTACGACTGATCGCCCGGGGCTCTATCACACGTCAGTTCTTTGTCATTGAAAGTTTTACTGGAACCATTCGCCATTCATCATCGAGCCAAAGTCCAAACCACCACTGTCCTCGCACGCTTCAAAGTTGAGTAAGGCGTCGTTTCCCAACTCCAGCCCTCCAGGACCCGTTGAAGTGTTGTTCAGGATCATATCGAACATGTCACCTATCGATCTGTCATTCTCCAAGTCAGGCTGTGGCATAACCTGGCTCAACTCCGGTATGTCAATACCCGTGTCCTTGCCATCTGGAGACCCCGAGAGAAATTCGGTCTTGACATATCCCGCAGGGGATACAGCTTGAGGAGTTGATGCCCCTGTGAAAGCCGGTATTTGCTGCTGCTGTAGGGATTGTACAGGCCACGGAAGTGTGGTATTTCCAGAATCAACTCTTTTGTTGGCAATGGTTGACCGTGTAGCGCTAACCTCAGCGGAAGGAGAAAAGACCGGACACCTCCTGAGCTGCTCCTCGTCGGCATTCAGTACCAACGGAACAGAGTTCAAAAAGTTTGAGACTGCACCAGTGTCCTGTTCAATATCCTCAACATTGCTTGTCTGTACAATACTCTTCACTGTGGCGGTTGGTTTTCTCAACAGCACAATAAAGAAGCCAACAGCTTTACTCATTCTCCAGCTATAGGGATATTTCTGGCCAAGCTTCTCTGCCAAGTCATGGAATTTGTTCATATGCTGCAGTAGGATTGTAGCCAGCTTCTCACCTGAGTCCACATCAACGCTGAAGATTGATTCGTAGTCTTCAGTTTCATCTCTGATGACAACATTGTCTAAATCATAATTCTTGTGGTTGATATTCGAGCTCCTGTCAGACGATCGCGTCTGTTTAATTGAGGAGGTGCCATTATCTACCAGTACAGGTCTCATCAAGGGACCACACCTCGATCTCAAAATCAAGGATACCATGAACTGCATCGAACGATGTCCAACGAGTAAGAGCAATGGTGACAATATTAGGTCTGCTCCAGGACCGAAACAATCCAAGCCACATTCAAAGAACGAAGTCGAATTTCTGTACCCTTCCAGAGCACAGTCCAATGCAGTTTGCGCATAATTTCTTGCAAGACGTGCAGCGTGCGGATCTTCAGCACCTCTCGGTTCGAAATGAACATAGAGAATGTAGTTGAGCAGGTACACCATCATGTTCACCGTGACATGTGCCCCTACTTGAATTGCACGCGATGCGGATGAATGTAGTGGTTCATTTTTCGATCTGTTGATGAGAACTTTCCCCAGCTGTGGTAGGGCACTTTGATCCGTCGAGGTTCCAAATCCGCTTATGCTATCCTGCAATTCCTTGATAAGTGCATCGACGTCTGATCTTCTAGCAGGGGTTTTAACGTTAAGGAGGACATTCATGGTTTTCGACAGTAACTTGTCGAGTTTGGCCTGTATACGGAAGTTCTTGATAACCGTCATTTCTTTCAGATCATTTTCAAAGTCATCAAGGCAATCTTCGGTAGGTAACATGGTGTCACTGAACTCCTCATAACCTCTTAGACCTCTAGGACAGCCCAGATTTACACTTTGGGAAACATCCAGAGTGATCAGGGCATACCATATCTTTCTCCATAGGTGTCTTTGTCTTTCGCCTCCAAAGTTTTCAAAGTTTTTGGGATCACGGTGTAGACCGATACTGATTGCCATTTGTATCATCATCCCCAAAAAGATTTGTGAATTAGCGCCATCGGCGCCGTCGGCATCTTCTGGTGAATAGGTGGCGTACATCTTCAAGTACAGCGAACACTGGACAATCTTGAGTGATGATTTGCGCATAAGCTTCAAATTGGAGAAGCAATGTTTGACACAATCAACGAGCTCCAGAGGGATTTCATTTTCCTTGCTTTGCATGAATTCACGCTTTGCTAAAAGCTCTGGATAAGACTTTGTCGTCACAGGCTTATCTAGAAGTTTGTTTGAGCTATTCATCGGTAGAGTATTCCAGACAAGTCGCAAGATGATACACACTGTACCCACGAGTGCGAAATCAACGCCTTGTTTGATTTGGATCTTGATTGATTGGTCCTCATCGTCAGGTGCGCCCATTATCATGAGCACTTCTTCTCTGAAATCTTTTTCGTCCACATATGGCATGTAGACATATAAAACTTCAAAGAATCTTTCAATGAAAATCCAGAGGGCTTTCTTCGTGGGTAGGTATTTCTCCATCATCTCCACTGGGTTCCTCTTGAAGTCTTCTGGAGTAACTTTTCGATGTTCAGATTTGGTACTCGTGTTGGAGTTACTGCGCACCGACTTTCGACGCTTCCGTTCCTGTGAGTCAGCCTGTTCATTGCCGATCAGAAATGTGTTGTCACCAATCATCAATGGACACACGCGGTCATCAGCACGATCGATGTCCGAGGTTGGTGGCGTTCTAGGCACAACATCACCACCATCGTCGTCACCAAATCCACGCTTTATGCCTCTATCAGCCTGATTCCCCACAGAGTATTGATCTTTCCCTTCGGCATTGTCAGACACAGGACATTGATCGATCTTTTCAGCACTGTCAGTCACGGGAAATTGACCCTGCTCTTCAGCATGATGCGCCACGGGGCATTGGCCCTTTTCGTTGGTATTTCCAGACACAGGGCAACTTTGAGGTTCTGAGGATGGTTCATCCTTTACCGCAGAACTCTTTACAGAGCTATTGATGACAATTTGCTGCGCCACGGGACATTTTCCTTTCGGAGGGACAACTTCCGTCTGTTCCATACTTGACGGTGTAGTGGTTCCCGGACCTGTTGCCTCTGCAACGGTGTGCTTCTGAATGTTTCGTTTATGCTTGAACTCCTCCACTTGCTTGCGAACCTTGAATATATGTGCCCAGAGGACTCTCAGATAGGGGTCACCTTTCATGATGGCGAGCCATGAAGTTGCCCCCAAATGCGTCGTCGTATTAGACTTTATGTGCAGCATGTCAAACTTCTTACCCAAGTTGAGAGTCTCATTTAGGAGTTCATCATTGTTTTCGGCGCCGATACGATCTTCGTCCCCATCCAGACCAGTAGAGGTGTTGTTCAACTGTGTCTCCAACCCGTGTATGCGTTCTTTGAGCTTCCCCACATCATTTACTTGTTCAATAAAGAGTTCTTCCGTAGAAAGCGGCTGTGCCCAGGTGGGGTCAACAAAGTGACAGAGGTGTGCGACACCGGTCCTTTCACAGGAGCTACATATGGGCCGTCTCTTGTCGCATTTAACCTTGCGTCGGCGACATACTGTGCACGAGATTGGCACTCTGTTGCGCCTCTTAGCAGCGGCGGCATCAGCAGCAGATGAAGGCGGCGGTTTACGCTCACCCTTGAGAGAGACTTCTTTCTCCTCATTTCCTGTCATCAGATCTGTAGGGGATCAGGCACTGGCCGCTTGGGGAACTTGGTGGCTGCGCAGGATCTGGGTGCAGGCTTGTTGGAGCGCTCTGGGTGGCTCGGAGATGTGATGTGTGGTGAGGTGAGAAACTTGAGGACAGGAAGTGTGTGTGTGCCCTGGAGTAACGACAGTCTGCAGAGACGACAGAGGATGACCACAGTAACGGCAAGCCTGTACCCGCCCACCTTTTTTTATGACAAATTGTCGTGAGACTTTCGGGACTGATGATTTACACCTCAAATTTCATCGCGAGGGCCGTAGGTTTCTACAAGGCGTCCCCGCACAGGTATCGCGGCCGCTGACGGCCAAGGGAGCGCGAAGCACAGGCAGAGGGAAACAGCCGCTAGGCAGAGAATCCGAACACAGATGGGCTGAGGATTCTGGAAGAAAACACCCAATTTACATTGTCGTCTGTTTCAACCTGAAGGGCCCATATTTGGCTTGTGGTACAATGCGGGATGTCTGTCAAAGGGACCGGAGACAAACTACAACCAGAGTGCGTTCTTTCTCGGCAGCTCTCGAGTCACAAGTGTTACCTGACACCAGCAGACAGTCATTTGTTTCCCAACAGAGTCATTTAACCGTAACTGTGAACTTTTTTTTAGCAGCTCTCTTAAGGGTTCACCGATAAATTCCGTGAGAGACTCTCAAACGCGAAACGGGAAGAGCTAGCCGCACCTGTAACGAAATAAGCCTGTACTTCAGTCTTCAGGCGATATCCTTAACAGACCAGTAACCTGCTACAACCAATTTACTAAAGCATGCGAGTGGTGTCTTGTGTGCTGCTGGGGCTCTTGGGCATTCGTGGAACTGGGCGCTTTGTCCAGGCCTGCTTTTAGGGTGTCCGGTGGTTGAGTCTCTTTCTACAGACTACAGTGGCGTGAATAGCCCTCGCGGCAGACCTCTCCGATATCTCCTGAGGCATCGGTAGTCCTTCTCCAATCTCTGCGCATTATCGGCCGCAACAACGTAACACTTGGGGGGTCTAGTCTCTAGATCATGCAGCTCGAGACTCGATACACCATTGAGTCTACCATAATTACATCCTACGTCCATATGGTAGACTCGAGACTGAGATTGTCAACCAATCACCCACCTGGGCTGGCGATACTTGCCAAGTCTCTGTAGACTGTTTCGCTCAGCTTTTAATACACAACTGTATACATTTCGCCGAGCTGGTGTTACTGTTTCCCATTCCTTAAGCAGCGCCCGCGATTGGAACACCCAGCCTGGATTTCAAAAGCCAGTTTGAGCATCGACATTGTAGTCTGTGATATGACCTCCCTTGTTGTCACCAAAGTTTCATCCCCAGAAGCAATGGTGAGTTCGGAGGCTGGGAGTACCTGGGTCCTGTAACATACGTCTTCTCAGCCCCAGACCCTAGACTTTAGATCGTAGAGATAATTAGGGCGCATCACCCGGCAGGTACACCCGGTTGGCAGGTACGGAGAACCAGTGGCGAGTTAAAATGGATAGCAGCCCAAACACGCAAGCAACATTAAACATATATATCCTTTAACAATGCAACCTATGTACACTTCATGGTCAACGGAGATGTGTGAGCCAAAAAAAAAACACACAGTCATGAACATCAGCAGCAGGAGGGCCACCGTCATCGCCATAGCCATAGTCACTATCATAGCCATGGAGACGACCCATAATAACTATATGCTGCATTCTCCTTGAAGAAGTATTGCTCCAGCTCGAACCCCGAGATAAGAGAATCAGGGAAAACAAAAGGTGAATCACCAGCATCTATCGTAGATGTTTCATGCGAGACACTTTTGGAAGGCAACGGCGCCAAGACAGATTTGTTAATGCCTGCATCGTTTGCAAATTGATCTATGTTGGCCCAGTCTTGAAGCACCTGCTTCATCCACCGGCTATTCTCTTCGGCCCCCACTGCGTTTGGCGGCGAGCTAGTCATTCATCCAGCAATGTCAACCTTCTCAAAGGGAAACAGCGCAGTATATATTCTTTGCATATCGTCCGATGTATACCAAAAGAACCAATTGTCGGCTTCGTACTTCTTAAAGTTTGCCAATATGTCCAAATCCACTTCTGAGGGAACGAAATGTGCCCCAGGTGGTATCTTCAGGAGGGTCGTTGCAATAAACGTGTGGCACGATAGTACTCCTCGCCCATCACGCTATACACACTCAAGATGTGTCTTGATGACACAAAAACCAGGTTGTAAATCTGATCAACCATATCCATGCATTTGGAATCAGCATCACAAACACTCATCTTGAATATCTTGAGACGGGAAACAACCGCAAAGAGCATTTGTTCCATTCTATGTGCACACGTCTCAATCTTTGGAAGTAAAAGCGCCGGACAGCCAAAATGCCTCGCCAGATCATGGTCCTTGTTGTTGTTATTGAAAAATAACACAGTGGGTACGTCAGCGACAAGAGCTTCAGAATCTTCACCAGATGCTTCACAGAATACGCTAGGTCCATTTTTCTCACAAGAATACGTGGTAGTAAACAATTGGCCAGGAATGACACGCCATCGGTGAGTTACGCCATCATCTTGAGCTTCTAGGAACGCTGAAGCACTGTGACAGATTCCCTGTTTATTATTTGATCCACGGAAGGAAGCGAGTCCAAGAGATCCTCTAGAGGGCGTAACTTGGTGAGCAAATTGAGACACCTTTGGCAGATTTCTGATATCAAGGATATCTGAGAGTAATGAATACAAGATTTCAGCCATCTTGCTAAAATCACAGATGGGCTTATCAATGGCAAAGTCTGTTAAGTTCTCTGATTCATCAAGATGTGGTAGATCTGTATCGTAAAGTTGATCATTAATCAAGGATGGCCCACCCGCAACCATTAACTGGTGAACATCCAGATATACGACCATGTACCACAATCTTTTTGCAAAGTTTGTCGGGTGCAGTTGGTGAGACAGTCTCGAAGGGCCCCTGTTTATAGAACACTGAATCCCATGGTATAGTAGCTGACCAAGCCTCCCGGAAGTGGATACAGTGAGACAATTGGATCCTTCGCGGGAAATGAGTTC
Organism: Williopsis maclurae; assembly: GCA_003708355.3. Classification (NCBI taxonomy): domain Eukaryota; kingdom Fungi; phylum Ascomycota; class Saccharomycetes; order Phaffomycetales; family Wickerhamomycetaceae; genus Williopsis; species Williopsis maclurae. The sequence continues at coordinate 180,564 of PPNZ03000001.1, forward strand.
GTAGTGTCGCTTCAGCAACACCAGCTGAAAGTGAGAAAAAGAGGGACTTTCAGCATTTTTTCCACTTCATCAATGCATCTCTCGACAGCTTTGAGGACATCATCCCTGACTGGATGATCCAATGTGTAACTTTCGGCTTCATCAGCGACTCGATCCACCGGTATGGTGAGGGTGAACGAGGAAAGTCTCATAATCATGAGCAAAATCCCCATCGGCCCACACTGGGATCTCCTGGAAAAGTTCACACCAGGGGTGGAGCGACTTCCAACATGTTCTGAGACCTGTAACTCAAACACCTCACGCTGGAGAACGGGGTATACGATTCCAAGCTCAGATTCAAAGAATCCGTCCATGAGTAACCAAATGAGCTTATGGTCACTCAGATAGAGCTTGGCCATCGACACAATGGACAGGTCTGCGGCGTCACTGAGTTGAACCGAGTTGATTTCGGTCTTTTTCACAATGGCCTTTGCACACTCCTGATACTTTGCGTCTCCTGCCCAGCACGAGCCCGTTTTCTTTCTGCATCTGAGAGAAAGCACAAGGGAACTGATAAACCTGTCTTTGCGTAGGAGTGACATCCACGTAAGAGGGCCCTCGAACGTCATTCCCGGTGCACTGCCTCAATGGCATCCTGATCAACAGCAGCTGAATCCGCCACCAAATCTGTGAGGGGCGCCGAAGGCGCCAGACGGACCGGCTTCTGCGCAGGGGGCGGACTTTAAAAGACCCTCGAGGTGTCTAATTCGATCACTGAGCTCCACCAACCCGACAGTATACTCGGATTTTTGACCGTTGTCAGGCGCACCAAGCACCTGAACGTCATGCTGCTGCAATGTCTCACCGCTGCTATTCAACCATGACGACTCATTATAGTGGCTACTTGCGCCTTGGTCTTGTTCTGCCTGCACATAAATAATACCCGCCCACAGCCGCAGCAACGCAGCTTCATCTATCGGTATCGGCACTAAAAATCCCACCTGTGTGTCCGGGTGTTGTGCCCACGGCGGATTGTGGATCTTCGCGAATTTGTTGTTTCTGAGGATTCGGCAAGGGAAAAACGTCTGGTGGTGGCCGTGCGGGCCTTTGTTATCTCCCCGATGCTGCCCCTTGCGCTGCTGAACACATGTCCATAACGTTCAAGTCCGAAAGCTCCGCGCCGGCGAAGAGGAAGCGCACGGTAACCTCGTGCTCGCAGTGCCGCAAAAAGAAGGTTCGGGTAAGTGATGCCGCTGCAGAATATGCTTGCCGTAATGTATCGATGACTGACATCAACAAAACAGTGTGACAAGGGCCGCCCACAATGCGAGGTGTGCGTCAAGTCCAAGGCGGGCCACATGTGCGAGTACCAGGAGCCGTCGTGGGATCAGGATGTCAAGTCCTTCAGCACAAACTATGCGACAGCAGCCACGGTACCGATGGCCCACATCCAGCTGAGCACACTTCCGAAAAAGCCCAAGAGATCGACATCCGTCGTGGATTGCAACGCGCAGACTAGCAGGTTCATCATGCAGTCGACTGAACCAACGGTACCAAAACTCGAGCATGGACCGGCGGTGCCATTACCCTCGGGCACAAGGGACTTGTTCTCCGCACAGCCCACAGCTAGCCATCATTCTCTCCCACCGTTGGAGCAGCAGTTTAACATGAGACATCCGCTCATGTCCTCTTCTGTTGTATCGCCACCATCACCCAGCGCATTTGGCCTGCTGCCACGACGGGTGGGGTACGCCGAATCGAACCTTCGTGGTGATTTCGGCAACTCCCCGGCAGCGCTGGCATGTGAAGATATGTTGGTGAGCTTCTATGACTTCCAGGAACCGGTGCACATGCGTGCTGGCCGTCTTGTTGCGAGTGGGCCCCTATCGCTGGCCGCCTTGATGAAGAGCGACCCATTCCTCAAGGTCGCTTTGTTGAAAGCGAGACGAGAGAAGACCGGATCACCTCAGTCCGCTGTCGACATGAAACACATGGATGGGAAGCAGCTTGTACATCAAATTCTCATGAACAGAGACGATAAGAACAACAAATCCGATGAGGCCTTTCAGGCAATCTTGCTGGAAAACGAAACTTTGGACGAGGTTAAAGGTGCGACACAACGTGCCGATACACAGTTATTCGGCGCTCCCAGTGCTGACTACGAGGCTTATACAATCGCAAAGGCTGAAGAGGCCCTGCCGGATCAGGCGCTTATGTGGACACTCATTGATCGATTCTTTAGAGGTTCACTGGCGGTTTTCATCCCATTTCTTACAGAGTCCTTCTTTAGAGAAAGAATTCAAACGATCCTGGGGCCACGTTCAGATCAACCGACAAAAGATAGTCGTGCGGCCGTTGGCCGGAGATTCGATTTTGCATACCTTGCGATGGTGCTGATCTTGATGAGATTGACGTCGCTCGGTGTCACCAAGACCGATCATAACACACCAGAGGAAGAATACATCTTGGCGAACCCTATCGGACCAAACGCTATCAATGCCGCTCAAATGTGTTTGAATCAGTTCAGGCTGCTGAGAAGAAGCGCAACACCAGTGATTCAATGTGCCCTATTGATGCGCATGTACCACAAATTTGCACCAGAGGAAGGCGAGGGAAGTCTTGGTGGTGATAGTGAGGTTTTTCTCGGTGTCTTACTCCAGATGGGCAACTCCATTGGACTGAACAGAGACCTCTCTCATTCGACACAGCTCGCCAAGTTCAATAGGCTGGTAAACATGTGGAGGTTCGCATGGCATGAGATTGTGTCGTTGGATCTGAATCAAAGTTTAACTAGAGGCAGTCCGCTTCTCGTTGATGAGAACAGTTTTGACACCATGCTTCCCACTCTGAGAACTGATGCCTCTAACATGGAGAGTATCGACGTATTGGAAAGTGCAGTGAAGAACTTCCAGGTGACTGACGAGATAAACCAGATGGTGAGGGATATTCTACGAGATGTTTTGAACATCAAGAGACCCGTACGGCTTGGTGGACTGTTGGCCAAAACTTCAAGACTTGAGCAATACCTTGACGTCAACTATCGGTCGGTTGAGGCGCTTCTAAATCTCCCAAATGCCACTCTCAGCGAGTCTACATCGAAGATGCACAAGTTTAGGCATTATGTGGAGCTCAAAACTGCCCTTTACACGATTTACTTCCACGTCATGAACAGCTCAGGCTCCTTGAACTACTCTCTGTTATGGAAACTGTGGGAAATATGTATGGAATTGGTTCCGTTGTCATACATGATGCTTACGATCAACAACGGAAAGACCAACTACTTTGAGGAGATATTTGGTCCAAATGCGCAGCTCATCCTGGTTCCAAGAATATTTGCACCTTTGCACAAGATCTCACAGCTATTGCACGCGTACATCCTCAGATCCTTGGACAGCAAGTTCAATTATCCTCGCTCTGAGAAGGGTCAAATAATAGAACAGATTCTGTTGAAGGTGAAAGACTCCTACTCTCTTGTGAGAGACGGGTTCGCCTCCCTGAGTTCGAGCTACTACCATGCATGGAGAAACTCCAAAGGTTTCGACTTTACACTGGAGTTGATCAGTAACGAGGAGAACAACATCATGGACAAGCAATCTGCGACGAACAGGGAGTGTGTTGAGCACGATGTCCCAGATAGCCTAAACCATTTCCAGGCTATTCCAAAGCGCAACGAGCTCTACGAGATGACGCAACGCCAGCTGGAACAACTACTGGAGCTTATCTCATCCAAGCGGTTCGAGGAGCCCATTCTAAGGTTGCTCAACACCAGAGGCAAGCGTACTTCCAAGCCACCAAAGGCTTTCACCGACGTCGCCTCCGATGTTGGTATAGAGTCAAATGCATCCTCAACACCACCACAAGGGTTCCATGTAAACCCTAACGTCCTGAGCAATGTCGAGATCGACATGCTGTGGCTAAACATGGTGTCTGACTCGCCTCACCTGCCCCGGGACCAACCCGACGATGGTATCACTTTCGAGAAGATAGTGGGCCAGCCATTTGATGTTTTCAGCGACCTCCCGTTCTTCAGCGAGAGCCTTTGCGATTAGATCTAGACAATACGACGAGATGCTCCATTGGATGACCAGATGTGGAAATTTTAGCCGTTAAATTTGTGTACATGACAGCGGGCCAAATCGGGCAGCGACCCCGGAGCGCGACATCGTCGTGGCCCGCTAAAAATCCCCGTTCGGCTGCGACTCGGCTGACACAACCGGACCGCTGGAGAAACGCTGCTGACCTGGGGTATAAAAGGGGAAGACTGCCTCCTCCAGAGCGGGGGGCACTGCCATGTCACTAACAGGCGAAAGACTCAGCAGCAATGGCAAAGATCACAGTGAAGAACCCCATCGTGGAGATGGATGGCGATGAGATGACCAGAATCATCTGGCAGCTCATTCGTGACGAGCTTGTGCTCCCGTATCTTACCGTGGATCTCAAGTACTACGACCTGTCAATGGAAAACCGTGACAAGACGGACGACAAGGTCACGGTGGAGTCTGCAGAGGCGACGCTGAAGTACGGTGTCGCTGTCAAGTGTGCCACCATCACCCCTGATGAGGCCCGTGTGGAGGAGTTCAATCTGAAAAAGATGTGGAAGTCGCCTAATGGAACCATCCGGAACATCTTGGGTGGTACCGTTTTCCGTGAGCCCATTGTGATCCCCCGTATCCCACGTATCGTCCCACAGTGGGAGCAGCCAATCATCATTGGTAGACATGCATTTGGTGACCAATACCGTGCTACTGATGTCATCATTCCGGGTGCAGGCGATCTCAAACTTGTCTTCAGCCCTAAGGATGGGGGCGAGGCAGTGGAATGGCCAGTGTACGACTTTGATGGTGCCGGTGTCGCTTTGGCCATGTACAACACTGATGACTCTATCGAGGCATTTGCTCATGCTTCTTTCAAGCTAGCGCTGGAGAGACGCTTGAACTTGTACTCCACAACTAAGAACACCATTCTGAAGAAGTATGATGGTCGTTTCAAGGACATCTTTGAGGATCTGTATGCTTCCACCTACAAAACCCAGATGGATGCGCGTGGAATCTGGTTCGAGCATCGTCTCATTGACGACATGGTTGCCCAGATGCTCAAGTCCAAGGGTGGCTATATCATTGCAATGAAGAACTACGACGGTGATGTTCAGTCCGATATTGTCGCTCAAGGATTTGGCTCTCTTGGCCTCATGACATCGGTGCTGGTCACCCCGGATGGTAAGGCATTTGAGGCCGAGGCTGCACATGGTACCGTCACCAGACACTACAGACAACATCAGCAGGGAAAGGAGACCTCCACCAACTCGATCGCTTCCATTTTTGCCTGGTCCCGTGGAATCATCCAGCGTGGTAAGATCGATGGGACTCCAGACGTTGTCAAGTTTGGAGAACTTATCGAGAAGGCCACTGTGGACACCGTACAGCTTGACGGGAAGATGACCAAAGATCTCGCCCTGGCCGAAGGTAACACCGACAGATCGAGCTACGTCACCACTGAGGAGTTCATCCACGCTGTTGCCTCGAGACTCAAAGGTGCCTATGCTTCCCTTTAATATAAACTGGGCTATATATTTATTGCGTGACTTGTAGCAATTTGACTTGGTCATTTGCCCCGGCGTTGGTTTCCCGATCCGGCGCACAAATGTCATCCCACTAACAAATTAGTGAAAGAAGGCCCGTGAGTTTCTCCATATCACAATCAAGACAATGAGCGAGAAACCACTAGTGTGTGAGTGACTGTATCCTATGACGACACCCCTGTACTGACTGCTCAAAGTTGCACCAGAAACTTACCAGTACGACAAGGGCTCCTTGGATGTGTCCGAAGTCCTTGAGGACCCAATACTACAATTCAAGAGCTGGTTCGATGAGGCTTCCAAGAACGAAAAGATTCCTGAATGCACCAACTTCTCCACAGCTGAACTTCCTTCTGGCAAAGTTTCCAGCCGTGTAGTGCTGTTCAAGGAGCTCGACAATAGGGGATTCGTCATCTACTCCAACTGGGACTCCTCCAAGAAGGCCAAACAAATCAAGAGCAATCCACAGGCTGCCCTGACATGGTTCTGGCCTACTCTCCAACGTCAAGTACGCGTCGAAGGTAAGACCGAGTTTGTTGATAGAGATATTTCACAGCGCTATTTCGACACCCGTCCTCGTGGCTCCAGAATCGGTGCATGGGCTTCTCCTCAGTCCTCATCTTTGACGAGCAGAAAGGAACTTAGCGAGGTATACGCTGCAAGGGAGAAAGAGTTTGAAGGTGTCGAACAGATTCCATGTCCAGAATATTGGGGTGGATTGAGAGTTGTCCCATTGGAGATGGAGTTCTGGCAGGGGGGCCACAGCAGACTCCATGACCGTGTGGTGTTCAGAAGAGACACCGAAGATGATCCTTGGAAAGTGGTGAGAATTGCCCCATGATTTATTTAAAAAAAAAAAGAATTGGCCATGGAGCCTACGACATTGATTGTAAGATATCGTCAACCTGCTGGCTCATTGCACCGTGCACCTTCAACTTATGGAGCTCCAAGGTGATTCCTTCCAGTTCTTTTCTGTGGAATGCAGTTTTAACCACTTTGGGGAAGCTGACGTGGATCGTACCCATCAGCAGGGAAAAATATCCCATGGAATCGTCGCCAAGTTTAGAGTAAAGCGCATGTAGCTCGTTAATATGTGAACAACAAGCCTGCATACATTGTTCGTCCTCCACCAACTGGATCAATAGACCAATGCACAGAACCTGAATCTCATTATCAGAAGTTGTTGCACTCAGAATCGCTCTCTCCGCAAGTTTGGAATGGTAAATGTACTTCTTCTTCACTCCAAGTACAATGAGTAACTTCAACGCAAACACGTTATCTGTCACATTCTGGTCGATCAAAAGTTTGTCAACCACTTTTTCAAATAGCACAGGTACATCGGCCAGAGTGGTGAGATAATGTTCAAAGAGCAGCAATAGTAAATTGTCTTCGGATCCACCCATGAGCTCCACACATAAGGGAAACAGTTCATCATCATTCGTCATGTCTTTAACCAGCAAGGAGACAGCAAGATGCCTGGGCGTCATGGCTTCCAATTTTTGTCTCCACTCTCGGAGTAGTGCAGTTGTTGCCTTCGATGTCTTCGATTCGGCCTTTTTCGTCAACAGTGTCTTCACAAGCGGTTTCACATGGACTTTCAAGTCCAAAACCAGGACGATATAACCATAGACATAGCACATATCAAAGTTATCACTCTCAAAGGCAAAGTCCACGCCACCATGTGCCTTGGTGTACTTGAGAAATTGCGGCTCCATGAGCTTCAATGCCAGATCAAGTAGCCCTGCGAGTGAGAGCTTTTCCTTGATTCCTTCCAACAGGAAACTGAGCTCATCGGAGTACTGGGCGTTTGCTCCCTGAGCCCTCAAGTCTGTAAAGCTCTTTACTTGGGCATCATTATCTTTAGACGCTGCAGCCCGTGGTTCATCATCATCATGGTGCTGTATCTCACGCTGCTCATCCCTCTCCATCAGAAAACTTCTCTGCATTCCATAAGTCTTCTTGCTTCGAGCCAGTCTCGGAGAAGCCGGGGCACTGGGTACCGGTGTGGGAGTGTGTTCTTTATCCATGCTTTCGTAAAACTTTTCTAGCTGTTTGTGACTCTCTCTGTTAGCCCTCTTCGGTGACTTTAGAGAGATCTTTAGTGTACTCTTTTTGGGGTTGCCAATATCGTCAAGCATATCCCAAACCGATTGATCTTGTTCACTGGGCTGCTCCGGTGAGGCAACAGATGCATCAGAAGTTCGTGATGAGACGGATGGCTTCGGAGATGATAGCGAACGCAGCACGCGAGAAGCAGGCGAGTGAGACGCCTGGCCAAAATCGAGCACCCTTCTTGGGCTCTGCTTCGGCGACGGCGTGGGTGACCACATTGGCTTGTTCTTGGACTCAATGAAGAACTTGTTCATCCCTGGCGAGAGCGTCGCCTCGGTCATTTTCTCTGGTGGGTTTGTCCCATCGGCCTCATCTGTCGGTTGTGCTTCGTACTTCGTGGGAGACAAGTCAGCAGCAGCGAGGAGCGTTCTCGTCCGTTTGATACCCTTCCCGTAGGCCCTGCCCATCGTGTCCCGCACTCAGTCTTCGTTGCTCCAGTTTTCTGATTCGAAAGCCTCACCTCTGACGCGATGAGATCCAGGAAGTTCACATGAACGCGAAATTGTATCCAAGGCCACAAGAGCTCACCAACCAGCGCTGAATGTACGGTGACTTCGCCAACAAGCTGGTGCTGGACGCCAAGAGAACACAGAACCTGGAGTACTTGACTGTGCTGCAAGATGAGCTGCTGCGGTCGGTGGTGAAAGAGACAAAGGATCTCGCAAGGTCGGTGGAGCAGATGGACGAGGAGGGAATGGACAGACGCGAGCTCTGTCCACATTTCGTCGCGCATCTCGCCATGAGACGCAACAAGAGATGTTTGTTAGCGTATGAGAGGCTGAGAGCCGAAAGGCTCGATCAGATGGCCTGGGAGAACCAAGATCCAGAGATTAGAAACCATAATGAGCTTGAATACTACAAGAGCTATTCAGAAGTGTTGATTAACTACAAAAGTGCTTTTCCAGAATGCGATCTTTCAGGATCACTGGAGCCTCCAAGTGATGTGTTTATCGATGTTAGAGTGCTCAGGGACGCTGGTGAGATTCAGACCGAGTACGGAGTGTTTAACCTGACGAAGGACTCACAGTTCTTTGTGAGGAAGGCAGACGTGGAAAGGCTCATACAACAGGGCTACTTGCAAAAGATATAAGTGCCAGAAGAAATGCTCACATGAAATTGAACTCCGAAACCTGGGATTTGTTGGTGATTTTAGCCAGACGGAGCATCTTCTCCTTACCATTCTCCTTCTTCTTCTTTGAAGGTCCCTGTGATTTACCACCCAGGTTCTTTGGCGTTTCTCTGAGTCCGAAACTCTTCGCCAAATGTCCCAAATGCAATGTCTTAACGTTGAATACGTCTCTCTCCGATGACAAATGTGTAGCGTATGCTCTGACATGACTGGTGAATGCTCTCGATGCCTTTCCCAGTGCAGTCTGATCCTCCAGCAGCCACCTCTCCACATTCAAATGCCAAGTAGTGGCATCCATGTCCCATTTAGAACCAAACCCAATCTTGAGAATGTCTTCATAAGACTTGTACTGTACACCATGGGGATGGTAATGGCCAATCTTGTCCATGTACTTCTCCTCGGTGGGTAGAAGGAACAGGACAGAGCGACCAGCCATACCGGCACGCGCAGTACGACCAACTCTGTGCAGATGGTCCTCCGTGGCAAATGGTGGGTCATATTCAACAACTGTAGAGATATATGGGAGATCAAGACCTCTGGAAGCCACATCTGTACAGAACATCACAATGTGCTTGTCCTCTGGAGCCTTTGAAAAGGATGAAAGAGTCGAGGTTCGAAGCTGTTGTGAGAGCGAACCATGGAGTTTGTAAACAACGGTGTTATCTGATAGTAGTGGTGCAGTCAGTACCGTGGACAACTCATCAACCTCTGAGTCTTCACCTTCTTTTATCGTCACTTTCTTTCCATCTTTGGAGAAGACACTGAAGTGGAAATCAACCGAATCAGAGCATGAAAGGAAAATCATCGTACGTGAGCCACCAGCTTGCTTGGTGATATCTTTCAAAACTGCAGCCAGTCCCACCAGACGTAGCTTTGGAGGCACAACACACACCTGTTGTAACAATTGATCTGGCGCTGCGATTTTCTCCGTGAGCTCCACATCCTCAGCATCCGGCACAGAGTTTGGTGTCACCATCTCAGCATCCTGTAGAGATAATTCACCCAATTTCTTCACATTAGATTGGATCGTGGCAGAACAGAGGACATTACACCGCTTATGTGGCAGTCCTGGGTACATTTTTGTCGTTGCCTCAATTCGGGAGCTTTTGGTGATGTCCTCCAGAATCTTCGTAATAGTCTCCTCAAACCCAAGTTCCATCAGCTTGTCACCTTCGTCCATGATCACCCATCTCACGTTTGAAAGGTCAAGTCTTTCTGTGTTTTCAATATGATCAGCAAGACGACCAGGGGTGGCGACAAGAATATTGACACCTTTTCTTAGACGAGCCTTCTCAGCCTTCTTCTTCTCACCACCAATCACAATACCGGGCACAATACGATGACAACAATGTGTTAGGGTCTCCAACACAGAGTAGATCTGGGTGGCCAACTCTCTTGTCGGTGTCAGTATCAGCGCAAAGATACCACTGGTACGGTTAAGCTCTTTGACATCCATGAGCCTTTGGAACACTGGCAATACGAAAGATAGAGTCTTACCGGAACCCGTTTGAGCTTGCACGAATAAGTCTCTTTCCCTTTCTAAGAGTCTTGGCAGGACTGATCTCTGGATCTTCGTGGGACGTTCCAGCTTCATGTGTTCTGTGAGCTGTCTAGTGAGCGATGGGTTCAAACCCAACCCATCGAAGGTTGTAGAGTCTTTAAGTGCAGCGTTAGATGCATCATGTGTCTCCATCTCCTGGTCATATTCTCTGGTGGCCATCTCTGGTTTAGATGTGAAGAGAGACGAGACGTATGTGTTATTCTTTCCCGCAGAACCCTTTCCTTCAACAAACCTGGCCTGTTTGGAAGGGCCTCTCTGATCTTGCAACCCTTCAGGGTCATCAGCAGAACGCCTTTTATTTACCAGTGGCATGGAGTTTACTCCAGTGGAGTGTTCAACGATGGGTCTTTCAGCTTTCTGTACGGGTTTCTTCACCGTCTTCAAACCTTTGGACTGGAGTTGTACTTTCCGGCGGTCCTTCCATCTTCCACCCACAATTTTCGCAGCTGATGCCTTCTTCTGCACTACCGGGACATCTGTGGCGATGTTCAGGAAGAAGTCGTCGCTCATCTGCCAGATTCTGTCACTCGTTGTCGTTTTGGGGGGACTGAAGAGCTCATCGCAGAAAAATTTATCTGCAACAACATCAGGCCGAAATTCCGATACTCGCAAAATGACACAAATATTGAAGTAAACAAAGAGAATATAGAACGAAGCATCCATGCAGCGACTGACGCGATCAGTGGAGATCAAGAAGCTGCTGATCCTGGCGTTCTTTGCCATCCTCGGGGTGCTCGCTAGAAAGGGCATCGTTGCACTTACCACGTATGACGGATCCTATCTAGGGGGAGTCGTATGGGCCAACTTTGCATCGTGTGTCATGATGGGTGCGCTGGTGCAGTCACAGCATGCCTGGATGGGTGAGAAACCCAAAAGTGAATATCTGCTGTACCTTGGAGCCACCACGGGGTTCTGTGGAACATTTTCGTCTTTCAGTTCGCTGATACTTGAAGCTTTTGAGAAGAGTGCCAATATCGAGGTCGGCAGTGTCTTCAAGTACCCAACCGCCGGGTATGGGATCATCGAGTGTCTCAGCGTCATGATCTCCCAGCTATGCATTTCCATTGCTGGCTTTGGTGCTGGTAGGCACCTCATACAACAGTATGATCCACCTAGCAGACATATCACCACGGTGGAGAATATTCTGGCGTTGGCCGGATTGAGCTCATGGATCACAGTCACGGCATTAATGGCGATACCTGGCTGGCGATCATGGATGTTTGCTTGTTTGATTTCGCCCATTGCCTGTTGGATGCGGTACTACATCATCAAATGGCTCAACCCACTTAATCCCGAGTTTCCCCTGGGTACATTCACAGCTAATGTCATCGCGACCGTTTCACTTGCGGTTTTCACCCTGCTCAACCGTGGGAAAGTAAGCGATGGCCGTATCGTCAGTGGGGTCCTCTCTTGTCATATCATTCAAGGTCTGGAAGATGGGTTTTGTGGAACATTATCCACTGTCAGCACATTCGTATCCGAGCTACACTCCCTAAAAATACCAAGTGGTTATATCTACGCCACAGTTAGTGTTTCCGCATGCTATGTGTTGATGCTGCTAGTTTTGGGGTCATATAATTGGACATGGGGCCTGCTTGACCCGGTGTGTTCATAGTTAGTAAATTGATGCATTTGGACGATAGATCACATACAAAAAAAAGAGGCACCCTCTCCCCGGATGAGACGCTTCTTAAAGGACATTTCAAGACAGCCTTGCAACAGTGCAATTCTCAGTTATGGACAGGATATGCCCCCCAGGTTCCGCTATGTGACTCCGACGTATAAAAATAATATACTGATCACAGCTCTTGACAAAGAGTAACTGGCTGAGCCCTTCGTCATCATGCTTCCTCCGGGATATCCTTAACCGTTATGCAAAAAGCAAGGCCCATCATTAAGCTGACTGGATGTCACGCTGTCCGCTCTTTGACTGCCAAGGTCCCCTCACACTCGCGGATTATCCGCCAACGCGAGGTACAAATGTGTGAGTGGCACCGAGCACAGGTCGGATCATTGTGTACACAGCTCCCTTGGTGATCTGAATGGCTTTTCAGAGACGAAATAGCCAATGGAAAAGTCATGGGTATGCGACGGAGTGTTCGAAAGCATAGGATGGCGAACCTCATGGGCATTTGGTTGAAGACAAAGCACTATAAATGATCATTGAGAGATTCATCCTCAGCGAGAACCACTTGAGACTTGTAAGAAGAACGAGCCGGGACACGATACACTGGTTTATAGAGATGAACGAAATGTTCCTTGTGAAGAACCAATATATGTCCTGATTCCTCTTTGATAGAAGTCTTCCATCATGCTCCAGTGGACAGGCCGAGTCAACTCCGTCAAGGGAATCTCTCTCCCGATATACAGCATTCTGTTGATGACACCATGAGACACCACCTGCAATTGACTGTGTTGTTCGGGTGTTATAGCACGATCTGGGCAGCTGCCAGGTAAGGTTATCCAACAAGTGCCAGGGCACGGACAGCAGTGACCTCATGATGAGGGGCCACGAGTCAAGGGGCCTCCAACGAGTTTCCAGGCACAAGCAGGCCACTCAGGTGATGTATGTCATTGTCAGATCCAATTTCCACGTCAAAGGCCGATGAGGGGAGACGGCTGGTCTCGGAGAGGATAGAATTTGTTCAAAGTTTCGCGTACTTGTTTTGTTTACATTTGATCATCTGCAGATCATAGTCTTCGAGCTTTTGGTCCCTGGCTGTGGAGCTCTGACGTCGTTGTGTTGGTTTCCCCGAGCTGTCGCAGATCTGGTACTCATTGGCGCTTCTGGATAGAGAATGGACGATCTACTCTCCAATCCTCGTGGGCAGGGCGGCTCATTTTATGGCAGTGTTGGTCATGGCGGTCTAGCGTGTGAGGAGGTTATGGATTCTGAAGAGGATGAAAGCGACCCGTTTAGAGACTTTAGAAGATCGCACACTGATTCTGAGGTCATCAAAAGACGGACAAAGACCGACCGCCCTCGTTCAGTACCTGCCAAGGCCTCAAAGAGTCTGCTGAGTGTTCTCCTTCCGGATGATGTGGATACTTCCCTCATTGATATGGACTTCACTCCGTTGCAGAGCTCCACTCAGCTAACCGTATTGACATCGCTGGACAGTACTGCTGATCTGTTCGAGGGAACGATGGAGCTGATAAAAGATCCCATACACGATGGGTCAGTTGTTCAAATCGCCTTCGACAAGACTCTAGGAGTTGAAGATGGTTCTGACATTGAGCTACTGGATGAAAGCGTGTTTCTGGAGCAAGCGATGGGGTCCGATCTTTCACCTCATCGTGGTGATGGCTCTGGTGCAGGTCCTCACACCAATGAGATGACCCTGGATATAGAGCTTCCTGTCGGCGTCGCTGCTAGGAGATCAGGGACAATAGAAGCGGATACTTACCACAAAACCGTTGGTATTTGCGCAAGATCTACAGTTAATGCGGAACCATCCGTTGAGCGTCTCAAAGAACCGGTATATGAGAATCCAATACAGCCAACCGGATCCCGAGCCGAACGTCCTTCAACATCACTACAACTTCCTGGCGATGACGATCTAACTACTGATCAGCGAACCAGAGGGGCACCACGTAATGAACTCACATCAAAGACACCAAACACCGGATTGAGGAAGCGCAAGTCGACACTTTCGGAGCTTTGCGCTCGTCAGCGAGTAAAGTCATACAAAGTGGGACTCTCCAGGAGAGCCAACATCCAACACTTACATCCTGGCTTATTGAAGAAATGACTAACGAACGACCTAATGATAATGCATATCTGATCCAGCAACCTGTATTTTTTCTGTGTAATTGAGTAAAGTCGCTTGGCTTTGTGTCAAATGTCAATTCATTCAATAACCACTCTTAAATTCTTACAAAACAACCAGGAATGTCAGCTAGTGATGAAAGTGAGGGCCGCTTCGTCACACCCCAAACTTCACCGTGCAAGGCATCGCCTTACAGGATACCAAGACAGCCCCTCAGCTTAGGAAAGTCCCCAACAAGGGCTAGATCCAGCTCCTCATCGCCCTCCAGGACCAAATCACTCCCCTCAGAAGAGAAAGAGGCATCATTACCACTAATGGACGTGGTCGTGGTTGGAGATCAACTATGTGGAAAGACATCGTTAGTTCTCTCCTATCTCTCACAAAGAAGTACAATGGCCAAAACCTCACAGCTTTTCGAAACCTATCAGAAAACTGTTCATCTTAACAACTCTAATAGCGTCAGATTTCAGCTTTGGGACTTCCCAGGTGGGGATACGTTTGACAGGTTTCGACCACTAGCATATGCTGACGCCAAAGGCGTCTTGATATGCTTTCAACTATCGGAAGGGGAATCGCTTCAGAATGTGAAAGTGCGTTGGATACCGGAATTAAATCAGTACTGTAACCTGGCACAACGAATCATGGTTGGCCTCGGTTCTGAGAGGAGATTTGACCCTGATCAGAGGGATATATTGCCAAGCAAACTGTACTGTCAGCAATTTGCTTCGAAACTTGGTTGTCTGTACATGGAGTGCTCACTTTCAAGCCATAGAAGTTACTCAAGAGTGTTTGAGTGCATGGCTATGATGCTCCACAATGACAAAAAAGAGGTCCCAACTGGGGTGGTGCACCAACTGTCTAAACCACGAGCCGCGGTAGGACTGGGATCACACCAGACCGCTCGCAATACCTCGTACACTAGGAAGAAGCATCGGTGCATCATAATGTGATAAAGAATGGTTTACTCGTCAAGATCCATCTTAACTTCCTGTTCGGTAGTTTCGGCAGTGTGTGGTCTGAGTTGCTCCATCTGGGCGAGCCCATCGTAGAAGTTCGCCCATAGTGCAGCGACGCTATCAAACTCCTTACCAACGGCAATGGCACCTTCAAGAGATCTATTGAGCGCGTTGATGTTGTTCAAGACGGACTCCATTGAAGTACCAATCTCCGCTATGAGTAGGTCCCGCTGCTTATCGAAATACGAGAGCTGTTTCTTGGCTTCTTTGGACATCTGAATGGGGGTGGCTATGGCTATGGCTGGGTGGGGGGTAGGCTGGGGGGGTCTTGGTTGACCAATTCCTTGTTGTTGAAGCACAAGCGACGAGCGTTCCATATTGCGGGAGCGCGCAGCCGGGTAACGCCAGTATCGATGTATAAGAGCCGATGCTGTGATCGTCCCGATTTGCAACTCACGAAGAACCAATAACGAATCCCGCTAACTAGTATTGTGTGAAGCCTCCGTCTGTTACATCCAACCACCTGGAGGCTCATCGGAGGGAGAGATTAAGCCCAGTGAAGCAAGTTCAGCTGGTGCCCTAGAAGGAGAAAAAGAAACCGCTCACGGGCATCGACTCTATAACTTCACTCACAAGCCTGGTTTTAAAAACTGTTTTCCATAGAAGAAAAGACGTGATGCTTAGGCAAACTGCACGAGTCGTAGGACGGAGATCGATACAGACAGCAGTGTCGAGGGTGAGGAATGAACCCACATGGGCCATCCAACAAAAGGGCAAACCAGTGGATCCCGCTTCAAAAGATGGGCCTTTAAACTATGAACTTGATCGCATGAGTGCAGAGCTTGGTGTCATTCCAACGAACGACCACGTTGAGACAGTGATAGAGTTGAAGATTAATAGACTATTGAGTACAGGCCATGGTGCTGGGGTTGTCGGACAGCGAGTGGTGGTGGTACCTTTCACTACCCCAGGAGACTATGTCAAGGTTGAGCTTGGACGGGATCATGATCGTTATACTGAGGGCCAGGTGGTTGAGATTTTGCAGCCTGGATCTTCCAGAGACGATGCACAGGTGAAATGTAAGCATTTTGGACATTGCTCAGGATGCCAGCTCCAAATGTTACGGTATGAGAAGCAGTTGGAGTTCAAGACACAAGTTGTTCGCACTGCCTATGAGCAGTTTGGTTTTGACACTGATAGGTTACCCATAGAGCGTACGGTACCGTCACCCTTGGAGTATAAGTATCGTACAAAGCTTACACCACATTTCGGTTCTAGAAGGGATCCGATCAAGTTAGGCTTTGAAGGCATGAACCGAAGACTCTTTGACCTTGAACGGTGTGAAATAGCGACAGAGGTATTGAACGGTGCGCTCAAGGATGACCGGCTGATATTGGAAAGCATTGTGAGGCGTTATAAGAAAGCTGGTACTGTATTGCTTCGAGATAAATCGGTGCAAGGCGTTCCAGACTACACGACGGATCATAGAGAGGTGATAACACAACAAATTGGTGATTACACGTTTCAATTCCCAGCTGGTGAGTTCTTCCAGAATAACAGCGCTATTCTACCGGTGCTTCTAGATCATATTAGAGAATTCATTGAACCTCAAAGACACAAGAACTTGGTGGATACCTATTGTGGATCTGGCTTCTTTGGTATATCGCTTAGCAAAGACATTGATCAGCTGGTGGGGATCGAAATCTCCAAAGGGTCGTTGCAATACGCCAAGATTAATGCCGATCTGAACGGTGTCAAGAACGCCCAGTTCCTTCTGGGATCATCGGAGGAGATCTTCAAAGGTTTGGAACAATTACGACCTGAAGAGACCGTTGTGATCTTAGATCCTTCCCGAAAGGGTTCCAACGAGGACTATCTTTCACAGCTGTCCCATTTCAAACCAAGCGTGATCGTTTACGTCTCCTGCAATGTCCACAGCCAAGCCAGAGACTTGCAGTACTTTGTCGCTGAGACGGTAAACGGCGCCCAGTACGAAATCGACACCATTAGAGGATACGACTTCTTCCCACAGACAAAGCACGTGGAATCGCTGGCCGTTCTGCGGCTGCGGCAGTGAATGTTTTATTCCACTCAATACACCGTAGACTCGTTGGAATGGCGTATGGCGATGTTGTAACTCCCCGTCAGCTGATCGCCTGGTTACGTACGTAACCCAGTGTGGAAATCGCAGCCGCGAAGTGGACTCGATCCTGCGCCATCCACCCGCCATCCTCGTACAACGCCCAACTACCGCACAATCGACCCAGACGAGGTAACATCGACATCGTGATGGATCTCTCCAAGGACCTCTCTGCTTTGTCGCTGGGCGCTGCTGACTCACTCGAGCACGAAGATGACGACGTCAATGACTACGACTCCCTGTCGCACTCCACGAACTTCTCGTATGCCGAGGAGAAGACCATCCATGAACAGGATGCCAAATTGCGTGCATTTGAGGAGATACCGCTGCAAAGAGACACCACGAAGAAGACAAGACGTTCATCAACGGCACAGTTCAGCCATCCACCCCCACCACCTGTGGTCAGCGCCTCTCAAACTGCCAAGTCGCCAGTGATGCGTGCAAAGAAGCCTCTCAAGCTCTCCACCTCCTACAAGCTGGGATCGGTCAATGAGCATGACCATGAGAGCAACGATACCCCATCGCCAGAGCTTGTCCAGCTCTACACCCAGATTAAAAAGTGCCGTGAATTGAGAAAAAAGTACCAAACTGCCTCATACCAATATCCAGATCAAAACCCAAAGAACAAGGAAACATGGCAACTCTACCCACCTGCTCCGAAGCCAACGTATGACAATAGAAAGATTTTGCCTGACTCGGTGCAGCCTGACTCAAAGACCTTTGACCTGTCGCAATGTGAACTGCCAGCTGAAGACTCTGGAGTTTCCATCGTGAGTAATGCCGACGACGTTATGCAGTTTGTCGATTCGGCAAACAGGGTCCTAGCCTCGGATGTGCCTACTCTCAGGGACTACTACATGGACATGGAGAGCATCGTTGCGATCTCATCGGATGGTCCGTCCAAATCGTTTGCCTTTAGACGGTTACAGTACTTGGAGGCACGGTGGAATTTGTACTACCTTTTGAACGAGTATGAGGAAACCAGCGTCAGCAAGAAGAATCCGCACAGAGATTTTTACAACGTGAGAAAAGTTGATACTCACGTTCATCATTCGGCATGCATGAATCAAAAGCATTTGTTACGTTTCATCAAGCACAAGATCAAGAACCATCCAACGGAGAAGGTGATCTTTAGAGATGGGAAAGTGCTCACGCTGGAGGAAGTGTTCCAATCATTGAACCTCACTGCATACGATCTGTCCATCGACACCTTGGACATGCATGCCCATAAGGACACTTTCCATAGATTTGACAAGTTCAACCTCAAGTATAACCCAATTGGCGAGTCGAGATTGAGGGAGATCTTTTTGAAAACAGATAACTACGTCGATGGGCGTTACTTGGCTGATATCACCAAGGAGGTGTTTAGCGACTTGGAGAATTCCAAGTATCAAATGTGTGAGTACAGAATCTCCGTGTATGGTCGCTCCATCGATGAATGGAGCAAGCTTGCAGCATGGGTCATCGACAACAAGTTGTTGAGTCACAATGTCAGATGGTTGATTCAGGTTCCTCGTCTGTATGACATCTACAAGAAGACTGGTCAAGTTGCCAACTTCCAGGCGATTATCAGAAACTTGTTCCAACCATTGTTTGAAGTGAGTGTCAACCCACAGAAGGATCCAAAGTTGTTCATCTTTTTGCAAAGGGTCATTGGTTTCGATTCTGTCGATGATGAATCCAAGATCGATAGACGCTTTTACAAGAAGTATCCGGTGCCATCTCTTTGGGACGCGCCGCAGAACCCACCATACTCGTACTATTTGTACTACATCTTTGCCAACTTGGCCAATTTGAACCAATACAGAGCCACTCGTGGCTTCAACACTTTTGTGCTGAGACCTCACTCTGGTGAAGCTGGTGACCCAGAGCACTT
The DNA here is from genome assembly GCA_003708355.3 of Williopsis maclurae. Classification (NCBI taxonomy): domain Eukaryota; kingdom Fungi; phylum Ascomycota; class Saccharomycetes; order Phaffomycetales; family Wickerhamomycetaceae; genus Williopsis; species Williopsis maclurae. The sequence goes on from PPNZ03000001.1 coordinate 199,662, forward strand.
GATCAGCGCGTATCTCACCTCTGAAGGTATTTCGCATGGTATCCTGTTGAGAAAGATTCCATTCGTGCAATACTTGTACTATTTGGATCAAATCGGTGTTGCAATGTCTCCACTGTCCAACAATGCACTGTTCCTCACGTATGACAAGAACCCGTTCCCATACTATTTTAAGAGAGGTTTGAACGTGTCTCTGTCCACTGATGATCCTTTGCAGTTCTCATACACCAGAGAGCCACTGATTGAGGAGTATTCCGTCGCTGCACAGATCTACAAGCTATCCAATGTGGATATGTGCGAGTTGGCAAAGAACTCTGTTGTGCAGAGTGGGTGGGAGAAAGTTATCAAGAAGCACTGGATTGGACACAAGTTTGACCTTGGTGGTGTTGATGGGAATGACGTTGAAAAGACAAACGTTCCCGACATTAGAGTCGCATACAGGGAAGAGACACTGCAGACGGAGTATGATCTTATCGAGTACTACACCAGCATGGTTTGTGAATGAAACCTGGTGTTTTTTTCGTTTTCTAGATTCTTTTGAATTGAGTATGTATGTAGACGGTGGAAATCAGAACCGGCTCGACACAATAATTTGTAGGAGCGTCAATGTAACACATCCACAGGAAATGGAAATTGTGGAGCCGCCGGCGAAGGCGTCTCATCCTAAAGTGGAGAATGAGGAAGAGGCCGTGCGACGCATTCCAGCGTCTCCTTCGCCCCCTCACGAGAAGCTTGACCTCGTAGCGATCCAGAGGAGAAGGATCGCCAATGAGAAGCGGCTAGCTGAGATAGAACGCACGACGGCCCAGATCTCAGAGGAAATTGACACAGCAGCGGTGGAGCTATCGAAGTCACTGGTGCTGAAGGAGGATGGGACGCTGACGAAACATGTGGATGACTTCTTTGATGCGATGCTCGCTGTTGTTGCCAAACCGGAGAATAGAGACACCGAAGTTGAGATCATGGCGCTCATTGATGAATCAAGTTTCAGCATTAGACTGCTAAGGATGCTGATATACCATAGCGCCGTTCAGCTGACACGGGGAGATGGTAAGAGATTCACCAGGCTCAGGGCGTCCGTGACGGAAGAGGCGCTCAAGGACGTTGTCACGAGAATAAGCAAGGCTGATACTCTATTGAAGGATTATTCAGCGAGCATACGTGTTCTTGAGTCGGAAAAGAAGACCCTCTCGCTGGAATTACAGCAGTCTGCCATCGTCGAAGCTAAGGCAATGGATCAGGAGAGAATGAGACAACAAGTGGAGGCGGCAAGATTGGAGGAGGAGCGGCTGAGAAAAGAAGTGGAACTTGAAGAGCAACGTGCCCGTGCCTTACAGGAGCAGAAAGCTCGTGAACTACAAGAGCAGAAGGATAAGGAAGAGCAGAGGATCCAGCAAGAGCTCAACAATGCTGGTTACTCGCGATCAAAGGCAATTCTTCTCTCTGATATGCCACTTGGGGAAGTTGAGGATGCTCCTGTGAAGGATGAGGCGCAGGATGAGCTAGGACGTTTGCAAAAGACATTCAAGGAACATGATCGTGAGGGAAGAAGACAGCAGAGGCTTGAAAGTGCTGAGCGTGCAAAGAGGGGGGAATCGACGCTCTTCGAGCCAAGCGATAGCGACAGTGAGATTGATGACGTGCCGAATCGGGCAGATGCTTCCAGTAGAGCTGACTTTTCTCGTGAGGTCCCTGACCGCATCTTTGTCTCGTCGTCGTCGTCATCATCATCATCTACCCAAAGACCCAGGTCAGCGCTGGTCAGCGCCACGACAACTGCAGTACAGGAGACCAATCGGAGCTTGGGATACCCTCGAAGATCAGCGCCAGCACCCAGTTTACCATCTGTGTTTAACACAGGGTCCCTCGCACATCCATCTGAACCACCAGCACAAAAGAAGAGAAAACCCAGTTCTCATCTAGAGGATGTCTTCTCCCTGCGTCGTCCAGAGATTCGCAAGACGGCACCACCACCACCACCACCACCACCACCACCGCTGTCATCAGCGCCGCCAGCTCTTCCAAGGCAATACTCCAGACCTACGGATCCAAGAACAAGACCCACGGACCCACGGTTGAGATGAGCTTTCATTCTTACTACTTGCTACGAATACATCATGATTCACGTTCTTTGTCTGTATTAACAAGTTTCTAAACCCACTCTCTTGGGGTCCGAAGGACCTGCAGCAGCTGATCCTCACGAGACCCTGGAGCAGGCGTATGGTTGTACTTCCATCCAGCAGTGGCTGGCAGCGACATCAGGATGCTCTCCACGCGTGACCCGGGTGTCTGTAGCCCAAACTGGGTGCCTCTATCGAGAACTAAGTTGAACTCGACGTACCGGCCACGTCTAAGCTGTTGCCATTCCTTCTCCTCCTCGGTGAAAGGCAAGTCCTTCCGACGGGCGACAACGGGGACGTAGGATGGGATGAATGCATCGAAACAACTCTCAACGATGGCCAGGATGAGATCCGGGTCGCGATCATCCAGGTCATCAAAGAAGATGCCACCGATACCACGGGTCTCCTCTCTGTGCTTGATGTAGAAGTACTCATCGCACCACTTCTTATACTTTGGGTAGAGCGTGGTGTCGTGCTTGTCGAGGGCGTCCTTGTGGCACTGGTGGAACAGCTCCGCATCGGCCTCGTATAGGTACGACGGGGTGAGGTCAGCACCACCACCGAACCACCACGTCTGCGGCGTTCCGTCCGGGTTCCAGGTCTCGAAGTAGCGGTAGTTCAGATGAGTCGTTGGTGCGTGCGGGTTGTGAGGGTGTATCACCATGGACAGGCCACAGGCATAGAAGGGAACGTTCCCATCCTCCTGCGTAGCGAGATTCTTGTGGTCAGCACGCATGCGCTCCACAGCTTTTGGAGGAAGAGCACCATACACTACAGAGACGTTGACGCCACCTTTCTCGAATGTCTCTCCGTTCTCCAGCACGCACGACTTGCCTCCTCCCTGACCCTCTCCTCGTGACCATTCGTCTGCCCGGAAACGAGTAGTCGGCTCGAGCGTCTCCAGCCCGGCAATGATCTCACGCTGTTTGCGGTGCACGAGCGCCTCCATGCGCTCTCTGATCGGCTGTGCCGTCGCCATTGTTCAGCCTTAAGTTCGGTGATGTTTCTCTCTCTTTCTTTTTAAGTGGATGATGGCTTTTTCGCTCTCTAAATAAATGGTGAGAGCCCTCGGCAATCTTAGCATCACCCCATGCGAATGGGCTCACAAATGACCCAACAGCTCACAGCCACAGATCGTGTTCTCGTATAGAATCCTTGGCGAAGGTTGTTCGTCTGGTGATGACATAAAGCACTGTGAGAGCTTTCGTGAGACAAACTCTCAGTGGCCAAGTAAGAGCTCTCTCCATCGACTGGCAAATGCTCCTTAAAAACCCCTTCAGCGGTCGCTGTTGGACCTGCTCTCGATCAAACAGATCACAAACTACCATGACATCTTTCAAAGATCTCCCCTACCAACTCCAGTACAAAATTTTTTGAAACACTTGACCACGATCGACATTTGCAACTTCATCAGGGTTGTGGACATGGACTTCAGCAGATTCTTGACCCACTTCACCGATGATCCAGAGAACATCATTCCCGGAAATGGTATCAATAGCGTACTCTCCACTGATATGGCATCAGCGGAAAAGACCATGATGAATGTCTTTGAGGTGAGAAGGACAAAGGCATGGGACATAGGCCATATTTTCAAGCACTTTTGAAACAATCACAATTTGGCCCAGCTTGCCCCGTTGGAATACGCAGTCGGTACCCAGTGGGAGGTTTGTGCTCGTCTTAAAACGTCTTCCATCATCTTGTCAAACGGGGCTCTGTCTATTGGCCCAGTTAACACACAACATCTAATTCCAGATAACTTGTTCGCGTGCCAGAGTCGGCCATCACGTCAAGGTCAGCACACTTGCCAAAGATTACAATACCTGATTGTTCGATTTCTCTATTCCGGGATATGGATCTTTCTAGCTTGCCGTTTGACACTATTGTGATGGCTGCCAAAACTGCAAGATCCCAAATACCATCATCAACGCTGACGTATTCGAATCTATCGTTCATGAACAAACGCAGTCTAGGGGTGAAGGAGAAGAGCTTATAAGTCATGAAGAACAAGTGCGGTTTTCAACCATTGCCCTGATAAAGGGTCTCCAATTCTTCGGTCGACAGATGAGTCTTGATCTCTCTGGTGAGCACGTGACTGAGGATGTGGGCACCAAATCTTACCAAAATGGATGTTCACGTTTGTGACATCCTACCCGAGCTCCACCGAGTTGTGACACCGAAACTTCGACAGTTGGAGATCCATAACCGCTCACCTGCGATGCCAGTAGGTCAGGACATGCGTATGAACTTTACATTCTTCCAAAGCGTAAAGGTTTTGAAGCTGGTACGCATAGTACCAGCCCTTGGTGGACATACTCATGCCTCTCCTCGAGTCACTGGAGGTGGAGCACGCTCGCAGGTTTACAAGAGGTAAGCTAAGTTTATCACTGCTCAGGAACTCTTATACTCAAATGCGATGATCTCAGTGATCTGGCGTCTTTTGAAATACCGTTCGTGAAGCACCTCCATCTCGAACGGCACTACACCGCCCTTAGAACTCGGGGAATTTACTCGCTGCTGTGCGACATGTATTCACCCCTAGAGCCTGACGACACTGGTGGTGATCGACCGTGGCCCTGGCCCGGCATTGGCCGATGTATCACCGATGGTAGCAGAGTCCTTGTGGTTACTACTGGAAACCATGGAGCTGGAGAACGTCGACCTACGCTTGTTCGATCGGCCGATGGCCATATCCTTCTCCAACCTGGTCAGCTTGAAACTTGCAGGTGAAAACTTCCAGCAACCTTTCAAACTGAACATTCTTTCCCCCAAAACTTTCCGGTGTTGGTCTCCACATCCATAACTGAAGGGCCGATCTAAGTGGAAACGACAAACTGAAAGATTTCACCATAAGGGGTTCTGGGAAGTGGATAGATCGAGAGGTGCAGGCGTGGCCTGTGCTGAGAAATGTGACAGAGAATGGACTGCAATGTTTCGACAGGTGACTTGACTGTTGTTGACCCTAGGGCAAGGGAATTGAGCCTGTTAATACTGGGGCAGCCAGCAATCTAAGTTTTCTACAAGATTGAGGTGAATCTATAACACTAAAACAAGGAAGCACAATGGTAAGACCATCGGCCAATGCCTAACCATCCAATCATTATGGCGGAGGCCATCTCGGGATCCAGGAAATCTTGTGTGGGTGTTTCCTTCATACCCTTCATCGTAGTAGTTTACCAATAGAATCTGAACCACCTCAGGGGCCATCGCTGTGCTTCTTCTCAGCGAAGAGCTTTAAACCTGTCAGTATGATGAACCATTTCTGCCTGGAGTAGTTATAGCTACCGTCCAATCATGCAGGGTGTAGGTTTGTCTAAATAATTCATTCCCCTTCACATCACAGACCGCTTTTGCTGGTCCAGCTTCTCTCCGTTGTTCTCCCTGCGCACACGGTTGTACAAGAGCACACGTCCATCGGTGACGAAATCCATCATCACCATTACCCATGATTCGTGATAGGGCAGGTCTGCGTAGAACTCATGTGCAATCTCATGGATTTGGTGCAGCTTTGTCCATGCGACATAGGGGAAGTCGTGGTGCTCATTGTGTAACCCAACGTTCCATGTGAACAAATTGAGTATTCCGTAGTAAGAGTAAGTCTCAGGTGGTGGTGCGTCGTATAGCTTATTGTACGATTTTGGTGGATCCAGCACGTAATGCTCAGCGATAAAGTGGCCTGAGCAAGGATGCAGTGACCCAGCAAGGAACGAGGAGAACACTAGGTACAATAGCGACTTCCAGCCCCAGTGTTTGACGATAATGGCATCCACGCACAGTTGGAATACAACGTTCAACAAGTGGATATACGTGAACTTGATCTGTGTGATGAACATCGGGCGCAGAGCGTAGAAAAAGATCTGGAACGTTGCAAAGAAGGCCTTGCCAGCGACGTTGCTTAACACGGCAGCTTCGAATGGCGTTGGCAGATCGGTGTCTAGAGTCTCATCGCCCTGATACTTGTGATGTAGCAGATGGTAGGGTTGGAATGAGGCAGAGTATGGGATCCCGATAGGAATGTTTGTGAAGATGGCAAACAGCTTGTTGTGAAACGGTTTCCGAAAGCAGAGGTTATGGCTCAGCTCATGAATTGCCAGGAAGGTGTTCTGGTTAGCGGTGGCACCAATCACATAGGACAGTAAAAAGAACTTCCAAGAGAAGAAAGATGTGTCCCGAAGATAATATGCCACGGAGAGTTGCAAAGTCACAACACCAGTTATGATATATTTCGTCAAAGGCTCGGGTCCACAAAGCTTGGTGACCTCGGGGTGCTTCTTCAGAATCTCCTTACGACGCATCGCATGAGGTTCTGCCGCATCTGTCCAGTAGTAATCATTCAGCTTCTCAATAGGAGCGTCTGCAGCCGGTGCATCCACACAAACCTGCTCTGTAGGGTTCTTTCTGTGTGTGATGAAGCTCATCTGGTGAGAGAATGTTGGTGTTTGAAATCGATGCAATGTAAGTAGCTGGGGAAGTAGACACCGTCAGTCGGTGGCACAGCTTATGCTATGCGAGACGATGAACGGAAATGAGTAGATCACAACGACCGAGAAAACCCCCCCCCTGAATACAACTCGTCAAAGATATCGTTCGATGAGCCAGATTTATTCTCAGATCTCGAGCAGATCAGGACATCTGCACAGCCTTGAGAGGACTGCGGCGCGTACCATGTCACGTGATGCTTGGTGGTACATCATAGCAAATAGACGCTTTTTCAAGTTCGAACAAAGCTCGCGTGGCGTAATGGCAACGCGTCTGACTTCTAATCAGAAGATTCTGGGTTCGACCCCCAGCGTGAGTGCTCTGTTCAATTCTTTTTTTGTGGCACACTCCACAGTCACGTGACCGAAATATCAGCTGCTTTGCCGCGGTCATTACCACGTCGTCGACGTAGAACACGCGCTAAGTAATATTAATAAAGGCTCTGTAAGAATCAGGTACCCCCACTTAGACGTCGTTGTCATCGTCAATATGATCGATAATATTGTGATCATCATGAGATTCCGCGAAGCCGGGGAAGCTCTCAAAAGCTTCTGCAATTATGCGACAGGGTGAAGCTGCCTGCTGAAGTAGCACCTGATTGCAGCCATCAACACCCCTTAAACATGAACTCTAGTCCTCAATGAACAGTGGCCAGTATATTACAGCCACCATCCCCATCCAGCCACGGCTACAAGCTGAACCATAGCCTCATCATGAATTAGTCTCTTAGCTTCGCATAGCCCTTTGCTATCGTCTTCTCGACACCCATACGTTTCTTCTCCAAACTACTCAATAAATCTCTCACCACCAACCCAGGCTCCTCTCTAGCCTCTCTGAATCGTGCCGCTCCATCATTGGCTGTGCTCTTTGCTGCCCCACCACCAGAGTTCATCCAGTCATACTTTTTCTTCTTACCGGTCATCATTGCGACCGTGGCATTGGTAGCCTTGTGCTGTGTCTCCTCAGTGGCCTCTTTATCGCCCACTTTATCCATGCCACTCATACGCTTACGCTCTTGTCGGCGATCCTCCTGTGCTTTGGCCTGCATGCTCAAGTCACGGATGGCCACGCTCAGTTCCGATCTCTTGCGGTTCCGTATACCTCGACGTCTATGTCGAGAGAGGATGATTGCATTCGTCAGCACGTTCTTCATCCACTCCTCCGTAGCATAAGTCATCAAGTTGATCACCGAGCTGTCAAGCTCACTCTGGTGCCTCAACCCGTTAGCCACTGCAGTCTTGTTCATGAACCAATGGAGTTGTCTTTGATCCAAAAAAGGTGTGCTCAGAATTATAGGGCCCTGAGGGCCATTATTCGTCGTTGCAAGCTGTTTCGTAGGGAGAGCATTGATGGTGGAGTTCAGTAGCGCCTCTTCTGCCTTGAGGTCCACACCAGCTGAGAGAAGGGCATCGGAAAGTTTCTCTGGGTCTCCCACAGTACTCTTGTTAATGTTATTGTTGTTGTTGTTGCTTCCCTGACTGGCATGATCCTTGGCCGGCAATTGTGAGCTTGATTGCGAAGGAGTCGGTACACTCTCTGATTGCAGTTCCATTGTCATCAATGTCGGTGTATCCATTGCACTTTCGCTTCCGGAGGGTAACGATGAGTTGATCTGCGGTATTTGAAGTAGTGGATCCTTCGTGTCAAAAGCAGACATCGAAGACTCGAAGTCATCGTTCAGAATGTCATCCACGCTCGGAGCATCTTCACTCTTGATTCTTTTCTGGTCATTACCGTCTATTTGGGAAGCTGAACGCTTCAGTGGCGAGCTTGACGAGCTCATGTTGACGCTGCCGTACAAAGCGGAACGAAAGTTGTTCCGGTTGACTTAGCAATAAAACCCGACAAAAGCAGCAATATCCTTTGAAGACCCCAATGTTGCAAGTCCCACCTATTTCAAAACACCGAAGTGGCGCTTTCTGTCAATGTCAAAGGGTTGATGTTTGTCTTCTGACCTCTCTGTCTCTCTGTCTCTCTGTCTCCCTCGTTTTCTCTGGTGCTGGCCGATCGATCGCAAGACGAGCATTCGCGAACTTTCCCCCTTTGGGCCTCAAAGCCATTAACGGCGGCCGCGCAAAAAAAAAAAATTCAGAGCTCATCGCCAGACACTCGAACAACAGCTCCAGTGCACACGAACAGAGGAATGTCTGCCAAGTCTAAAGTGATCTCTTTCCAAGGACCACGCAACCTGCGCCACAGGCTTGTGCTGGCCACCCTTTCCGGGAAACCCATCAAGATTGAGAAGATCCGGTCAGATGAGTTGAACCCCGGTCTCAAAGACCATGAAGTCTCATTCCTCCGGCTTCTGGAAGCCGTCACGAACGGCTCAAGGATTGAAATATCATATACGGGTACCACCGTCGTATACTACCCAGGCATCATCACCGGAGGTGCCATCACACATAACTGTCACAACGATATGTCCATCGGATACTTCATGGAGCCTATGCTCTTCCTTGCGCCCTTCTCCAAGAAGAAGTTCCAGATTGTATTTAGAGGAATAACGGGAATCAAGGGACACACGAGCATCGAGGGGCTCAGATGGGGTATACTTCCTCTCATGGAGAAGTTTGGAGTTAGGGAAGCTGCTATCCATACCATCAAGAGAGGATGTCCGCCAGCGGGCCAAGGAGAGGTACATCTGGTGGTGGATACCCTTTTGGCACAACCGCTAACGATGCACGCAACTGAGATCTCCAAAATCAATGCCATTAGAGGTGTTGCATTCTGTGCAAGAGTGTCACCGAGCATGGTAAACAGACTCATTGACTCTGCCAGAGATGTGTTGAGACCCGTCGGGTGCGAGGTGAACATCACCGCTGACGTGTGGAGAGGTGAGAACTCTGGAAAGAGTCCCGGGTTCGGATTGACCCTTGTGGGAGAGACTAAGAAGGGATGGAGATACTACAGCGAAGAAATTGGAGCGGCAGGTGAGGTTCCAGAGGATATAGGTACCAAAGTTGCCCTGAGACTACTTGAACAGATCTCCCATTCAGGAGTGGTTTGCAAGCCACAGTTAGCATTGGCATTGACATACATGGTTATCGGAAAGGAGGATGTTGGAAGACTCAAGATTACCAAAGATCAGATTGACGAGGATCTCGTGTGGCTACTGAGGGACATTAAAGAGGTGTTTGGCACAGAAGTATATCTCAAAGAGGATGGCGATGACTTTGTGGCTACAATCAAGGGTGTCGGTTTTGTCAACACGAGTAAGAAGATGGCATGATTGTGCCGGCATGTTTTTTTTTCCCCCACCTTTGTCCGTACTGAAGATATCATCGAGTTCTGGCCAAGGGCATATCATGTAGACCGTTAAGCAACTGTGCCCAGTTGTTTGAATGAAGCTCGGAGTGCTTCGTCTTGGAAGTCACCCAAGATTGGATCGTCCTGGTGATTTGGAACTGCGTGTCCTGGAAGATCACGAACTCCGCCAGCATCGTCTCTCTGATGAGCCAGTCCCTGTTGGTTAGGAAGGCAATGTCCTTGGTGTCCTTCGCTATGGCTTCGTTCAACCGGTCGATCTCTGTGCCCCTCACATCGGGCTTGCCGTTGAGCTCCAGAAGCTTTTTCTGGTTTTGCTCTAGTCGCTTTTGTATCTGTTCAATTGCATTGCCACCGAGTCTGTGGTATCTGTCCAACAGCGACTTCAACGCATACAGTACATCACCATACTGCCTAAACTGCTCTGAGATTATATTTTGAGATTCATCAGCCTCCTCCTGGAGCAAGGCACCTGACGATGCAACGTGATTACCAACCGTCTTGAGATCTTCGCCGATGCTTCTGATGTCCCCTTGCTCCAATTGATACACACCTTGGATCGAAGAGTTAAAGGACGCGAGGATCTGTTTGAACATTTCTTCGTCGTGTGCGATCTGGCGTGATCTGATCTCCAAGCGCTCGATCAACACTGACAGCTTGTTCCATTTCTCCAGACTGACCAGCAGCTCCACCTCCACGGCTTCCCACAGTTCCAGATATAGGTCTTCCCAGATACCCTTGAACGCCTGTGGGGCGATCTTGTCCTTGTACTCCTCTGTAGAGTCGTACTGCGCCTGTTTCCGCCAGCTGGCGAGCTCTGTCGGTACGGTGAGGAACATCACCACCAGCGGCTCCACGCGCAGCACCGGGTGGCGCATGAGGTGGTTCAGGTAGCGTGCGAGTCCGCGGCGTCTGCGCTCAAGGAACAATGGGTCGGCGTTCGACGTGAGCTTCTTGGGTGGCAGCTCAGGCAGCAGACGGAAGGCATACTTAGCAAGGAGCACCTCCTGGAGCCACACAAAGTCCGAGTAGCGGCGCACCACTTTGCGATCGTTCGTGGCATCCGTGTCTGGGAGCGCAATCAGATGGTGCACGAGGTAGTTTGTGTGCTTGAAGAGAATGCCCTCCTTCTGTGGTATCTCCTGGACGGTGATGATATCTGGCCCGAGCGCATGGAATTGGGTGCGAACGCTGTTGACCCAGCCCGTGAAGTCTGTCTGTGGCTGGTCCGTGGACCACGACTCCTCCTCTCCAGTCGGCTCCGAGTTGTTCCAGGGGTCGTCTGGGAACATTTGCGGGATACTGTGGTAAGTTGGCCTAGCTTGGGGAATTTTGTTTGTTCAGTTTAACTGCCCCCTCGGGCAGCAGCCATAAATGCCGCTAAGTCCACTGGCCCTGTTGCGTTCGTGTATTATGCTGTATATGGGGTTATGTACAATGCAGTGACAGTTCTAGTCTCTAGAGCCTGTTCTCTCTATTTTAACCTTCTCAACTCCCTTGCTCGCTTGTCGAAGGCCCGGATCACCAGCTCGCTCACGCTGGCAGCGAACATCGCACTCATGCTGTTGTAGAGGTCCGACTTGAACTTGTACTTCAGCTCCAGCGACATGTCGCAGGAGTTCTTGCGTGCATTCGCCTCGATGGTCCATTTGGTGTAGAGGTGCTCGAAGAGCGAGTGTGTTGTGCTCTCTGCGATGACAAGCCGGCTCGGTTCACAGTGCAAATCACACACAAACTCCTCCTCGATTGCTTGCCACCCAACCTTGAGCCCGCCTGAAATGGGTGATCCCTGGCTATCTCTCTTGTGGATGAAGGACCTGGTGCAGTAGGGAATGAACTCGTGGTACGATGCAACGTCCGAGACGACTCCGTAGAAAAGCTCAGGTGGGTGGTTCAGCGTGCGCTTGTAGACATGCGATGCGGGGGCAGTGAACAAAGCTCGGAGGCTCGGCTTGATCATCTTGGGAACAGATCGTTCGGTGCCTTTGGTCTTCGGGTGTGATTAATTTCGAGGTTTCTCTCCACCGTTTGGATTTCCCCATCGCCATATACAACGACACAGAGCGACACACTCCACCGCTCCACCACCGCAAGCATGTCCATTGATATCAACTGGGAGAAACTTGCTGGCGATGCCTCTATCAGTCGCACTACGCTGGAAACGCTCAATGCGCAATTTGAGGAGCTTGCCCTGCCAGACTTTCTGCAGAACTTGCGGGCAACGCAATTCTCCTTGGGCACCGTACCACCGAGCATCACCATCAGACACATCGGTGACCCTTTTCCCGACTTCCGCGAAGAGTTCGTGACGCGACGTGTTGATGGCAGCTCAAACCTCTCGGAGGGCGACCCCAGCGATATACATTTGATAGAGGATGACGATGACGACCCTGGGATTCAGTTTCTTGTTGAGTTGGAGTACAAGGGCGACATGTCCTTCGAGATTCAGGCTGATCTTCTTTTGAATTATCCCTCACCAGGGTTCATAAAGCTTCCCGTGAAGCTCAAGATAGTGGACCTGGGCATCCATGCCCTGGCAGTCGTTGCACATCAAGACCAACAAGTGTTCCTTTCATTCCTATGCGACGTTGACGACGATGAATTCGACGACATACTCAGGAACCCGACATCTTCAAGGGGGAAACGGATCGACATCATTCGAAGCATGCGCATCGAGAATGAGATTGGCGATGACCTCGATGGCTCGGTGCTGAGGAATGTGGGGAAAGTGGAAAAGTTCATAGTGGAGATGATGAGAAGTCTACTTAGAGACGAGCTGGGATGGCCGGGATGGATCAGTCTGGATTTCAAGGATGATGATGAAGGAGATGGAGAGGACGGCCACAATGGTGATACGCAGTGACGGCTATCTACAAACTCTTAAGATCAAAAGAGTGCCACGTTAGTGGGCCTCTGGAGCCCTCTTTCTCTCTAGTTTCGGGACTCTTGACCTGGAGCACTGTGACTCCTTTACATAAACCCAAGAGTGTCCATATTCATACGCTCTGTATTCAAAACACCCGCATGCATCACCATGGACTGGCCCAGATGGAAAAGATAAGTCTTTTTTGCGTGCATGAACCGTTTGGCGAGCTGAGGATCAACATATGCACACCCATAAAAATTAATCCAGCAAGTCATCGACGTTCACACATGCAGCTGTTGCAGTTGAGCTCATCATGCTTTGCTCGCTACATAGATCCGGTTATCCTGGCAGACACCAAGTTCCGGCAATGCTGAGGTTTGCAACTACCGGCAGGACCCCCACACACTACGAAGTGCTGGGAATCTCCCCAAGCTCATCGCTCAAAGATATCAAAGTTGCATTTAGGAAGCTCTCCAAGAAACTCCATCCCGACCTGAACCAGCAGCTGGGCAAAGAAGAGCAGAAGAGTACAAAGAGTCGCTACATCAAGATCGTGCACAGTTATGAGATCCTCAGCAACGAGGGGAAGAGGCGGGAATATGACAAGCGCATTCTCAACCATACACGAAAGCATCCACAGATCAGGGTGTACTCGCCCGGTGGCATCAACGTCACGAGGGGGAAAGTCCACTATGGTGCCTCATACCAGCCGTCGACCTCACCTTATGCAAACATCTACAGCAACACGAACGATGTGCCACATTTTGACTATGACACACATCTCGCAGGAAATCTCTGGTTTGAAAGACGGATGATCAACAAGCGAATACACAAGACAACGCATGCCGCAGAATCAAGACCCGAAGAGGACAAGGACTGGTTCCATGAACGATTCAGGCATGGGCGCAATGATACAAACGAGATTTTGAATCTGCACAGATATGGCGATCATCAGTACAGGGACCAGACAAGCTACAACCTTAGGGTTGGGCCGATAATGGCTATAGCAATGGCCATGACTCTGCTAGGTGTGGGTGTATACATACAATGAGAATTTCAGGTCACAATGAAAAGAACTAGTCGACTAGGATAACCATTTAAACAAACCCATCATTACCATAAATAAACCTCTGGATATCACCCTAGTTTTTATCCTTCTTGCCCTTCTTACCCTTTGATCCCAAAGTCCACCAGAGAGCAGTGAGACCAGCGAACGCTGCGAAGAACCCCTTGTCACGCTTTGGAATCTCACCATTCTCATAGTGGTACGGCTCCTCAATGGCTTCTTCCACTGCTGGGAGCTCCGCCGTGTGAGCGAGGTCATTCTGGGCCTCGAGAGGTTCGATAGAGCTTGTTCCAAAGATCTTTGAGTCGCTCAGTGGTGCCTTGCTCACCACCGTCTCATTTGGGTTGGTATCCTCAGCCTTTTTGAGCTTCTTCTCAACATCGGTGACGGCTCTCTTGGATGCCTCGGTGGAGATCGATGGGATTTGGATGATGTAATCATCTTTCACCAATGGCTCTGGTTGCAGATCCACGGGTTTTATAAAGTCAATGTGAGAGTCGTCACCTTTCGCAGCTGTCTGTGCAGTTTGCGAGAACTGCATGGACTTCATCAGCCTTAGGGGGGCAGCGGTCTTTGGTCTCTGGAGAGTTGACATGTTGGCGTTGTCCCTCGTGGAGAAGGAGGACTCAAAGGCTGCAATGCGTGAGACCAAGTCCGCCTTACGTCCCGATACTTTCAAGCCACGCTTGCGACACTCACCCTTGAGCGTCTGCAGCGACATCAAAGTGAACTCTGACTTCTTGGTGTTGAACAAGGTGGTTGCATTCTTCTTCTCTGTACTATGCACGAATCTTGTCTGGTGGAAGGGGATGTTTGGCACTGAGATCTGGTACCGGGTAGTCTTGAGCGAAGGAAGCGATCTAACCGTTCTTAGCATCTTGTAGAGCGTCCTACCGGGGAGAGAGATGCGTGCAGTTGCTGTTGATTTCCCTTTGTTGTGGTTAAAATCACAGACCAGCCATAAAGGGAAACCACGAGATCAGGCCGGGTAACACTAGGTTTGTGGTGTCTGACCAAAACGGGGAGCCGGCCACTGCGAATTTCTTAACACGCTAAACGAAACTAGGAATGGCTGATACTTAGTGCAATGCATTGCAGGACACTACTGATTACACAACGACCTGCTGCCATGCGCTGCCCAATTATTGTTCGGGGGCGGCCACATGGGCCACAAAAAGCTCGAGCAAGTCCCGTTGCAAAAACCCGGGGCCTGCAACGGAAAAGACATAAATTAGACACAGCTACACAACCGCCACCGGAGGATACCTTCAAGCACAAAGCACCTCCACTATGTTCAAATACAGTGTCCATGCATATCATATATGTCTATTCACACCTTTAAATACCATAAATACCGCCTAGTACTGGCGGGAAG
Source organism: Williopsis maclurae (assembly GCA_003708355.3). Classification (NCBI taxonomy): domain Eukaryota; kingdom Fungi; phylum Ascomycota; class Saccharomycetes; order Phaffomycetales; family Wickerhamomycetaceae; genus Williopsis; species Williopsis maclurae. The sequence continues at coordinate 214,826 of PPNZ03000001.1, forward strand.
CCTCCTGACACGCCTTCAACTGCTGCAAGTAAAAGTCACAGATCTGCATGTTGCCATCGTTGTCGCCGAGACATCTGGTGAAGTTTCTGGCGTCAACGTCACAGACAGCTGCACCCTGTTGCTGGAGACCCTGCTGCTGTTGGGCGAACTGGTCAACGTTCTGCTGCTGCTGCTGCTGCTCGGCTGGCTGGGAAGAGCCACCAAACATGGAGGTGATGCCCGCGCCGAGCGTGTGGCCAATGGTGGATCCCACGGCGACACCAGCAGCGGTGGAGGCCATCTGGGCAAACATGCCCGGCTGCTTCTGCTGGACCGGCTGGGAGTAGGCGTTGGCTTGCTGTGGTGGGGCCTGGTGCTGCGCTGGAACTGCGGCCGTGGAGGCGGATCTGCGCTGGGTAGGAGCAGGGCGTGCTGGAGCAGGGCGGGAGCCACCGGATCTTCTGGCCATTGCGATAGTTGTGTGGTTGTGGTTGGGAGAAAGTTGTTTTAGGTTTAGTGAAAATTCGGTGGCGATCTCTCACACACAAAGCAGGAAAAAAAATCGTAGGGGCCGAATTTCGGGCTTCTGGAGGATTCCCGGTTTAGACTTCTACTGCAATTAAAAAGATGCTGATCTTGAAGAAAAAAAACCCAATGTAGCGTATCTGATTAAGAATGTCCTTAAGCTGCCAAGTCCGGGCGGATTATCTATTCCAGAAACGGCGCTTTCGAACCTCGACAATCTCAGAGTCCTTGTTGTCTTCGCTCCCAGAGTCGATGGTCTCGTTAGGCACAACTCCGAGCTTGAGCGCCTCATCCTTGGTGAAGGTGTGGTACACGTCGTACTCGTCAAACTCACCAATTCCAGGTGGTGGCGAAATGTAGTTCAGCAACACATGGACGATGAAGGAGATTGGATATCCGATGATGAAGGAGATGTAGAACATCTTGATCGCAGCAACGGGCACACCGGTGAGGTTAGGGTTGACGCTTGGGAACCCGACAATGCCCGGGACGAATCCACAGACCCAGGAGACGATACCACGCCAGTTGATACCGTGCCAGAACCAGTAGATGGAGGTGGAGTTGCCGATGTACAGGTCTGTGAGCTTGAGCTTCTGCTTTCTCACGATGAAGTAGTCAGCGGTGAAAGTTCCAATCATTGGCCCAAGGAAACAACCGTACGAGCCCAAGACGGAGATAAAGACACCAGCCTTGGCAACTATCTGCCATGGCTGGATCACGATGGAGATGATCATCACGATGTAGGCGCCTCTTCTGATGTTGATGTATCTTGGTGCGATGGCGACAAGGTCGATACCACCAGAGACACCGTTGTCGATGGTGTTCAGTCCCAAGGTGGAAATGAAAAACCCAAAGGAGGCAAAGAAGGCAGCACAGCGAGACTTCTTGGTGTACCCTTCGAGCAACCACTGCTCGATGATGTTTGGCGGGTTCCACAGGTTGAGGGCGGTAACGTCGCCGTAGGATTGCGAAGCGGCAGATGTGCCGAGGATACCAAAGAGAGGCACCACTGTGCCAAAGACGAGGATGGATATGGCCTGTCCCCAGATCTGCTTGCCAGGTTTTTGAGCAAACCGGGAAAAGTCCGGCTGGTTGGCCAGCCCGACGGCAAAGTTGTTGATGACAATGTTGATTCCATGCATCCATGCCATGCCGAGATCGGCGCCCGATTCGATGGTGGACTTGGAATGGAGCAGCTCACCGGCACCGTGGGCATGCACCATGGATCCAATGGATGTGCCAAACACGGCAAAGAACGAAATGACGGTGATCACCTTGAAAGGCTGATGCAATTTCTCAGGAGGGATGTATAGGAAAGGGATCGACACCACGTGATAGATGATGAATCCGATGAACTGCTTGAGCGTCATCGGCAAAGAATCTGGGAGCGTGTTGTGCAGGTTGTTGAAGCCCGAAAAGATACAACTGAGCATGACCGAGATGAGCTGGGCACCGGTGTAAGCCTGGACGGCGTACCACACGATGCACAGCGCGATACGCTGGATCAATGCGAGGAAGGAGCCGTACATTCCAAAAGTGAAGCGGGAGTATATCGGGTAGCCAACGTGCCAGACGGCACCACCCCATCCATGCGACACGGCAACGGCAAAGATGATGGCCTTGGCGAGGATGACGATCACCATGGACTGCCAGACGTTGAGCCCCAGGGCGAGCAGACTTCCACACGACTGCCATGTGGAGATGCTGAGGGCGATAACGTTCCAGAAGCCCAGGAAGTCCCAGTCGCCCCATGTCCGGCGACTACGGGGCAGACAGATGACATCGGGCGACTTCCAACTGTCGGTGGCGACGGTGTCTGAGTCCTTGATCTGCAGAAAGTCGAGCAGCCTCCGCATTGCCATTGTCGTGATGGGGTTTAATCCCTTTGGGAGTGAAGAGAGAATGGGAGAAGCGACGGTTATATTATATTTGATCACTGCGCTCAGCTGGATTTTGGGCCTCGCCCCACAGCGCAGCGCAAATCGCAGATTTCTTTTTTTTTTTGGGACAAATGACAGCCGACGGAGGGAGGGAAATGGAAGGAGAATCGGGATTGAGACCATTGTGTACGTTCACTGCTCGGTGGGTGTTAAGCTGCTACCGTAAAGTAGCTACACACACAACACAACACACAACACATTGTGATTCGCTGCACCAAATCTATGGCAGCAATAAAGTTTCCAGTTGCAGTGCGTGGAGCAGCCCACTGTTAACGGAAAAGGCACCCACTGTTGAACCTGTACGTCTCACCACTCACAGCCATCTCCCATCTCCGCAGAGACAGAGCCACCACAACGGCCAGTAGTGCTCAGCGGGGCCACTTGTGGGCACCGGGTCCCTACCTGCACTTACAGCTTACAGCCTGTCAAACGTTCAAATCCCGGTTGAGGCGTGCGCACAGGGGGCGGGAACAGAAAAGAGAGAGAGAGAGAAAAATTTTGAGGCGTTGGGTTAGAAATGTCGAAATGCCCTCCTACCGATCTGGCTAGGATGATCTGCTTTCCACCTTATCGTACGGGTCGTGAGAGAGCTTCGTGGCGAGCTGGATCTGGTGGATGAAGGAAACAACACAAGCTCGGCACAGCACGAGATATCGATGGTGCCATACACTCATCGCCTGCTCCGCACGCTTGGCCCACCTGCCACAATTTTTTTTGTCTGAACTCCGCTGTGCTGATCGCCCGATCGGGAGACGTCCGCACCTTTCTCTCTGCTTCCGCCTATTGTTCCGCGAACCGGCTCTGTAAGTTGTGTAGCACCACCGAATTTGCGGAGGAAAGATCTGATCGCACCCTTACAATAAAGCTTCCTTAACATCTGACAAATCGCTGTCCTCGCCACATCTGCCTACCTGCCTGCCTACCTGCCTACCACTCCCTGTTCATCCTTCCTTTCTCACCGTCCACCATGGTTGTGCACACGATCACAGACCTCTCAGAGTTCACCGTGGCCCTGCAGAAGAGCAGGGTCTCCGTCATAGACTTCTACTCCACCCAGTGCCCACCATGCACAGTGGTAGCTCCGCTGTACGAGGCCCTTTCGGAGAAGTTCCCCGATGTCAAATTTTACCAGATCAACGGGCTCTCTGACTCTGGGCTCGAGGTCCAGAAGTCCATCAACGTTGTCTGGTGGCCAACGTTCGTCCTATACGTTGACGCGGTGGAGAAGTGGAGAGCCAAGATCCCAAACCCACCACAGCAGTATCCGACAAAGGAGCTGGAGGAACAGCTTTCGAAGTACTACTAGAGAGTTTGCTCCATCTTCTGTCTCCCCCGGTGGACATCGATCTGTGCTGGCAAAACCTAGAAGAAAGTTAAAGCAAAACACCATCGCCGGTAACTACACAGGACTCTCCTACTGGCCAGGCATAGGCAATGGGCTGGGCCTCAACCATGTGTCATAACCACCTTCTTTAATATAATCACTGCACCTAAACGGAGACCGAACCCTTAGGCCGTGCGCATCCCAACACAGTGGCTGAATGTGTTACCCTCTCGAAGAAGAAACGTTGCCGCCAAAATCCACGCACGCAACCCGCCTTGAGGTTAAAGCCTAATCCCAGCAGCCACAGAAGGCGATCTTCCTCCCATTCACCCCTTCTACGTATTAATTTTACACTCAGTTATCCTCGGAATTCTATACAAGTTCTTGACGGTACTACATAGTGGACCGAATCGAATGCCGTGTTGTCGCCGTTAGCGGGCTAATAGTAGACCGGGCATGCCAGGTTTAGGTTGTTGTGGCGAAGTGGCGATTTTATTTTTTTCTTCGTGAAAGTTGAAAAAAAAAACATCAATTCCTTGATAGTTGCATAATTGGAATATTCCTAAAAGTGCAGTATTCATGCTAATAATCAACCACTTACATGAAGTCTATGTGTGACTCTATAGATTACACCCCACTACCCTACCACCTTTCAAAATCTCCCCCTTTCAACTCCGTCACACTACCTCTCCATGTATCAGTATCACGGACGCATCTTCGGCGCATCATGCAGCTGCATGGAGGGTAAGAGCTCAGGACCCAGGGGAAGAGATATACGCTGAGGTGTATGCTCCCAACCCCCAGCTTGCTGTAGATAGACACATGCAGTTGTTGCTAAATGCTCTGAGTGTAGAAGAGCGACATACCCTTGAGATATACATCAGAGAGATCTCTGCCTATCTTCAGGAGCATAACGTTTATGTACAAGGGCTATTCCACGCTAGAGAGATCCTAGACGAGCTCATCCAGAAACATCAAGCTGATGATGCAAACCCTGAGCAAATGGAGCTTCTTTTCTACAATGTCGCTCCAGTTAATCGCCGTAGCTGCACCGCTGTACTTCCCACCGTGGATGAGTTTGCTTTGGCAGTTCGATCTGAGACTATAGATCATGGTGATCTATGCTTTCGGATACGCAATCGGCGCACTGGACAGTTCCAGTTCGTGGCTCTCCAGTCAAATTCTTTTCTCCCTCTGCGGTTCCCACTACTCCTTCTTCACGGTGAACCTGGTTGGTTGCCTGGTTTGAAACTGGCGCCAGGCCGCATAGACAGAAGGTCGCCAAGTGGACATTGTTCGCTACAGCAATGGTCACGCTACATCCTAATGGGAAGGCCCGGGGTGTGGAATCCAATTCACATTCTTGATACTCTCGCTGAGGAGTTTTATGCCACTCTTTGTGTGATGGATGACCAGAACAGAATGTCGTCACCAGCAGAAGACCAACAGATTGGTGGATAGTGCGCAGCTCCAAAACGTTGAGACCATCCAAGAGAATTCTATTCCAAGCATTGCTCTACCCAACCATTTTTGAACTCCTCGCTTCTTCCGTAACAGGTGATTCGGCATATATCAGAGGTGAAACCAATCTGTTCGCACAGTGACGGCTACAATATCGTCCACGAATTTGGTATATAGAAGGGGAGACTCACAAATTTCTGTATATTACTAAAGAAGCATGTAGCACCCGTGTCATCACCGCGCAGCGCAAGTTGATTGGATCTGGGCGTCTGTTTTACCTTAGGCTGAGAGGTAAAGCAAAGGTAAAAGCAGTCGTCCGCGCCCGTCTACGAATCAACTTGTACAATAAACCACAAAAGAAACCCCCCCCCCCCCCCCCCCGTGTTCAGGTCTCACCGTCAGTTCAGACAGACAGAGCGGGCAACAGCGACCATGGTCAGCAGCAGCAGCAGCAGCAGCAACACAGCGGGCAAGAAGTCGCACGCGTGCGGACCCTGCCGGCGACTCAAGCGGAAATGCGACCTGCAAGTGCCCTGCTCCACTTGCAAGTCTGGAAAGAAGACCAAGGTGGAAGAGTGTCTGGCCGCCCCGGCAAAGCCACTCAACAACATCCAGGAGCTCACCGCACCGAACGCCAAGTTTGGACGCATCCACACTGCAGGGTCGAACACATCCTCTCCTGAGGAGAGCGTCCTCCCAGCTATTGTGAGCAAGCGTCCCAAACTGGGATCAGCAGCATTCTCACAGTTCAAAGTTGGTTCTGAGGATCAGAAGTCCTCTCTGTTGCCATTTTCATCGACTCCATCGTTGGCGCCACTCCGTATGAATCAGCAGCAGCAGAAGCTCCACCACCACCACCTCCACCACCAGCCCATGTTCTCGTCGTCCAGCAACGAATCGAACAATAAGCAGTCAAATATCCCAACGATGGCAGTGGCTCAACAACCAGCAGCGCATGAGTACACGAAGCAACTAGAGTGGCAGAAGCAGCAGATAAAGGCGCTGGAGCTTGAAAACACACAACATAGACACCAGATCAGCTCTTTGAAGAAGGAGCTCTTGACAAAGGCGTCCATCCCCACACCACCTGGAGGTGGCTGGAGGCCCGATAACACCTACAAACGCAAGTACATCTTGCTACTCCCGTCCAAGGTGCAGACAAACCTGCTTGTGGATTTCTACCTCCAGAATGTGGATTACATCTACCATCCGCTCCACCATCCATCTTTCAAAAAAACCCTTGGAGAGTTTTTGCACAATGAGGAGGAGGTGGATATTGGCTGGCTTTCCACTTTACTAATGGTTTTGGGACTCGCTGCTATACATCTGCCCAAGGGTATCATCAACATCAGCTCGGAGGAGATCCAAAGGTCGCACGTGATTTGGTTCGAGGCATCTAAAGAGTGTGTATCCATTGCCGATTCTTTGAGGAAATCCCCCTCTGATTTCAACCAATACACCTTGCAATGGTTTTCGCTGTGCCAGTTGTATTTTTATGCCACACGCAGAGCGGAACAACTCACGGGTATCCTCGAAAAGGCAATCAAGGATGCCCATGCAATGGGCCTCGATAGAGATGACAAGAACAATCCAAACCTCTTGGAAGTGGAGTTGAAACGCCGCCTATGGTGGGATATTTGTGGCTGTGACACTTTTAGAGCATTGTCCCTGGGAACCAAACCAGGTATACGGTCGTACAACTCCATCGTACCCTTCCCATCCAATTGCAACGATGCTGACATCACCCCGGAATCGATTAAAGTGTGCTCAATAAACCAACCGACGGATAACTCGTTCAACGTATACCGAGCACTCATGATGAAGATAATGAATGGAATGTTTGAAAAAAAGCATCAGGTGAGCTCGAAGGACATGAAGACGTTGGAGAAAGTCACAGACAAGACTTTCAGAGGACTTGTGGAGGTGGATATCGAACTTTGTCATACGAACAAGTCTTGGTTCTTTGAGATTGACAAAGAGGGTGCACTGCCACATACTTTGGACCCGAAGATCCATTTCCAGCACCATATGCTCCATACGTGCATATGTATCCATAGATTCAGACTGTATCAGAAATATCTTCAAGAGGGCATCCCCGTTGCTTTGGAAGTTGCCAGGACAACGGCAAGGGCATTGTTCTCGGTGTATAAGCGGCTCAGAACGATATACGACTTGAAGAACCCGCTCTTTTTGCCCGCCATCCATCAAGGGTTCACAGGGTCCATCATTCAAGCCATGATGGTTCTCATGGGCAGTGATTTATCAGAGGCTGATCAAGCGTCGTTGTTCAAGGACCTTGAACTCTTGCTGAGCGACTTACAAGTGTTGAGTGATGATGGGTTCATCCTGAAACCGGAGATTTTGAAAGAGTCCTTCAAGGTGTTGAACGCCTTAAAGAGGAGCATCACAAAGAACATTGTACTGCTGGAGAAGGATCAGAAGGAAATCATGTCGAATGTCTTTGGAGGAAAGCAGATGACAGAATCATACCTGAACAAGTGTACCGTGTCATTCATCATAGACCAAAATGACGAGACGAGAAGACAGCAGGAACAAGAAGAACAGCAGGAACAGGAGCAGGAGTTGTACAGTTTCTGGAACCAGCTAGGTGCGATTGTGGACGACGAGCTTCTTCAGAGGTCGATGGCTAAGTTCAAGGAGATTGACTTCCACAGGCTGCAACAGGCACAGCAGAGTGCACAGCGCAAACCGATGATCGTCCACCCTCATGCTTCCAAGTCACAGAGCTTACCACGGGTCTTGGACGGAGAAAGGTTACAGCCTGAAGGACAGGCACCACAGCAGGGCGACGAGAGGCATAAGCGTGGCACGACGCCGTTTGAGCTGAACCCCAACGACATTGACACTTTCTGGAACGACATGGGCCAGCAGGGGCTCGACGAGCTCAACAACATGTACTACTCTGAATTCTCAGGGTACAAGATCGCCTAATTTAATGGAACGGATGAGAATTGCTCTGTGCAGTAGCATACTTCCCTTGCGGATCTGTGTCTTGTGTGCCGTGCCGGCTGCTAATTGGCGGATGTCCGCTGGCGGAGTTGCGGGTTTACACGCTTTGCGCGTCCCCACGAAATAATTAATACCAGCCCAGGGAAAAAAGCGCCTTGAAGGCACCTGCAGCCCAGGGAGCTGCCCCAAAATGTGGCGTTTCAAGCACTAATCCGGACACATATCCGGGGCATTTCATCCGTGCGCCGGGCCATATTCTGTCACCAGTCCCGAGCCTTGAAAAGGGTTCTTCCAGCTCTGTCCCCCCCCCCCTAACCCTCACCATAAGAGTTTCTCCGAGGAAAAGAAAACGTCTAAGTCATATCACCAATGCCGCTGCTCGTGGGAATTGACGTTGGTGGCACAAACACCGACTCGGTGCTGCTGGACACGAAAACGTCGCAAGTCGTTGGATGGAACAAAAAGGTCACCTCGCATGATGTATCCAAGGGAATCGAGGACTCCATCCAGGAGCTCTTCACGGGCGCACAGGAGAAGGATGCGGTTTTGAGCGTAACCATCGGCACCACCCACTTCATCAATGCGATCGTAGAACGTGACAGGGCCAGGCTGGAACGTGTCGCGGTGCTCAGGTTATGTGGGCCGTACTCGCTCAATGTGCCACCGTTTACAGACTTCCCCGATGACCTTGCCAGCTTGATGAGTGGATACGTTGGATACCTGGCTGGTGGGTTCCATGTTGATGGGTCCAAGATTGATGAGGTTCAAGAGACTGAAGTGTTGGGACATGCGGAAAGGATCAGAGAGTTGGGCATTGGAGCCGTTGCCATCAGTGGGATCTTCTCACCGGCCTTTCCTGAACAGGAACAAAGGGTTGCCGAGATCCTTGCCAAAGAACTCCCCGGTGTCACCATCGTCTCATCTCATGAACTTAGTGGCATTGGCCTCTTGGAACGTGAGAATCTAGCGATCTTGAACGCTTCGGTCAAACGCTTTGCCAGCAACATCATCAACACTTTTGTCCAAGCGGTACAGAAAACCGGCGTTGATGCCCCAATTTTACTCACGCAGAATGATGGAACCGTGCTGACTGTCCCAGAGGCATTGCGTATCCCAATCAAGACCTTCTCCTCGGGGACTACAAACTCGATGCGTGGGGCATCGTTCCTCCTTAACAGGTTCCATGGCCAAAGCGTCATCGTCATCGACGTTGGTGGCACCACCACAGACGTTGGACTCCTCTTGGAGAACGGGTATCCAAGAAAGACCTCGTCTTTCTCGTTCATTGGCGGTGTCAAGACCCGTCTTGCCATGCCACAGGTGGAGAGCATTGGTCTCGGGGGTGGCTCCATCGTGCGTATCTCGGATGATGGTGATGAGGTCACGGTGGGGCCCGACTCTGTGGGTAATGATCTTTCGAGATCCATTGTCGGCGGTGGGGAGGTTTTTACCACAAGTGACATTGCGATCAGTGAGGCGTTGGACACCGACGTAAAGATCTTCTCCGTTGGAGATCCCGAGAGGGTTCGGGGGAAAGTGTCTGCTGACGTGGTGATCAAGTACAAGGCTGAGATACTCTCACTCGTGGAGAAAGTTGTTGATCGGATGAAAACATCACCAGAGGACATCCCTGTGTTATTAGTGGGTGGAGGGTCCTTCATCTTGCCAGACAAAATCAAAGGTGCAAGCGAAGTATGGAGACCAGAGTACTACCAGGTGGCCAATGCCATTGGCGCTGCCATCGGGAAGATAAGTGCAGTGGCACATGCATTCGGAAAGCATGACGAAAAGGCATCGATAGTTGAGAAGCTTACCCTTGAGGCGAAGCAGAGAGCCTTGGAAAATGGTGCGTTGGAGAAGTCAATAACCGTGGTTGATATTAGTTCTGAGGAATTGCCATATTCCAACATGCAGAAATATGAGGTCAAGGTCATTGCTGATGTGGACTATGACAAGTTGAGACAACTGGAAACCCCAGAGCCGCTGGAATCGGCCACAGTGGAGACATTCTCGAAGGATGCGATGGGTCGTGGTAACTCTGAGAAGGAGGTTGACTTTTCAGCTTACAAGCCGAGCGTGAGTAAAGGCGAATGGAGCTTGTCTCTCACTGACCTTGACTTTTTACGCATCGGTACGTACATCCTTGGGTGTGGAGGTGGAGGTGATCCTTACCCACAGTATCTCATCGCAAGGAACCTATTGGCTAAAGGTCTAGAGATGAAAGTGATCGACCCTGACTCGAGACAGGACTATGACTCGATCTTTGTTGGGTTTGTGGGCTCTCCTACCGTTGTCAACGAGCGGATCCAGGGAAGTGAGACCATAACGGCGTACAACATGGTGAACTACTCCAACACGGACACGGTATTGGCCCTGGAGATTGGTGGTGGAAACGGATTCCAGGCTTTGCTTCTGGGAGCAGAGCTGCAGCGCAAGGTTATCGATGCAGACCTCATGGGCAGAGCTTACCCAATGATCTGGCAGATCACACCCGTTGTGTGCTCCGATGAGCCCTCTTTCTCCCCCTGTGCCTTTAGCGATGGCAACGGGAACGACGTTCTTGTGAAGCGCACAAAGAGCAATAACTCTGCAGAGAGCATTGTGCGTGCCGCACTGTCAGAGCTTGGGGTGCTTGTCGGGCTTGTCGGTGCTCTGAAGGATGTCAACCACCGTGTGATCAAGAACAGCGTGTCGCTGGCATGGCGCATTGGGCGCGCAGTATCCATTGCACGCCAGAGCTCTGACACTGCTAACGTGGCTCGACACATCATCGCGAGTGTGGGCATCGACGGGGCGAAGGAGCTGTTTCGCGGGAAGATTGTTGCCGTGGAGAAACGGCTGCAAAAGGGGTACGTCTTTGGCGAGGTGGTGATCGAAGGAGAGCAGCAGACGATGCGCATCCCCTTCCAGAACGAGAACCTCATGGCGACCGTTGACGGCGAGACCGTGGCCAGCGTACCGGATCTGATCGCAGTGCTCGACTACGAGACCGGTGAGGCCGTTGGTACGCCAGACTACAAGTACGGGCTGCTGGTTACGGTGCTTGTTCTCTCTCCCGATGATCTCTGGACCAGCGCACGCGGACTGCAAGTTGGAGGGCCCGGTGCCTTTGGGCTCGACGCTGAGTACGTGCCCACTGGACGGCATACGAAGCCCGTGAGCGTGATTACCGAGTATCAATAGAAATAGACGTCATCTTTAAGTCTCCCCATAGTTAAGCAAAAGTTCGTGATGTTCCACCTCCCCCGCATCGAAAAATTCAGGGGCCATCAGAACAACTTTCCAACAACAAAGAACGAAAGGACGAGCCTCTGCAATGCTTCGCCACGCAGTGAGGGCCCCTCGGGCGATTGCCCACGTGAGACGGCTGTCGTCATCGTCCACACGCAGGCTCAGCGAGCTCGACGCGTACGAGCCCAAGCGCACGGAGCCCCGTGTCCACCCGATCAGCCAGAACTCCATCAACAACCCTCTGGGCACCTACAGACCGACAACGCTGCTGGAGGACCTCGACCTCTCGGACGAGGACATGAAGGACGCAGTGGCGCGCAAGGTGGACAAGTCCAAGATCCGCCACTTCACCGTGAACTTTGGTCCGCAGCACCCTGCTGCCCATGGTGTGCTGAGACTCATCCTGGAACTCCACGGTGAGGAGATCATCCGGGCAGACCCCCACATTGGACTCTTACACAGAGGTACGGAGAAGCTCATCGAGTCCAAGACCTATTTGCAGGCGTTGCCGTACTTTGACCGTCTCGATTACGTCTCCATGATGACCAACGAGCTCTCGTTTGCCTTGGCGACAGAGAAGCTGCTAAACATCGAGGTGCCAATCAGAGCCAAGTATGTGCGCACGCTCTTTGGTGAGATCACCCGTGTCTTGAACCATCTGATGTCGATTCTCTCCCACGCAATGGATGTCGGTGCATTGACCCCTTTCTTGTGGGGATTCGAAGAACGTGAGAAGCTGATGGAGTTCTATGAGAGAGTTTCCGGTGCAAGACTCCACTCTGCCTACTTCAGACCAGGTGGTGTCTCCCAGGACCTCCCGCAGGGGCTGCTGGACGACATCTACATGTGGGCCACGCAGTTTGGCGATCGCCTCGATGAGACAGAGGAGCTGCTCACAGACAATAGAATCTGGAAGCAACGTACCGTGGGGATCGGCTTCCTCAGCGCTGATGAGGCGCTGAACTATGGCTGCTCCGGTGTCATGCTCAGAGGCTCTGGTATTCCCTACGACATTAGAAAATCCCAACCTTACGATGCCTACGACCTCGTGGACTTTGACGTCCCCGTGGGGCTCAACGGCGACTGCTACGACCGTTATCTCGTGCGTATGGTGGAGTTCCGCCAGTCCCTCCGCATTATCGAGCAATGCTGTAATGACATGCCTCCGGGACCTGTGAAAGTGGAGGACTACAAGATCTCACCACCCCCAAGAGCACTTATGAAGGAGGATATGGAGGCGTTGATCCACCACTTTTTGCTGTTCAGTAAGGGCTATGCGGTGCCACAGGGCGAGGCGTACGTGCCCATCGAGGCCCCCAAGGGTGAGATGGGTGTGTATCTGGTCAGCGATGGATCAGAACGGCCTTACAAGTGCAAGATCAGGGCCCCGGGCTTTGCCCACCTCGGTGTGTTCGATCACATCTCTAGAGGACATTTCCTAGCGGACGCTGTGGCGATCATCGGTACTATGGATCTCGTCTTTGGCGAAGTTGACCGCTGATAATATTTATCTATTTATTCATCTATTTATCCAAAATACATCATTCATACATTGAAATGCGGCTAGGGTGTATCATGCAGCTAAACCTTTTCATCCAACCCACTTTCGTACGACTCCAAGTCGTCGTCAAACATCTGGTCCATGTATACACTCGGAGGCCTTGTGTGGGTCTTGTACCGTTCCTTATCTAGATCGAATGTCAAACCCTGGGGTGACTCGATTGGTGAGTCTTCACAGTTGAGATACGTTGGCTTTAGAGTCGTGAGTAAATGTGTGGGCGAGACGAACAGAGATGCTCTGGAGACTCTCGACGCGGCATTTCTGTAGCTGCGTCCTTGATCTGGTATCAGCATGTCCACGGAAGAGAGTGAGCCCAGTGGTGTCTGCGAATTAACGACGAGCGTGCTTCCAGAAGACCCTAGCGAGTACATCGAGGGCGTCATCTTCTTCGTGATCGTACCGGGATCGTAGTACGGAGCGTTTGAGTCTGGGAGCTCATTGTCATTGCGGGCTGTTCTGTTGCTCTTCATCCATGTGATGAGATGCGCTGAGAGTAGAGCCAACAACAGGAGCGCCAATAGTGCGCCAACAACGATGAATACGAGCTCTGTTGGCAACTTCTCATTATGAATGTATGGGTTTGTACCTTGTGGTATCCCTGCGGTAAAAGTGGCGCTGTATGAGGTCTCGGAACTAGCCTTTGCAGTGATCGTGGGCATATCGGCGCGAGCCATTAATGTAATGGTTGATAGTGTGACCATATTGGGAACTCGGTGAAGCCACGGACCTCTTTCTCTCCTTTTGCTGACCGTTGTGTGCGACCGTTCCATCCAAGACGGATTTCCCTCCCCTTTAATACGATGGGGCAAAACACGCGGTGATCAGGGAAAGGCCCGCGCGTTCCATGCTGCAAGAGACGCGTCGCGACGCGTCAACATATTTATGCGAAAAAGTCGAGAGGGAGAGGTGGCCAACAGTGCTACGAACGAGATGAGGCAGCCACTGACAATGAAATGTGCAGCATGTCAATGCAAATTATCTAATGCTTCAGAAGCGCCAGTCCTCAGCAACGGACTCGATAGCCCACTTGAACTTCTCTCGCAGCGTCTTTGTGAACACCCTCTCGATCGGAACGTCGTACTTCTTGCAGAACACCACGGACAGTCTAGGGTCAATGTAGTTAATCTTTGATGTACCCAGGGCAACCTGCGAGTTATCCTCCTTGTCTTTCATCTGTAAAGTTGTGTTCAAGATGCGTTTTTCAAGCTTCTCCACCTGGGCTTCAAGACTCTTGACGGTTGCGTTAGCTGGAACCTCCGGCTTGCCAGATTTCAGTTCTTTGGAAAATTCATCTTCTAAATCAATAACTTTGCCTTTCCACTCCTTTAGTGTAGATTCTGGTAGGAGGTCCTCCTTTGCCTCGGCTTTCTTTTCGTTCTCCCTCTTGAACTTCTTTTCATACTTCTCGTACTCCCTTGCAATGATATCTTGGTGGATTCCGGCAATATCCTCATTTGTGAGGTCATCACATTCCTCAAAGTACGCTTTCCACTTTTTCTTCAACGTTGGATCAAGAACTAGCATCATCTGTTTCAGACGGATCTTCTGCCAAAGCAATTCCTTCAGTTTGGCATTGATTTTCTCCATCGCAGTCTGATGTCCCTTAGAAACTGTCCGCTGGTGATTACAGAGTATAGCCACTGTACGGTTTGCAGCGTTGAAATGAACAACTTTTTCTGCAGGGGTGCCCTCATTTGGGATCAAGTCCAATTGGTCCTGCATCGTCTTTGATGCATTGTAGGTACGGAAAACCTTAGCAGTGAGGCCAGTCATATACTTCTGGAAGTGTTTGTTGAGCACACTTGGATCTATCCGGTCAAAGAGATCGTCACCGGGGGCCTTTGGTGCTCTTTTGAAGATCTTGAGGTTCTTAAAAACCTGTGCATCCACGGCAACCTCTTGATAGAACCTGATGGAGTCCTTACCCAAAAAGTCAAAGACAACCTTGTTTGGTGGAGCCAGCGTGATGTGCTCAAATCTTAAAGAGCAGCAGCCAACTGTGTCGGCCTCATCGTCCGACTTCTCACCACCAGCTCTCAGGGCAAAAACATCAATGAGATATGTTGCGGTTGCGATCTGTCTGTTGATCATCAGCTGGTCTTTCAGCATCGTGCGATAATCCTTTCTGATCCTCTCAATGTGAAATTTCAACTCACGAGCTTTCTCAAACTTTTTGAAATCACTCATACCTTTCAAAGAAGAGTTGGCAGCGAACCTCACGTATTTCACAGAGTTCGAAATATTCTCTCTCCACATTGCAAGCCATGATACTTGATTATCATGTCTGACCTCACCCCAGCTGTGACCCTCTGGTGGTGGTGGTATAGCAACACCCTTACCCAAGTTCAAAATGACATCCTCTGGGTTGACACGTCTCTTTAGTTTACCAGTCTTTGGGTGTGCACCACGTCCTCTGAACAAGCCCGGGGGTTCAACACGAAAATTGCCAACCTGCTCTTTATGTCCATTGAGCAAACAGTGCTTGTATGGTTCTTCAAAGGCATCCTTATCTGCTTTGAGCTTCTTCTTCTCAGCGCTGGTCATGGCCTTTCTTTCCTCCTTCTTTGTCTCAAAGTAGCTGAACATCTTGCTGAAATCACACTTGCTAAATTTCTTTATGTCCACTTCACAACCACCACACTCCTCTAGCACTTTTTGAAAGTCATGGAAGAAGTTCTTTTGGAAAACTGGGTTCTCAGCATGATCTGATCCCACAAGTGCGCCAAAGAAGCCTGCAACCTCCTCAGCGGGGGCGGGGAGATCTACCGGCTTGCCATCGTAGTAAAGCTTTACATGGCGAGGTAAAGGCTCGTACTCCGGTGGGAAGATGACACCGTTGTGCTCCAAAGTATCCCATTTGATGGAGTCATCTTCTTGTTCGTTCTCCCACCACTTATAGACGTCCTCGCCTTGTTCACCTTCTTCCTTACCAGCATCTTCCTGTTTGGGGGTGCCTGGCTTTGACACTTGGGTCTTTGGGGTGCTGGCTCTCTTGACAGATTTGGCCGTTTTCGAGAACCCTTCCTTCTTCGCCCTTTTCTTCGGTTGTCTTGCTGAGTCACTGGAGCCTCGTTTCAGAGATGTAGTTTTCTTTGCAGTGACAGATATTGCCTCGTCAGAGTCGTCATCGAAGGCTGCAGACTCTGAATGTTGTGATTGCTGCGAAAGCGCCAGACTATCTTCATCCTCGCTCTTCACCTCCCTCACTGAATATCAGTTAGTAAAACAGACACTTGAATAGTGTAGATATGAGACATACCTCTCGATCTCTTCGAGAGCACAATGCCGTCGTCTGAATCAGAAAGCATGGTCATATTGTGCAAAGAAAGTTCGCGTCTCGTGCGTATGTGGCAACCACGGCGTTCGTGGAGAATATTAGTATGACTAAGACCGCAAAACGCGCGAGATAGTTGCTGGTATGAGGTTCTGTAAGTGAGAAGCGATCTCAAGGCCAATGGAGGTGACAGCGTGCGGTATAGGTTGACCGTCAGTAGAGTTCAGCGTGTCCTTAGCGTTCGAAGGATTTTCTTTTTGCACTGATTTTCCGGGCTCGTAACAGAGTTGAGAGAGACATGGTTTAGTACGCCTATGATCAACTATCCTCCAGACAAGTTTGATGTTGTTCAGAGCGGGACGGGACAGTATACAAGATGAATTACTAACTAGCTTCCTATATGCGGCGAATTCTTGAATTTAGATTTATCCTGTATGCTTCTAGGAAGACCAGAATTAGTTGTCAGTATTAGCAGCCGTAACTTTGAAAGCCTGCATATTAACACAAAAATCAGAACAGATCTAAATACCTCTTTACCAAAGCTAATAATGGGTTCTATCCACGGCTGCTTCACTGTGCAGCATTCTGACTGCACTTCGAATGCTCGGCCGCAACGTTGTTGTCACTTCTCTGCTTTCGGTCCTCGGTTTCACGGGCTCGCAACGCATGCGTTGTTTTTATTTACTTATTACCCTTTTGGCCAAATGGACGTGCGAGTACAAAACACCGTATAAAGAGGTTCAAGCACCTGTTACACCAAAAACGCACATCTCTGAGACCAGCTGCAAAGTCGTGAAGTTACACTCTAGCGAGAGCGTTACCACACTCCATTACCTTGACCATCACCTTCAACCGGCAGACGCTGCATCCATATCCATCACCCGCTTTCTTCGCATTCCTTCACATAGCTTCACGGTTTTGTGGTCCATCTGCAAAAACTTGAAGAGACCAGCATCAACCCCGACCCATATACCATATACTCGAACATATACTCATCCCTGATGGCCACTACTAGAGGAAAACCATTGCAGGCGCTTGGAGCAAGAGAGCTCAACGCAAGAGATCACATCACTCCGCTCAAGTCTACGAGGCAACTAGACCAGGAGAATCATGAGCTCAAGGTTCAAGAGCAACCACCGCTCGCAAAGGAGAAGCCCAAGAAGAAGAAGGAGAAGTTGTCAGCATTGTGCAAAACACCCCCTTCTTTGATCCGCACGAGAACTGGTAAGGATTACAAGAGAGGATTGTTTCTCGGTGAAGGTGGTTTTGCTCGTTGCTTCCAGATCAGAGACGACAGCGGCAAGGTATTTGCAGCGAAGACCGTGGCAAAGGCCTCCATTAAGAATGATAAAACCAAGACCAAGCTACTCTCAGAGATCAAGATCCACAAATCCATGAACCATCCAAACGTCGTCGAATTTGTTGACTGTTTTGAGGACGACACCAACGTTTACATTCTCTTGGAAATCTGCCCTAATCAGTCTTTAATGGACTTGTTGAAGAGAAGAAAGCAGTTAACCGAGCCTGAGGTGAGGTTCTTCATGACACAAATCATCGGAGGCATCAAGTACATGCATACCAGAAGGGTTATCCACCGAGACTTGAAGTTGGGAAACATTTTCTTCGACCCGAACATGGATTTGAAGATTGGTGACTTTGGGTTGGCTGCCGTGTTGCAAACTGACTCTGAGCGCAAGTACACGATCTGTGGAACTCCAAACTACATCGCACCCGAGGTATTGACCGGTAAACAGGTCGGTCACAGCTTTGAGGTTGACATCTGGTCAATTGGTGTTATGCTATATGCGTTGTTGGTTGGCAAACCACCTTTTCAGTCAAAGGATGTGTCACTGATATACGAGCGTATCAAGGCCAATGATTACGGTTTCCCAGCGGAAAAGCCGATCTCGAACGCCGCTAAAGAGTTGATCACAGACATTTTGACCACCAACCCGCTGAAGAGACCAACATTGGATGAGATTATCGAGCATGATTTCTTCAAGGGACCTTTCCCAGAGAAGATTACCGTTGAGACGTTGGTTTCTGAGCCAGACTTCTCTCATTTGACAAGAAGTGCCACCCAGTTGAACTTTCTGCAGGCCAAGCGTGACGCAGGCTTGATTCAGTCATCCCATATGAATCCAGTTGAGATTCTCAGAACTGACTTGGAGTCTGAAAGACCAAAGGCTTTGTTACCTCAATCGTTGTCTCCTGGTAACACGAAGAGCAAATACAAAGAGATCACCGACCCAGCCATCAAGCAGAGAAAGTATGAAGATGTGACATCGTCGAAGCTTGGAAAGGCAAGAAGGTCAGAGGATCCATTGAGAAAAAACACAAGAGTGCGTTCAAGCAGACTGTCTGATGCCGTCTTAAGACAAGAGTGCACTAACACTTTGAATGGCATCGTCATTTCCGAACGTCAATCACGGATGAGAACAGGTACAACACTGCCAACAAACGACTTGAAGTGCCCAATTTTGATCAGCAAATGGGTTGACTATTCGAACAAGCATGGATTCTCATACCAACTCTCGACCGATGACATTGGTGTATTGTTCAACGACGGAAATACACTGTTGCGCATCAACAAGTCCAATTCATTCTGGTACATTGTGAACGATGAAACAGATGGATGGTTGGCACAGGAGCACAATATCACCCGTGCCCCACCTCAGTTGTCCAGACAGGTTGAGATTGCAGACTTCTTTGCGAGATATATGAAAACCAACCTCTGCAAAGTTTCCAATGACGATGACTCAATGGTGGAACAGGAAGAGATATTTTTGAGACGGTACACCAGAGACGAGCTGTATGTGATGTTTGAGATGAGCAACGGCTCGATACAATTCAACTTCAGAGATCACCATAAGATTTGCATTTCACAGACAGGTTCTGTGATCACCTACATCTCACCTGACCGAAACTGCGAGTCATGCCTGTTGGCAACAGTGTTGAAAGAGGGTAGATTCCCGAACATTGATGTCGATATTGGCCTTAGGGAGAAGCTTGACTTGATTAAGAACGCATTGAAAGAGAAAATCAACCAAGAGCATTAATGACCTTGTACTATTAGAACGCATTGGCTTCATAAATAATGATTAGTCAAATAATACAATACCCAACTACCGCTTTGTAGAGTTGTAAGATTTTCCCTTTGCATGTCCAATATGCCGCAAACCAGGTTGGGTGTTTTGTTAACCAGGATACTAGTAGTGGTGTCACGAGGGGCATCCGATAGCGACTACCGCAGTGGTGAGGCACATACTCGCAACTTCCACCATAGCTAACAGTCATAATTTGGATCTGCAATTTGCAACATGCATTTCCAGGGTCCAACCTGTTCTAATATACAAAGACATGTCCGAGACTCAATAGTCACCATCCTGTTCAAGTGTCTTCAAGCTCCACTCCACGGCAAATTTGTTCTTTATTGTTTCAAGCTGAGATATAAGGCCGTTACAGGCAGTTCTGAGGGCGTCTCTTGGAGTGTAGCCCTCTTCTGTCTGAATTCTCATGACGAACTTGGCGAACAGCGGATGGTCCACCTTGTATGCCGCAAACACAACCCTCTCATCAGCTATGAGTTGTGCTCTGAGCAGATTACCGAGCGTATGGTCCTCCTTCTCAAAAGTCACAATGGCAGCGTTCGGCACCTTTGGGTCTGGGTCCACTTTGAGTCTGTAATGTTAGCGATGTGTAAATGCAAGCCCACTCTGAACATACTTCGGCACACCATCTGGGAGGATGAACAGCTCAAAGCGATCCGGGGCATTCATGGCGAGCTGTGGGTGTGGTTTGGACTGGTGGTTGGAGTGTTTTGCCCGTTGAAGTTCATGCGAGGCCGGGTCACCACCCAAATTCAAATCCAACCGGTGAGAGCCGTTGCGAGCCCCTGCCCCCCCTTTTTCATTACCCGGCCTTTGTGTGCGCGCGTGCGCGTGCGATCGGCAGCGCTAGGCGAGAGGGAAATCCCACACTCACCAGCAGCTCTTTTCTCCACCAGCAGCCTTGAGGTCCGAACACCGCAAGCGTTACTGTGAATCGTCCGCACTAAGCCGAGCAACCACACACAGGCATCTGAAGAGGAAACTCAAGACTGTCTAACTTGGTCTCGCTCTCACTGCTGACTGCTTCCCTTTTTTTTTTTGCTTCGAAGCTATCAGACAACAAGAGAGTCTGGCTTGACGAACCCTAGCTTGACGAACTCGCGTTAGCCTCTATTGCTGCTCAGATGTCAAATCAGGAACCGTGGAAGAGCCACGAAGAGCCTGGCGATAGACCTGGCATGCTTCCCTTGCAACAGTGAGTATCCACATCAGGGTCTCGAGAGGGGTCCAAACTGGCGTGCCAAACCCTCGGTGGATTGATCCATCTGTTTTCACCTGATCACCCGTGGGCTTGACCGCCTGCTCTCAGAGTGTCTTGTACTAACAGCTCAAGTCGCCAAGGCGCTCCTGTGCTTCCACCGCCGTCAGCCCTCCCTCCCCCATCATCAATGGAGTCTGGTACGTATGATCGATCACCGCGGTGCGAGCTATCTCAGACGCGTGTAAGTAAGCCAGGTTCCAACACCACCTGAGCTAAGAAGCTTCTTGTGGATTTTGCTGGTTGCGCTCTTACACGACTGGGTGGTTCTCCCCCCAAACGGCGTATAAAAAACCCGAAGATTAAGGTTCACTAACAAGTCAGCAGGCGGATACTATTCTCTGCCATCTATAAGCACCATGGGCAACTCCTCACACAACTTTATGATGAACCCGTCCAATGTGAGTAGTCTATCCTTGGTCAATACAGTACTCATACTAACATGCTCTCAGAAGCCACCTTTATCGTTTGGATTCAAGAATGAAAATGTGATAAGTCCTCCCACTCAGAGCACCCAGGGCCCCCCTCAACCACTCCAGGGTCAACATTCCGGGCCTCCTGTGTCACAGGCTCAACCGCCGCAGCCGCCGCAGCAACCGCAACCGCAACCACAGCAGCCTTCGAGCCAGCACAGTGGTGCGTCAACGCCGTTGACTGCGTACAGACCTCTAAATGTGAAGGATGCATTGTCTTATCTGGACCAGGTTAAAGTGCGTTTCCAACATAGGCCTGATGTCTACAACCACTTTCTGGACATCATGAAGGACTTCAAGAGTCAAACAATCGATACTCCGGGTGTCATTGACAGGGTTGCGGCTCTTTTCAGAGGCCATCCTGCTTTGATCCAAGGTTTCAACACTTTTCTTCCACCGGGCTACCGAGTTGAATGTTCTCTTGACCCATCTGACTCACTAATCAGAGTCACGACTCCGATGGGGACCACCACTCGCCAAGAGAACAGCGCCAATGGTACGTATGAGTTATGGAGAGGACAATCGGCGCCACAACAGGCTCAGCAGCAGGGACAACACCAAGGTCAGCAGCAACAGGCGGCCTCTCAACCTCAACAGCAACTGGAGCAGCAATCTCAGCAGCAACTGGGCCCTCTGCAACAGCAGACGCAACACGAGGCGTACGGTCAGGGCGGTCAGACAGAGCAGTCTTCCCTCTCTCACTTGCAGGCTGCAGCTAACCGTGGTAACTCTGTCTCCGAACGGAAGACAGGTGGTCCCGTGGAGTTTAACCATGCAATTAACTACGTGAACAAGATCAAGACGCGCTTCTCAACTCAGCCAGACATCTACAAGCACTTTTTGGAAATCTTGCAAACTTATCAAAGAGAGCAAAAGCCGATTGCCGAAGTGTATCAGCAGGTAACGGTGCTATTCCAGAATGCCCCCGACTTGTTGGAAGACTTCAAACAGTTTCTCCCGGACACGAATGGCAATTCTGCCGGCGGACTATTTGGCCCCCCTTCGCAAGGTGAGTACTATCAGCCTCAATCTGGAGGTACCCAACTGCCGCCAGTCGGAAATTTCTCCCCACCGGTGGCTGGAAAGGGTAAAAAGTTTAATGGGTCCAATGAGCAGATCCCAAGCTATGATGATTCCAAGTTCTCCAACAAGGATGTTGCCGTTTCCGATGTTAGAGGTTCGGTCTCAGCTACCAGACGTAAAGTTCAGGACGACGTGTCTGACCCTACATTAGTTCCAGGTGTTCCCGAGCCAATTCAACCTCCTAATAAAACTTCCAATTTGATGGAGGAAATTGGGTTCTTCGACAAAGTGAAGAAGGCCATTGGAAGCAAGCAGAGCTACAACGAGTTCTTGAAGATCTTGAACTTGTACAACCAGGACCTGATTGACAAGAAGGTGCTCGTTGAAAGAACCGAGGGCTTCATCGGCTCTCATCATGATCTGTACGACTGGTTCAAGTCGTTTGTGGGCTTTGATGAGGAGCCTCTCCATATCGAGAACATCACCTTCAAGAAGCACCAGTTGGACTTGACGCTCTGTAAGCCATACGGTCCATCGTACAGAAAGCTTCCAAAGGTTGAGACCTACATGCCTTGTTCGGGAAGAGATGAAATGTGCTGGGAAGTTCTGAACGATGAATGGGTCGGTCATCCGACTTGGGCATCTGAAGACTCTGGGTTCATTGCCCACCGCAAAAATCAATATGAGGAGATTTTGCACAAGATCGAGGAAGAGAGACACGAGTACGATTTCTACATGGAGTCTAACTTGAGAACGATCCAAACTCTGGAGACCATTGCTAACAGAATTGCCAATATGACTGCTGAAGAGAAGTCCTCTTTCCAGCTCCCGAGTGGTCTCGGTCACACGTCCCAAACGATCTATAAGAAGGTTATCCGTAAGATTTACGGCAGCGAGAAGGGATTTGAAGTCATTGATGCCTTACATCAGCACCCATCAGCAGCCGTGCCAATTGTTTTGAGAAGATTGAAACAAAAGGATGAAGAGTGGAGAAGAGCACACCGCGAATGGAACAAGGTCTGGAGAGAGCTTGAACAGAAAGTGTTCTTCAAGTCACTTGACCATTTGGGTTTGACTTTCAAACAGGCTGACAAGAAGCTTTTGACTACCAAACAGTTGGTTGCTGAAATCTCTACTGTAAAATCTGAGCAGACGACAAAGAGACTGCATCCATTGACTCCGAAGCCACAGGCCCAGCTAAACTACAGCTTCCACGATAATGAGGTGTTGTATGACATTGCCAAGTTTGTCCACGTGTTTTTGGGCTCCAGTTCATACTCTGCAGTTGACAAGGAGAGACTAATTGACTTCTTCAAGTCCTTCTTGATACTGTTCTTCGATCTGCCGGCAGAAGACGCTGATGCTGCATTTGCCAAGAGACTCAACAGTTATCAGCCACACGAGGACAAACCTTCGGGTTCAGTTCAAACCGAGGTTCCATCACCAGCTGCATCAGACTCTGAAGGAAGCACATCCACAAATGGTCGTAAACGCCATCGTGACATTGATCTACTGAAGGACGTTTTGCGCAAGTCTAAAAAGGCTTACACTGATGAGACCTCTGAGAGGACTGCTTCTCCTGGACAAGATGTTGCATCTGAGATTATTTACGAGGACAACCGTGAGAGCCACATCAACGATGATGCTGCAAATGGTGGTGAGGCTTGGGTCCAAACTGCCAACACCAACATTGAGTCGACAAACCCTCAGAACTCTGATAGAACAGTGTTCAATCTGTTCTGCAATACCAACATCTATGTCTTTTTCCGCCATTTGAGGGTGCTATACGACAGATTGAGTGAGGTGAAGGCCATTAATGCCGAAGTAACCGCTGACTTGATGTCTCGCTCCGATGTCTTGTTTGCTAAGGACCTGAACCTAATATCAAACCAGCTGGAAGAGATGGGACTCCAGTTCAACAAATCTGATGCTTACTCTCAGCTGTTGTTCTTCTCCGAACGAGTGATTGATGGTGAGATCGACCACCAATGGTTCGAGGAATCGTTACGTCAAGCATACAGAAACAGAGCCTACAAGCTCTACAGCGTGGATAAAGTTGTCCAAGCTCTGGTTAAGCATCTGCATGTTATTTTGACAGATGCACGCACATCAGAGATCCTAGTCTTGTTTGAGAAGGACAGAAAAGCCGCAAGCACTAGTGCAAAGGACCAGATTGTATATCGTAATGGCGTGAGATCACAGATGAATTCGGATGACAACATGTTTAGAATCGAGTTCAATTCTCCTGAGAAACATGTGCGCATCGAATACGTTGCACTTGAAGACCTGACCTTGAAAGACCAGAAGACGGATGAGGAGAAATGGAACTACTATCTCACATCTTATGTCATCGCTCATCCGACTGAAGGTGTGAATGTCAGTGAGGTCAGAATGCCTTTCCTGAAGTCAACTGCTTTGGAAGATGTTGCTGAGGAGGACTTGGACGGCTTTGCCAACTCTCAGCTGAAGGTGAAGGTTGCTCGTGACAGTTACAAGCTCTTCTTCGAGGCCGGATCTCATGACGAGTTTACAAGGTTTTCGGTGTACAAAAACTCGCAAAAGGATACGAAGAGCGCTGTTAAGTTGGAGAGATTGCAAAAGACCGTTGACTCTCTTACAGCCGATATTCTAGGCTCTCAGCCTGAAGTTGCGGATGCAGAGGAGAAGATAAAACATTTGTCGGAGGACCCAGAAAAATTCTTGAAGTTTGTGGAGGACAAGCAGTTGAAGAACGTGGAGGAGGAAACCGCTGCACAGGACGAGACTATTGACAAGCCCGATGAAACAGTGGACAAAGCTGATGAGACTATCCCTGAGATAATTACCAGGAAGGTCAACCCGGCCTTGACCTCTGTCCTTGAGCAGGACGTTACTGTTGATGCTGACTCCACCATTCCACAGGACGATAGCGAGCTTAGGGGAAACGACACGACGACCGACGAAGCCGGTGCCGCTATTGACTCAAATAACACATCCACTGTATCCAGTGAACAGACCAAGGCTACGTCAGCTACCGTTTTTACAGCAGATGTCGACGACGATGGTGATGCCAAGATGAAATGATCTATCGCAGTTAATGTCAGTTTTTTTTCTGTTCCAAGACATTGAGATCAATCGTTGTTATGCTGTCGCCGTTTGAAAACTACTCAATGTATCATGTACTCTTATGCAAAATTATCAGGTGTCATCGACCCCAAAGTCTGATATAGTCTCTCCATAAGTATTAGCCCAGTGTATGACGTCAGAGTTGGCCACCCGCCTTCTCACTATGCGCTCTTTGCCATCGATGGACTCATCAGCACCATCCTTATCGAGATGTCCCCCGTCAGGCGGCCATGGAAGCGAGCTTAGATCATCCTCTGGATCGATGAGGTCTGTCTTCTGAAATTCAACTCCGTTGCCCACGGCACTACCCCAGGGAAGGATCCAACTCCATGGGTAGCCTAAAGCTTCGACAACGTTTGCCCAAGGATTGACATCGTAAGGGAACATGATGTCATCTATTGCCAAATTCGCCAAATCAGACTCATCCACAGAATCTTTAAGAACGTTGTGGCTTGAAGACCATGAGGTGAATTGGGCCATCGGCTTATTGAAAAGAATCTCAAAGTTCTTCTTCAGTTTTGGATATAGCCTACCACTCTCCAGCTCAGATTCGATCCTTTCATGCTCCCATGCTTCGATTTGAGTCATGCCAGTGAATATTATGTGATAGAGGCATCTCAAAGTGAGTATTCCGACGGAGAGTAGCACCAAGAGTGAAAGTAAGAATAGAACGATCGATACTGTAAGTGATGTTTTGGAGATGAGATAAATCGGGAGGTGACGATCGTGCCAATATGATTTCAAACGTTGGCATAAATAATAGCTGCAAAGTCCATTGGTGTAGTCGACCCAAAGTATGAACCTTAGGAAATGTGGCATATTGCCATGACCGACGCAGTTCGCAGTCCAAGGGCCTGGCTGTTAGTATAGCTGATGGAGAGTGCAACACTGTGCTTACAATGGTGATCCATCTTCAAGACGCAAGTTTTGCAGGTCTTGCAATGGTGCGTTCTTTCGGGTTTGTATGCCTCACACTTCTTGCACCATCGTCTCCATTGGCCTGCCTTTGGCTGGAATGACTTCGGAGGAGAACCAGGGCTTTTGTAGATCGCAATGATGTAGGAAATCCAGAGCATGGAGAGAGATAATTGGAACCATAGCTGATCTCTCGTGGATAGGTCCTCGGAGAATATGAAATAGTGACCACCATAGCCCAAGGTGGCTATTATAGATGCTGGTAACTGATTGTTAGCAAAGCCTGCAGTTTTGATACTGGAGACTCACTCCAATTCCCTGCCAGGGCAGCAGACTGAGCGCCATGGTCACTGCCTAAAAGGACTGAGACAACGAAAGTGAGTTGTAGTGGGTTTGGCTTGAAGTCACGTGTGCATCTAGCGTCTATAAATCGCGACTCTCTGCTTCGAAAACGTTGAATTCTGCAATCAGACAATTCCCAGTTCCGCTCTTTTTAGTAGCGAGAGACGCCACATGGAGTCACATGCAATATCACGTGATTATGGGGATTAAATAGTACACTGTATGGCAAAGTGTAGAATCCTGGGAATCCGAAGGAGCTTCTATGGCCAAGTTGGTAAGGCGCTACACTAGTAATGTAGCGATCCTCGGTTCGACTCCGAGTGGAAGCACGCTTTATTTTTTTCCTATTCCATGCGACATCTGGTCACGTGGTACATCACGTGCTAGAAGTTATTGATGGCCGACGTCAGTCGTTGCAGTACCTCGTCGTCGTGCTAATTCAGTAATTAGTACAGCTAGCTGGCGCTCGGTCTGCGAGCTGCACTCATTGTGCTTTGCCATATAAAGAGAAGGGCCGCTGTATTGTGCACTACGCCAATATTAATTATACCAATCTAAGGATAGACGTATAACCAAAGCTTGCAGGGTCTCGATGGATGAACAGCAGCTACCGGCGTCTGACCGGCAAGGTTCCAGGCCATCGACGGCAGATGGTCCTCCAAAGAAGAGACAGAAGAGGCAGAATAATCTCGGGTTTTATAGCAGTGGTGACAAGAACCCCATCACCTTCTGGGATTGCCAGAGGCGGGAGGATGTCCCCGATGTGTCGATGATCAGTGAGCTCCATGTGTATGACTTTGACAACACCTTGTTCCGATCGCCGATGCCCAACCCAGCGCTCTTCACTGACAAGGCGGTGGGCCAGCTGACCAATTCAGTGTCGGTGGTGGATGGCGGCTGG
This sequence comes from Williopsis maclurae, assembly GCA_003708355.3. Classification (NCBI taxonomy): domain Eukaryota; kingdom Fungi; phylum Ascomycota; class Saccharomycetes; order Phaffomycetales; family Wickerhamomycetaceae; genus Williopsis; species Williopsis maclurae. The sequence continues at coordinate 242,218 of PPNZ03000001.1, forward strand.
TGGCAAGACCCGGCACCTTTGAGACAGATAGGCAAGAGCCATGATGAGCAAGATGGGTGGGACTGGAGCGCGTACTGGAACGAGGACATTATCCCTCTCATGGAGATGTCCAACAGCGACAAGAGCGTCCTAACGATACTGATGACCGGGAGAAAGAAGCGCAGATTCCAAGGTATCATAGCTGAGATGGCAAAGGCTAGGGGTCTTGAATGTGATGCGATGGTCCTGAAACAAGGTGCGTTCGATACCACCATGGCGTTCAAGACACAGGTATTGGTTGACATCTTTGATTTCTACACTAACATCAAGATGGTGAGGATATACGATGACCGTGTTTCACAAATGACAGGGTTCCAGCGCTGTCTCAACGAATATGTCGAGGCCGTGAGGCCAGACATGGTGTATTCGCTGGTGCCAGTCTTTGCCGAGCGTAGCTATCTGCCCCCATCAGTGGAGTTGAAGATCGTTTCGGACCTTGTGGACAGACACAATGCCTGGTTGGATAACTACAAGAAGAGTGCTGTCCAGACAAAGCTTTCGTTGAAAAAGAGTGTGTTGTTTGTCTCATATTTTGTCACGGAGGAGCAAAGGGCGCTGTTGGTGCCATGCTTGATTGAGAGCTTCCCAGATGTGTTTACCAAACAGGTTCTGGATACGCATCGGTTTGAGCTTGAGCATATCCCATTGACTAGGGGCATGCTTTCAAGGAAAGAATACACCGAACTATCGCACAGTCATCCATCTGTGGCGTGGCGTGTCTCCTTTATAGGCGTAAGCGAGGAACTGATCGCATTGCAATTAGAGCCAGTCGAGGGGATAACAACGCTGATAACTCCTCCCATTATAGCAGTGGCTTGCAAAGGTGGTGCAATAAGGCCCCCGGAGGACTACATGACGATCAAGTCGTGGGCGCCAGTTACGACGGAAATATTGATACCGTCAGAGTTGACGCACATGGCAAGGTACAACCTCGTGCCCGCCGATGCAAAGAAGCAATAAACGACGCTTGAAATCAATGATGTAGGGACATACGTTCTAGAGGAGAAGGGATGATCCTTCGCCCCAGGCGACGACGACCAGCCAGCAAAGTCACTTATACGGGCTAAGCGGTTTATCATTAATGTTCGCACTAGATCGGCACCACAAGGACGTGATATAAAACGAATCACAAGTGGGATTTGACAAGATGTGCGGTACGTTTCGAGATCCTTGGCCACCGCGACTGCGGTCTCTCCAGTTCCTCTACTTTGTCACTTTCCAGTTCTTGCTGGTGGAGGGCAGCTGAATGAAACGTTTTGTTAGAGCCTGGTAGAATTTTCCAAACGCCGATCCACTCAAGTCCGGGTAACAGACGCTACGCGGGAGAGATGACGCGAAAAACCAGCGACGCGTGCGCGTACGGTACGGACTTTTTCGCGTTTCGGGTGGCTTCAGGGCTTCTCTGATCAGGGAAAAAGCATGTAAGGTGATCGCTGTGAGATGGTTGTTGGTTCCAGAGCCGGGACAATGGAGGTGCAGATCTTGACCGTACACTGGCACGATGCCCAGCAGCCCGTGTACAGCGTCGACTTCCAGCCAGCATCGCGTGAGACTGGCTCGATGAGGCTCGCTACCGGAGGCGGCGACAACAACGTGCGTCTGTGGAGACTTGTGCGAGGCGATGATGGTTATGCAGTTGAGTACCAAGCAACGCTGTCAAAGCACACGCAGGCTGTGAACGTTGTGAGATTCGATCCTACGGGGCAATTGCTGGCGACTGCCGGAGATGATGGAAGCGTGATGCTCTGGAAAAGATCAGACGAGGTCACCAAGGAGTTTGGGGCAGAGGAGGACGATGCCCTGGAGTACTGGGCCGTGCAGCAAGTGTGCCGATCTAGCAGCGCTGAGATCTACGACGTTGCCTGGTCGCCAGACTCGAAGTATGTGATTGCTGGATCCACCGATAATGCCACGAGGATTTACGATGCCGCAAAGGGACAGCAGGTGGCCCAGATATCAGACCATTCTCATTACGTCCAAGGTGTGGCTTGGGATCCTTTGAATCAGTACCTTGCTACACAGAGTGCAGATAGATCAGTGTGTCTTTACAAGCTCAAGGCCACCAAAGACGGATCACTAAACCCCTGCGTGATACAAAAGAGTTCAAGGGCAGACTTTGTATCCAAGGCGGGGAACATAGGAGAATCATCCAGTGCACTGAAGAGCACGATGCTATATCACACTGAATCGCTACGATCCTTCTTCAGAAGATTGACTTTCTCACCTGATGGAAGCCTTTTGCTAGCACCATCAGGCATACATAAGAAGTTGGCACCTGATGACAAGGAGGAGGTTTACAGCACAGTGTATATATACCTTCGAAGCGGGTTGAACAAGGCACCGGTGGCACATCTCCCAGGGCTGGGGGCACCAGCACTCGTGGTAGCCTTTTCACCGGTCTTTTACGAACTTGACGAATCATTGGACAACATCTTCCAACTACCACACAAGATGGTGTATGCCGTGGCCACTGTGGACTCGGTGATTATCTTTGACACGCAACATGCGGAAGCGTTGGGTTCGGTAACGAGCATCCATTACAGCACATTGACGGATCTCGCGTGGGATAGCAATGGCGAATCGTTGGTGGTGAGCTCTGCCGATGGATTCTGTACGAATCTTCGATTCCCAGGTCTGTTTGGCAATCCGATAACCGTTGATATTGAATCGCTTGCCCCAATGGGTCCAAATGCACCGTTGGAGCGCACACCGATGAAAGAGATGAACGTGGTGCCGAAGGAAACACCAGCAAAACCAGGACGGGATCAGCAATCAAAGGAGCAGCAGAGTGTGCAACCGCCACATGTGCCCGTGCTGGATCTTCTACGACGCCAGGACAAGCCCAAGAAGCGGGTGACCCCGATCTTAGTTAAAGAGCCATAACAAAGATCAAGACCGACGGGGCCGAACAATGTAGTATTGCGCCTCTCTGGCGTAGATGTAGTCTGGGGATCAGTTCTCTAAAGCTTACGACAAGATTGATCTCCTGTTAGCAAGAGCCCCAGTAGGGTCTATGTATAGTATAATTGAAAGGTATCGCACACTTTATCCCTTCACTTCAACGCGCTGAGGTCCTGCTCGTTGCTGAGCTGAGCCTCGAGCCGTTTCCTAGCCTTGAGGATCATCTCTGCACGCTTTTCCTGCAGCGTCTGTGCCCTCGTCTCTGGCGACTGCGACCACTGCGGCTTTGAAGCGCTTCCCGAGGATGATCCATCCTCCTTCACGTTGTACTTCTCCAGCAGGTTCACAGGATAAATGTTGTCCACGCGGTTGCGGTCATCTGTGGCTGCAGCATCAGGAACATCGGCACGCTCGCCAGGAGGCATGGGCAGCGTTCCCTCGCTGAGTACACGCTCCACGGTCTCTTGCACCGAGCCGCTGCGCTGGAGGTCGTGGCGGATCTGTGCAACGGTCAGGTGCGGTGCGATGCTCTGGACAACCTCGATCATGTCAGTGGTCACAGGACGGCGCTGCTGCTGCTGCTGCTGCTGTCCCAGGCCCGGGCGTTCGTTGTTGGATGGGGCATCGCCCAGGGCAGCGTCGTGGATGTCCAGCGGCGAGTTGAGGTCCGGCTCATCCGCGTTGATGAACCAGCGTAGGAACACGAACGCAACTGCAAGAATTGCCACAAACGTGAGCGTGGAGCTGTCCATACTGGGCCGTTGTTGTTGTTTGTGTTGTTGTTGTTGTTGTTGTTTGTGTTGCGCTAAGTGGTGGCGATGGTTAAAAGTGTCGCTGGTAAAAGGTTGATAAGACTGGCAATTTGAATCCTACAAATGAAACATTAAACTATCATCCGTTGCTGGTGTCGGGCCAGGGCCCGAGTTGTAACAGTAGCGTGTAGCGTGTAGCAGCACCTCTCACTTGTCCCCCATTGGCAAAACTTCACGGGCTTTTAAAGGTCAACTTGAACGCCTTGTCCTGGTTATTCACCTTGTACAGAAAGTTCGTAATGATCTCGCTCTCCTTCACTGGGTGCGACAGGGCATGACGCTTGACCGCACCAGCGAGCTCAGCCTTCGTTACCCGGTCCCTGCTGCGATAGCTCAGCGTCTTCTTCCCAATGTCAGATGCCAGTAGAAAGCCATTCATCGTGAGCGAGTCCTTCAGGGGAAGCCCGTAGAGCTCCTTGTACGCCCTCAGCGTATGATCGGGAAGCGTGTCAAAGTCCATGGGATTCCTCGCTGGCTGGTCGCCGGGCCCATTCGAATGGATGTGTCTTGCCAGAAGATCCGCCTGGCTGGCCTGTGCAGCCGCGTGGCGTGCCTTCATCGTGGCACGTAACGAGGTCGACTTGTACTCGGTATCCGACACAGAGGCATCTCTCACGGCTTTGGGTGGCATTACTTCTCCAGTGGTTCTGACCAGCGAAAGACGTCTTGCAACCTACCACTCACCTAACATTGACAATTCGAACTTCTCACTACATCTGCTATCGCGTGGCCCTACCGACTCAATACATGGCACAAAAGTCTGCACCGGAATACATAAATCGTTCATCTCTTACAATGGTCGTTGTAGCATCTGCTCACCTCCTCCACGATTGCAAATATATCCATCTCCTCATCAAACAGCCCAACAGTCTTGTCCCTCAGCAGCAGCAGCGCAACGGTGTGCTCCATCCTGGATATCATCACCTCGAACAACTGCTTCTCAGAATGTTCAGTCTTCTTCAACAGGCCAACCTCCAGGGTCAGCCCTGAGAGCTTTGAGGCAATTTTATCCAATCTCAAGATAACGTCTCTCAATCTGTAAAAGTCCTTGGACGTGAGATCAGGCTTACGCTGGAATTGGTATCTCGAAGCCAACTGCTTCGGGAACATCAGCGAAATCGTCTCCTCGGTCTCCAGCCCTTTCAACTGTACCCTCCCGTAGAGCTCCATTCTCCAGCCAATGGCCAGCAGGGCACGGTAATCACTCTCCAACAACTCAGGATCGCCAAGATCCGCAAACGCTATATCAAGGGGAACACCCGACTGGCTCTTGTCATAGGCCCCGCCGGTCCGCTTGAACTGCTCAACGCAGTCCTCAGTGAGCATAATCTCACCGCCGTCTGCCACTGCAGAGACACGGGCAGTACGGTTCACCATAGGCCCAAAGTAGTCCATCCTCCGAGTGATGATGTCAGGTTCACAGACAGGGGAACCCCAATGGATACCCATGCGCACCGAGATACCTTTGTAAATCGTGTGTCCATCCGCATCTTTCAGCTCACAGCCATCTTCACTCTGTAAGATTTCCGCGGGCCAATCCTCCTGCAACAACTGCTGTTGTACATTGAAGCACCAGATAATGGCAGATGTGACAGTGGGGAACGACACCATGAAGGCATCACCTTCCGTCTTCACTTCATACCCACCAACAATGTGTAACTGACGGCGCATGATCTCGTTGTGAGACCTGATCGCCGATCTCATTGCAAGTGGACATGTCTCCCAAAGAAGCGTCGAGTTTTTAATATCCGTGAACACCATTGCAAGCTCACCCACGGGTGGCTCAATCTCAGGCTTCAACCTTCTCAAGTTGGAGTCCTCCACAAGCTGTCTAGACACTGGACCACTCCGTTTTTTGGCCTTCTGCATCGACACAACAATGGCAGATACCTTGGTAGAGCAACCATACGACATGGCATAGTCTCTGAGCTTCTCCGCAGTGACCATAGGTGAGTCTGACCCACGCACAATGTCACCGATGGTTTTGATGGGCAAATAATCATACAACTCTTTCGTGCCAATCACAAGGACCTCATCGTTGATAGTAACTTCTGAGATAGCTGGGCCCGTGTGAATGTGGGGTAGTAGATCAGTGAACCCAGCAGCTCTCGAAACCTGTGAAATACCGTCAACCTTATCGTTGCTCGACACGAATCCGCCAGAGGTGCGAATCCGTTCAAATTCAACAGCACTTGATGGCTGATGATGTACACTGAGGAACGTATAGGATCCGTCTGGCTTCGCAAGCATCACCATTGTGTCACCAATGTTGGCACAATAGACTGTTTTGCCCTTGATGTAAACCAACGTCACCGTCGATCCGGTCAATCCATCCTCGGAGCTGAGATCAGAGCTATGGATGACACCATTCAATTGCAGAAATGTACTTCTCAGTGCAGTGGCGATGTCCAAAGTCTTGAGTTCATTCTCAAAGATTTTCTGAATCTGTTCACGGATGATATAAGAGATACGGCCAGAGTACAATCCGTCAAAGAGACCAATCAGCGTACCACCACCAATGTTTTGATGCACAGAATCTCTCGTGATAATGTGTCTCGTGATCTTATCAGCAATACCATATGACATGCTCCCCAATGCAGTAGGGGTGACTCGTACCCTGAGATCAGGGGATTCATCAGGAATGGTCTGCGATGTGATTGTCAGGTCCATAAGGCCAATCAATCTCAACTTTGGCATTTCAAGATTCTCTGTAACCTCCATCTTTTTGTTCCCTGAAAGATTCAAGTGTCTCAAGTTCGGATTATACTTCCAATTCCATTCATACTGAGAGTTCGATGTATTGTACTTCAAGTCATTAGAGCCCACATCCATAACCTCCAAATCAGTCAGCTTCGATAGATCGGCAGGCAAGGTACGGAATTTGTTCCCATTCAGGTGAAGGACTTTGAGCGCTAGAAGCTCGTCAAAGTCATCAGGAAGAGTAGACAAAGAATTTCCAGAAAGGTATAGCTCTTCCAAATTAGTAAATGTTCCGAACGTTCCCTGTGGAATGTCTACCAGCCTATTGTAAGATAATGACAGCAATTTCAAGTTCTTCTGGCTCTTCAGCGGCTCGAGACAATCATCATCAAGCTGATTGTCTGAAGCCCAAAGGTTGATAACGGAGTCACTTTTTAGTTGTGGAAGCGCAGCAATCAAGTTGGACGACAAATTAACCGACTCGATAAACGAGATATCTGGCACAAACTTCAAGTTGTTGTCATGCAAATCCAGTACTTTGAGCTTATTCAAAGCGGATACATCAGGAATTTGTTCCAAATTATTGCTATAAATGGACAGTTCACGTAAGTTCACCAACTGAGAGATCGATGGCAATTGACGAAGAGCATTCTTACTCAGCTCCAGTTTCTCCAACTTAGTGTGGTTAAGAATGGTCACAGGCAAAGATGTGAGCTTAGCTTTGGACAGATTCAAAGAGATCAAATTTGGAGATGCGATATTGAGTTGTGTAATTGGATTGGATTGAAGATCCAAGGTTCTGAGGCTGGCGAGTGGATCCGCAATGTTGGAAATGTTGTTATTCGTAAGGTAGAGGTTCTCCACATTAGAATCTGGAAGACTAATCATGGTGATATCGTTGTGTCTCAAGTTCAATGTCCGGAGATTCGAGAGTTTGATGCTGATCTTGGTAAGTTCGTTGGAGGATATGTTAATCTTCTTGATGGAAGTCAAGTTGTTTATGGACTCTGGTAGCACTTTCAGTTTGTTATAGGAGAGGTCCAATTGCAGCAAGTTGGTCAACTTGTTGACAGACTCTGGATAGGTTTCAAATTCGTTAGAACTCAAGTCCAAAATCTTCAAGCTTGGAGGAAGATCAGGAAGAGAAGATAACTTGTTGCAGTTTAACGTCAAGATAGACAGATTCTTCAAAAATGAGATATTTGCAGGGATGCTTTTGATAAAGTTTCGCTCCAAGTCCAGAGAGACCAGCTCTCGTGCATAAACAACGTTCTGTGGGAAGTTTTTCGCCCTGACATTGACCATTCTCAGAGAACTCAGCTGTGAGTCTGGAGTCTGGAAGAAGTCAGAGGGTAGTGAGATATCACCATTGTTGGAAACGTCAAGACTCTGTACTTTCGAAGAGTAACATAAAGCTGGGATCTTTTGAAGATCTTTACTTTTGAGATTCACGTGCACCAAATCCCTATTGATGTGCTCTTCCTCACTTTGACTCAACTGCTTCAGGACATCATGATGGAGAATGAACTTAAAGAGATAGCTCAAGTCGAACCTTCCGATTTCATCCATGTTATCTGCATCGGTATACCCGGATAATAGCAAGAGGTTGGTTTGAATTTTGACAGGTCTCTGGTTCGGCTCAAGTTTCTTGGTCACTTTTCCCACTCTGAGACTGATTTTATAGTCCCCCGAGAGTTGATAGCGTCCTTTCAAAAACTTGATCAACTCCTCCACTGTTTCATCGTATGGTCTCTTCAAGGTTGACGCGAAATCGTCATCCTCAGCCCGAATTCGAATATGATACAGCTTTTTTGAAGAGTGGCCACTACCAGTAGAGGCCGTGCGCACCTTGTGCACAACGTAGTCGTCTTCCGCATCCTCATACGGATTAAACGACTGCAGTTCCTTGACGTCCCATGACTCAGGCGCTGCCCAGTCATCCTTAGAGCCATCCTGTGAGCTCATGTCTGAGTGTCCAATGATGTCTGTCATGTCCAAATCAGCCACATTTATAGTCACGACGGAGTCATTGGCTGACCGGGCGCTGAAGGGATTGGAAGAAACGCTCGGGGCATGGTACATAGCGAGCGCATGGAGGCGGTCTCCGGGTTCGCTTGACTGGGAGACTGAGCCTCTGATCAACTGCGCATGAGAAGGCTGTGACAAGGGTTTTTTCGTGATCGACTCAGATTCATCTGCGGGTCTGCGCTTCTCCGTCATCGAGTTGATGAACTTACCAAAGATGCTCTTTTTATGTTTGGGCTTGTATGCATGCTGCAATGGCGGGCGAGGGTCTTGCTTACCGACCTGATGGAAGCCCTTGTAGGAGAAGGGTAAGGCCGATGCCTTACTCAGCCGCTGCTCCACCGGATCGAGGACCCGCTGTAGGCTGCCATGGGGGTCCACCAGGGACACTTTCCGCGACGTGAGCGGCGACACTTCCCCCTCTGAGCCAGATTGGCGCTTCTCAGTCGGGTGGAGCGTGTAATTGCTGTCGAAACCGGGCATGTGCTTCTCCTGTGTCCTGTCTCTGCGGCAATGGCGCGCTGGGTCTGCTGCTTTCTCTTCTCCGTCCCGTGGGCTCGGGCTGGCTCGAATTTACAAATGAGAGTCCGGCGGGCCCGAAGCCCGGATTTTACGCCTACGGCCGAGTAAACAGGGGAATGACACATTTTTAGTGGGCACCTATACGTTTTGGAGGCATCAACTACGGTAGTCACCGTTGATCGTGACGTACTCGTGGGTCAGATCACATGTCCAGAAGGAGGCAGCCTCAGATCCAGACGTCCCCAAGTCAACAGCAATCTCCAAGTCCTCAAACTCGAGAATCTCGGAGGCTCTGGTCTCATCGATAGCCTCTGGTTCACCGTTGACAAGAAGCTTCAGCTCTGCCGTTCCATCTGTCGGAACAAACGACACATTGGTCTGTGCTGTATTGACCTCTACGTCGGAGTAGCCGATAGCACACAGAATTCTACCCCAGTTGGCATCCTTGCCGTACAGTGCGGTCTTAACCAATGGTGAGTTTGAGATGGTCTTCGCCACCTTGTGAGCATCAGCATATGACAATGCATTCTTCACATTAATGGTAACAAACTTGGTAGCGCCTTCACCATCGCGCACGACTAGTTGCGACAGTGTCTGTGCAAACTGGGTGATCTCCTCGCGGATAAGCTCATACGACTCTGTGGTAGATTCGTCAATGACTGGACCACCAGCAGCTGCGTTGGCCAGAGCTACAATGGTGTCATTGGTAGACATGTCTCCATCCACCGATATGCAGTTGAACGAGCGGTTCACCGCGTATGTCAGGATCGATTTCAAAGCCTTTGGTGCGATTGGCGCATCGGTCACAAAGTAGCCCAACAAGGTGGCCATGTTTGGACAGATCATACCAGCACCTTTAGAGAGTCCAGCAATCTTGTAATTGTGGTTGTTGATGGATATTTCCTTGGATACCAGCTTAGGGAAAGTGTCGGTGGTCATGATACCCTTGGCACAAGTCAGCCAATGTTCATGGTCATCGCCCAGTGCCTCGCTATAAATCTTCGGCAATGCCGGAAGGATCTTATCCATGGACAGCTGCTGTCCAATGACACCAGTGGACATACAAAGAGTAGCTGGCTTGTCTGATCCGAGCAGCTCGTCAACTGCGGACACAATCTCCTGTGCATTGGCGAGACCCTGGGTACCAGTGACGGCATTGGCACAGCCAGAGTTGATTATGATGGCATTGACTTTGTCGGTCTGTTCAAGAATCTTGGCGGAGAGTTGCACAGGCGCAGCCTTGAACTTGTTCGTGGTGAAGACAGCTGCTGCAGATGCTGGCTGCTCGGACACTATCAGCGAAAGATCCAGCTGGGCATTCTTCTTCACGCCAGAGGAGATCGCACCAACTTTGTACCCCTGAGGATAAAGCCCTGACGAGGGAACGTACCTGGCGTACTTGTTACAAGCCACAGCAGTGGAGGAGAAGAGTCTCTTGCTCATTGGATGTGGTTTGATAGGAAGTTGGTGTGTTCGAGATAAGTCAAAAATTGCATGAGTCAAGCGACAGCGAAGATACATTTTTGTCAATTGTGAGCCGGAAAAAGACCCAATCGCCAAAATAACCCGAGGATAGGATCACGCCGCTGGGCATCTATGGCCAAGAGCCACTTATACCACTAACTGCTCCCGAATAACCCTCATTATAGCATTGATACCATCGTAATTTCCCATGGCCTCCTAACCTTTCCCATTCGGGTCCCAAGCACCACGCAGAAAAACTCTTCAAAGCTTTTGGCGGCCATAAAAAAGCCTCCACAAGACCAGCAACCCACCCGAACGCCACCGCCATGTCCGCCAAAGAAGCCAAGCCAGACTACTCCATCAGTAACTCCGACGTCGTCGAGAAGTACAGAACCGCCGGTACCATTGCCAACAAGGTGCTTGCCCACGTCAAGTCCCTGGTGATTGATGGCGCAAAGATCTTCGACATTACCCAGGCCGGTGATGCCCTCATCAACGAGGAGGTTGAGAAGATCTACAACTCTAAGAAGAACAAGGTCGAGTCCAAGGGTATTGCATTCCCAACGTCCGTCTCTCCTAACGCAATTGCTGACCATTTGTCCCCAATCTCTGCTGACGATGAGTCCAACTTGACCTTGAAGTCCGGTGACGTTGTCAAAATCCGTCTCGGTGCTCAGATTGACGGCTTCGCTTCCATTGTGTCTGAGACTGTTGTCATTGGTGCCTCCAAGGCTGCTCAGATCACCGGTGAGAAGGCTGACTTGTTGACTGCTGCTTACAAGGCCTCCGAGCTCGCCCTCAGATTGCTCAAACCGGGCAACAAGAACACCGACATCACCAAAGCTGTTGCCAAGGTTGCTGAGGCATACGGTGTTGTCCCAGTGGAGGGTATGCTCTCACACAACCAGGAACGTAACGTGTTGACTGGTCCACAGGAGATCATCATAAATCCAAGCGATGAGCACAAGTCCCAGGTGACGCCATTTGAGTTCGAGGTTGGCCAAGTGTTTGGCCTTGATATCCTCATGTCTGCTGGCTCCGGTAAGGTTAAGCCATCTACCCTCAGAACCACCATTTACAAGCTCACCGGTAACAGTTACCAATTGAAGCTCAAGTCTTCCCACTTGGTTTTGAACGAGATCAAGAGAAAGGCTTCGCAGTTTCCATTCTCCATCAAGAACTTGGACGACCCAACCAAGGGTAAGACCGGTTTGAAGGAGAACTGTAACCACGGAACTATGATTGCTTACGACATGTATCAGGACAAGGATGGTAAGGACATTGCCCAGGTCTACGTGACCGTTGCCATCACCAAGAACGGTCTTGTCAAGTTCACCTCCTCCGAGTTCGACTCTGAGGTTATCAAGTCCGAGAAGGAGCTTCCTCAGGACTTGAAGGATCTCATCTCCCAGTCCTTGAAGGTGAAGAAGGTCAAGAAGGAGAACTAAACAAGACGTTGTTTTTAACGACCTTTTCATCTGACGTAGAGCACAAATTGTCTGCCAGAGCTCTGTAGCGAGGCCTCCCTTGCCTTTGGCCAGCCTATAGAGACTGGGCACCAGCCCCCGGTCACCAAATCCCGCGCAGCTTAGCCTTTGGTTCTCTGGTGGAGGCTTGGAAAAAATGTTGGAACGCGTCTCCGTCGCAGCCATTCTCAAACAACTTCGCCCTGTAATCGCAGCTTTGAAACGCTTTTGGGGGACGCTTGACCACTGGCTTGCACATCGACCTGCTCTGGACCCTGCTTAGTGGCTTTTCGTGACCGATCTTTCCCACGTTTTTTGACTCCACTACCCAGGCTGAGCGCTTTTTTGAAGAGGTGAAAGACGGTACACCTTTGATGTCATCTTCACAAGCGTCCGTTGCGGGCTCCGATACTCTTGATACTATGCTCCCATCTCCGATGTCGTCTGGAAGATCTGAACCGAGTTCACGCAGAGAGTCACGGATGAGCTCGCCGAAGGTGACGGCAAAGACCGAACATGACAAGCGAAGACGCTCCACGAGGTTTTCCAGCGAAGCTAAGCAAGAGGGGATCCCCGATGAGAATGGGACCCATAATGATACAAAGAAGCGCAAAGTGAGAAACACCGCTGCGACTGTTGTTTTGCGTCCAAAGAGTGAGACCGAGTTTGTTGAGCCAACCATTGATGAGCCCATTATGAGTGTGACTGGTTTGCCATTGGACACGCCTCCGACGTCAAAGATCAAGAAGGAATATCTCTGGCCTGTGCCGAAGGGTCGCAGAGGTCGTGGCAAACATCAGTCAGCGTCTCTTTCGGCATCTCTCCCGACGTCCACTTCGCCCGAGCCTGAGGGCGAGCAGGAGTCCACTCCCGAAGTTGAGTCCGAGGAGTACATCAGAGTACTCAACGGGAATTTGAAAACACAAGTTAATGAAAGGATACAAAAACCAAGTGAACTACGCATCTCAAGGTCTTTGAGACCAGTACCCAAGACTGGTGCTCCCATCTACGGTAAAAAATTTCAGCCAAGAGAAGCACCACGCACACCGACAAAGAAGGGTGAGCACAAACTGAAACGAAAGATCAAAAACTCATCTCCGAAGAAGAAAAGAGAGAATCCTTTTGGCTACAACAACCCTATGCAACTTGCAGGGGAGAAGAGAGACAATGCCTTCGACTTTGCCGATGCTACAAAGGATAATGAGGATTTTTGTTCGTCATGTGGAGAACCTGGAATCTTTTTATGCTGTGAAGGATGTCCCAAGTCTTTCCATTTTGCATGCTGCTTCCCTCCTTGTGATGAGGACTCACTGCCTGAGGGTGCATGGTTTTGTGCTGAATGCAGCGCCAGAAGAAATCCGGCCAAACCTCATAAGCAAGGCCTGTTTGCCAAACTGCTCGATCACATGGACAGGATTAACCCATCACAATTTCGGCTACCAAAGAAGATTAGAGAAAGGTTTGACGGTGTCGTTACTGGTACTTTTGGTGAGTACGAAGTCACGGACCTCAAGCCGTTTAAATCCGCAAAGATTGGGACATTTGAGCAGACTGATCCGGAGCTGCATTATGACAAGGACGGTAACGCACTGACATGTGTCAAATGTGGGCTCACAGGCATCTCACCTAACAAGGCCATGGGCGATGTCGATAAGCCAATCATCAATTGCGAGTATTGCCCTTCAACTTGGCACCTGGATTGTTTGGACCCGCCTTTATCTACGGTGAAACAACTTGGGACCAAATGGAAATGTCCTAATCATGCTTCACATATCATTCCCTCAAAGGACAGAAGACTAAGAAAGCCTCAAATCGTGGATGTGGACCTGGTCAGAGGCTTCAAGAACCAGGGAGACATCGACATACAGCTCGAAGACTCGGATGATGAGGATGGGCTCTACCACGATCTTCCAACGCCTCCGTTCTTCGAAAACAGAGATTCTGCAGATGGTATCAGCGCTAATACAAGCAAGGCACTGCAGAAGCAATGGAGCGATAAATATATCGTTCATAGAGTACCCGAACGCGGCGTTGTTCTTGACTTTCTGGGCAAGATTCAGGATCAAAAGGAGCAAAAGAAGTCTCTGATTTTGGAGGAGACATATAAAATGGCAAAGGAAAGCCGAAAATTGCTGCAGGAACTGAGTGAAAAGGATGATTATAACGTTACTGAGAAGGCAACCATAAAATCCCTTGTGGAATTGAAAGACCTGGATTTTAATGAACTTCTTCGGGTTACTGGGTGTGAGCTGCAGAAAATGCAAGGCCCAGTACGCGACTCACTTACTAATGACGAGATCCAAGAGCTTCTACATATTAAGCAGCTCTTAACATTGAAGGGAAGAGATGAAGTGTTGAAATTCTTGAAAGAATGATCCATGTTCACTTCTAGAGCATTCCGTTCGATGCCATACAGCCTACCCAACTCCAATTACATGCATTATCGTTAACATAGGATCGTAGCAAGAGAGGTCACCTACTCGTCCTCATCTGCGACACCCTCGTCTTCCTCTTCTTCATCATCACCCTCTTCATAAGCACTGACCTGCGTGGTGTAGCTAATTCTCTGGACTCGGCTACTCTTTCTCGTAGGCTCAGTTCTCTCCAAAGGCCGCTCGCCGTCATCAACATCTTCTTCATCGTCGCTGCCATCTCTTTTGCGTTTGTAAGATTTCTGTTTCGACTTTTCAGCAGGCATCTTCTTTACCTTGGCAGCTGTCTCAACCGAAGCAACGATTTTGACCTTTCTCGATGAAGAGATGGACGCAATCTTGTTCTTCATAATGACTTTTAATCTTTTCACCATGTTATCAGTCAAGAAACTTGTAGATACAATCTGCTGGCCTTCCGTGGAGTCCCTCATTGGCTTGAAGAGTTCGGACGTTAGCAAAATCTTTCCAGGGTAGGTCTGAAGAGCCCAGCCCTTGTGATCCTGCAATTCCCTGATGGCCATCTGTGTCAGCTCTGAGACACGGTATATGTGTGAGGCAGCACTCACAGTAGACTCAAATTCATCGTCAGAAAATGAGATATCCCTATACTGCTTCACCCTCGTGGCAAGGTAGTATATAAGAGAAATATTCTTCTCATCAACAATAGTCTCGAGGAAGAAAGAAATGTACTCCAGTGCAAAAGTGTATGCCTTAAGCAAACCCTCTTCGTCACTTTCCTCTTGGTCCAAGTAGTCGATAAACTCACCATGATGAGCAATGGCGTATATAAGACCGGTAATACTCTTCTCAAAGGCAATGCCATTGGATGCAGCCTGTTGTCTCCTGCTCAAAGTTGACTGAACCCAGGTTTTTACATCATTTCTAAGAGAGTCATTTGGCTCATAAGCAATGAAGTAAACGGCTGGTAAGAACTTGAGCGATATAGCCTCCTTCTTAAGAAGGTCTGTCAACTCATAAACAAACTTCTGGCGGATAATCTCATTCTCATCCTGAATTAGCAGAATAGCTCTGTCAACGACAAATGGCTTCATCAATCTGCTGTATTGCGGAATCTGGGCCATCTGCAATAAGTTCAACCCAGCCGCTAGTCTGAGCCTTGCCTGGTAGTGCTTTGGAGTAGGGTATGTTGACGACTTGGGATTGACAATTTCACCACCGTTTCCAATCAGTGATACTAGCAACTTGAGTACATTCTCCGCAATGACAGTGATGGATTCTTCGGATTCAGTGTCTGATTTGTTCAAGGCCTTTAATCTATTAGTGAACACATCAAGTGACAGAATCTTGGCATGGAGGTTCTTGTGATTTCCTTCGTCCAGATCGGAGTCTTCAACCCATGATGGATCTTTTCTGGTTGCTTTGGATTCGTTTCTCAGTAACACATCCTTCACCAGCAACGATGTAATTTCATTGGCTTTGGCCTCAGGGATATCTGGATTGGTAGCGAACAGCTCTGAAATAGCTGCAATATGAGTACAAAACTTCTCAGCATCAGTTTTCAGCGGATAGATCTGATCAAAGAGCAAAGTTGAAAAGATATCCCTTTTTTCAGCCAGCGAGATCAGCTTCACGGAATATACCGCCTCTTGGGGGGAACCGCTCTTTGCAAACTCCACAAGTCTCTCGAAGAATTTATCATCATTGTGGTCGAGATATGATCCCATCTTGTTAAAGATGTGGAACAGTGTCCTGAGGTGATGTCCCTTCAATCCATCCTGGCCAGGTTTCATACCCTTGATGACCGCAACTAAATCTTGTATCTGGTTCTGGAACACCATTGGAGTGATCGAAGAGATGTTGTCAACCAAATCTTGCGCCACTTGGCTATACTTCTCATCATCGCTGAGCTTTAGTAAAGGGGCAATGTTGGATCTGTTGAAAACTGCGAGGCTTGATCTATAGATCAGAGTCTTGAAAGTGTTGTAGATGTCTCTGATCGGAAAGGAACTCTCTGACCTCACGCTGTTGACAACCTTTGGGTCCGTAAGTCTCTGGTAAAGTTCCTTGCTGGAATTCGCTATAGCAGCATAATCAGAAGTTGAAGAAACACAAATCTTTAGCAGGTAGTAAAGTCTTCTGCTGTTGATCAAAATGAGTCTTTGAAGGGATAGCCTTGGGTTGTACTTATCTGGGAGTGTAACAGTTAGCCACCCAATAGTTTTCTCAATCTTGGCTTGAATTTCATCACTTGAGGATGCTCCACCGTTATTCTGCTCAGCAAACTCAATGAACTTCAAAACAACACTGGACAAAGATTGCTGCCTCTTGTTGAAGGCAATGAATGCACTTTTAGCTTTCTCATCAAGAGCACCCACAACGTTGACGAGCCTTTTCACTCTCTTCATATCATCCTGCTCTTGTGGTAGGATCTTCTCCAGAAGTGTGACATCGACAAGATAGTTTATATTCTTGTCATTGATGTAGTACAAATTGAGGATTTGTGAGGGAATCTGTTGTACCAGTTTTTGGGCATCATTCAACTCTTCACCACCAAATAGGTCATCATATGAGTCATTGTACAGTGATCCAAGTATCTTGATCGACTCTTCCCTAATATCAGAATGTTTCTCTCTTGAAAGTTGTACAAGACCGTCGAGGATTGTTTGGCTTTTCACTTTTCTAACCAGGATATCTGCAGAAAGATTTGACAAACTTCTGATTGTTGCCAGTCTGACACGCTCATCGGTGTCAATTAGTGTTTTTGAGAGGCCATTTGTGATGACACTGAGCACATCAGATCTGGAGTTCAAAATCTCAGCGCCAAGCTCTACCCACTTCATACGCACCAGTGGGGAGATATCCAACGTCTTCTTTATCCAATTAGTCCATGTTTCTTTATGGACATGGACAAAATTTATTCTTGACTGTGACGACAACACCTTTCCGATGGTCTCTGTGGCGAGCACTCTGTACTTCTCGTTATCAGCGTTAAGCTCATCATCGATCAATCCCATCACAGAGCCCAGCATCTCTGGAACGTGTTTCCAGATCTCTACTGCCAAATTGTGCAGCTTGACTAGACTCTTAAAGTCGATTTCGCCGTCTTCGTTGTTCTCATAAATCACTTCCGAGAAGAACTTTGTCAACTGTCTCGCTAGTCTATCAGGGTTGGCGTTACATACATTCGTGGTAAAGTTGAACGGATGTGCAGCTGAACTTGCAAGAGCTGACGAAACAGTGCCTGGTCTTGGTGCTGACGAAACAAACTTGTTGAGCACCAACTTCAGCACAGGGGTGCTGATTTGATCCCACTCTGAAATGATCTCAATGAGGATGTCCGAGATGATTGGCTCCAGTTTCTTGTTAAAACTATTTGTCTGGTCATAAAACAGCTCGAAGATTGACTCAATCAAGACGTTGCTCTGTTCGATATCAGTAACCAGAATGATGCTTCTCACCTCTGCCAATCTTGTGATTAGGTACACCTGTTGGGTGTAGTATCCATTCTCAGAGTCTGCAAGCTTCTTGAACATCTTGATAAATAGCTTGAAGATCTCGCTGAGCTCTGAGTCGGTGTATGGCGCATCGGGGGCATAGATTCTGAGCACATCGGATATGCAGCACGCCACCAAGGATTGGACACCGGTATCTTTATTGTGTAGTAGCTTCTTGTTGACCAAATCATTCTTTATCTTTTCCAGTGACTTTACATCGAACTTCTCCTGATCCACTTTAGAAAGCTCTGTAGAGAGTGTCTTGTTCGTTGTTAGTTGAAGTTGTCAGTTGGACAAGAAATTACGCACGTCCAAGCGTTCCAGCAGCTCTTTCAAAGAAATGGCATCCTTGGGGGAGCTCAGGATGCTTTTCTTGAACTGCAGCTTCGGTAGACGTGATGTTGTCATTGGCTGCTAGATCGGATACTGCTGAGGGAAGTTCTTGCGGAGAGAGACCTTTTTGAAATTCACGCGTCTACGCGATCGCCAGTTTCGCGTCGCCCACGCGTAAACTCCACAGTAGCATCGTAGTACGTAATAAAAACTAGTGCATGTAATGCAAATTATGCTCTAAGGCTCTATTTAGAGTGTCTTTACAGCCGATGGTGCTTCCTCGTCTGACGCCTCTGATTTGTCCTCGTCAGATTCCCTCGGGTTATGTGGTCCCAGGCCACGATCCGTAGCAGGACGGGAGAGAGCGCTCTGGGTTGAAGTTCCTCCAGATGTCTGGGGCCTTGCGAGCTCGAAATCGTTCATGTCGTAGTTGTCGATCCCTGCTATGCTATCGGATGCACCCGCTGCAGTATTTGTGATCTTGAACCGATGGAGATCGTGTGAAATTGTCCTTACCGAGTCCGAGCGAGGCCAACGTGACGATATACTCCTCGATAGCGTTTTGAAGAGGCCCAGCCCATTGTCTGTCGCCGCTGAGTCTCTGCGTGGGCTGTTCTCAATGTCATCTGGACGATGCCGGCGTCGCGATGCCACCCTCATCAAGGTCTCACCCACTCTGTTCTCTCTGGCATTGTAACCACCGTGCTTAACGTATTGGTCCTCTTCTTCCTGTTCAATCTCACTCCGCGTTTTCATTGACGCCAAGCTACCGTTGTCCGTTATCGACTCAATGTCGCAAGGATATCCACCAGAGCCTGCGATTGTTTGTTCTCTTCTCAACGGCTTGCTCATGCCCATCACTGGGAAAACTCCAGGTGGTGACCTCAATATCTCTTTGGGCTTTGCTGCTTCAGGTCTGTAGATCACTGGATCCATATTTTTCTCGTCATCCAGCGGGCTTGTTAGGATCCGAACAACTCTCGAGTCAAGGTTGAGCTCCGGTTGTTCATCCTTCACTTCATACGACGGTAGCTTCAAGAGCTTTCTGTCCCGCTCGACAACCACCAGGTGGAGGTAGTACGGTATTACGATGGCGAAGACTGCCCCACCAACTGCGTTCCCCACAGTTCCCGGGATCAGCAACTTCCAAATGAACTTTCCCACTGAGACATCGGCGCCGTTGATCATCCCCATCGGTACGAGATACATGTCAGCGACAGTATGTGTGAATCCCATGGAGACGAAGGAGAAGATGGGAAGGCCCATGACGATGAGTTTGACATGGATTGGCTTGCAGAGTAGCTGCATGTATACAGCCAGGCACACGAAGAAGTTCCCAGCGCAACCTTTGACAAAGCTTTGCATAAAAGAGGCGCTGGCTTTCGTCTCTGCAATGGCAATAGATCCCTGGATGTACAGATGTGCATCCGTCACTCCTGACCAGTGACATATGCAATATGCAACGAACAGGTTCCCACCAAGGTTGAGTATCCATGACACGGACCACGAGATCAAGAGATCCACGATCGTGACCGCTCCTCGGCAGACACCCACGGTGAAGTAGAGGATGTTGGAGTTGTAGAGCTCTGCACCGAGTATAACCACGTAGAACAGCCCGATGGGGAACACCGCTCCTTGCATGAATTGAACGATACCAGGGTCTGACTTCATGAGCCCTGGGTTCGCAGCCTCTGCGGTCAACGCGAGCATGCCTCCAGTTGAGAAGACCACCCCGGCCACTATGGAGTTGATGGCTAGCGTATCGAGCCGGAGACGAGCCTTCTTCATCGCGGTGGCCACCACTGCCAACGCGGCCTCATGGGGCGTGATGTACAGCTCGTCGCTCATCCTCTGTGTGTGCTTGTTAGGCGTTAACGACTGCCAGTGCCGGCCTGGGGAAGATCAGATTCCTTCCAGCGGCCAAGCTTTCGGCTTGCATCCGTCGCGGGTTTTCCGTGGTTGCAGGTACTAGCAAACGGCGAAAAGGCGACACAGAGCAAAGCGATGGCGATGCTGGAGACAGAGTTAAGTGTGTTGATATCTGACATCAGAAGATACAACCAGGGATTAGGTTTCAATGCGTTTGTGGTTAGCCCCTCTGTCGTGAACCCCTCGGCGACCCCACCACGCTCTTCGCCGAGCTCACGTCTCGTTTTTGTGTCAAACCAGCGTTGGCCAATCGGAGGCGCGGATTGGGACGGAAGCCTGGGCTGAGCCTCGCGTGCGCCGGTGTTGCAAGTTGCAACTTGCAAGGCCTCAAAGGCTCAGTGCGTTGCTACAGCAATATTGGTCAAAGTTAGCTGTCATGGGGTGAGGTCTAGTCTCTAGGGACTGCACTCGGCAGTGTTTGTGATTGTTCCCATGTAGAGAGGGATATAGGATATCATGGGCGATCGCATGCTTTCTCAGCCTCACGTCCCAGTCTACGGCGCCGAAGTTTTGTCAATGTGTCAATCGTTGCAGCCCTGCAGGACAAGAATCTACCTTATAGACCAGCCAAATAAGGTAGTCTCTCTATATTCATAGTACATACCATCACAAATCTACACATATCATGATATCAGCAATCAGTAATCAATCCAGCTCTTCTGCTTCGTCATTCTCTTCTGTCTCGTCAGCATCCTCTTCTGTTGCCTCAACTTCCTCGTCAAGGGTGAAAGCCAGCACCAGCAAGGGCTCATCTAGCTTCTTCAAAACGTAACGGACACTTTTAAACCCACCACTGAGATATGGCGTCATGTTGATTTGGAAACCTGGAAGAGCAATGTGTACCTTGGAACCCGCTAGGTTGAGCATCCCAGAGAAGAAGTCGAACTGGTATGTCCTGCCCTTTTGGAACACAAAGCCCTCCCTAGCTTCTTTCTTCTGGAAGTATGCCATGCGCTTACGGCTATCATTCGGCACTTTTCCGTCGTCCGCATCTAGATCCTCCTCCAAAGTGGCACATCCTGTCTCCTGTAGATCACCCAGCTTGTCGTTGATCACGTTGAAGCTTGAAAGCGCCTTGCCATATAGGTACGGCTTTCCAGCGTACAGATCTCCCTCCACTGTTGGATCTACATACCGTTTGAACAACCTGAGCCCCGTAGCGGTTCCATATGGTAGATGATCCTTGATTGAACAACCAAAATCATTCCCAAAGATCAAATCATCACCTGGGATATCCCGGTTGGGTGTGAGGCTAACAAGGATGGAAATGTTTCGATCCGTATGCTCAGCAAGGTATGGTGAATCTGCGAGATCAACGTGCCTCTCTGATCCATGGAATCCCCTGATTCTGAGACAGGCTTGCACGTCAGCCGTGGCGGTTGATACGGATATTGGGGTCTCTCCATTGACAGGAACAATTTGAGGATCCTTGTCGTATGATTCAGACGCTGTCACTGTGAGTGTGTATTTCTTTCCAGGCATGTTTGACTCGAAGGCGGTTCAATAGGGGTAAATTGGGATCAATTAGCTCTCATGCGGGATCTTTGTAGCAACTTTGACAGGTCTTTGTTGCGAACCCCATACACAGCCTCTAAAGCAAGGCAAACCCGATCTACAACATCGAACCAAAAGAAACAAACTACAAGAGACGATTCATAACAGTGCGTAACGTAAATATATACTTAGGCAGCAACCTTCTCGGCCAAAACCTTTGTCAATGTGACGGCGTCGGCAGCGAACTGTCTGATACCTTCAGCAAGCTTCTGGGTGGCCATGGCATCGTCGTTCAAGGCGAATCTGAAAGCTGGCTCGTCATCGATGAAGGAAACCTTCTCCTCGTTGACAGAGGCGCTGGCAGCAGCGTCCAAGAGCTTTGGAACTGGCTCCTCAGAGTTGATGAGCTCCTCGAGCAGCTTTGGAGAGATGGTCAAGAAGTCACAACCGGCAAGGGCCTTGATCTCACCAGTGTTTCTGAAAGAGGCACCCATGACGATGGTCTTGTAGCCAAACTTCTTGTAGTAGTTGAAGATTCTCTTGACGGAGAGCACACCTGGGTCGGTCTCGCCGGTGTAAGTCTCACCGGTACTGGCCTTGTACCAGTCCATGATTCTACCCACAAATGGAGAGATCAAGGTGATGTTGGCCTCGGCACATGCAACAGCCTGGGCAAAGGAGAACAGCAGGGTCAAGTTACAGTGGATACCGTGCTTGGACTCGAGCTCCTTGGCAGCCTGGATACCCTCGTAAGTGGAGGCGATCTTGATGAGAATTCTGCTCTTGTCGACACCAGCCTCCTTGTAAAGCTCAATGAGCTGGAGGGCCTTCTTAATGGTGGCCTCCTTGTCGAAGGAGAGTCTAGCGTCAACCTCGGTGGAGACTCTGCCAGGGACGATCTCAAGGATCTTGGTACCAAACTCCACGAGCAAACGGTCAAGGGCAAGGTCCACCTGCTCATGGGCAGTGGACGCTCTCTCCTTGGCGTAGGCCACAGCGTTGTCGATGAGCGCAGCGTACTCGGACTTCTTGGAGGCAGCCAAGATCAAGGATGGGTTGGTGGTGGCGTCCTGTGGGGTGTACTTGGCGATGGACTCGAACTCACCGGTGTCGGTGACGACGACGGTGCCGGCAGCTTTCAATTGCTCAAGAGAGTTGGAGGACATTATTGGTGTTGTAATGCGTTGAGATGGATAGAGGATCAAGACTTCGTGGCCCTGGAAGAGAAGGGGGGGAAATATGGCCATCCTTTATACAATTCCGCAAGGTCCACTGTTCTCCGTGGCGAAAAACGGCGTTAGGGGCAGCAACGGGTGCGCGCGTGCGCGCGTGGCCTCGAATCCAGCCCGATGAGTTGGCCATTGGCGAGGGAGAAGGAAAAAGGGAAAGGGAAGGGAAGGAGAGATCCTGATAGAGATCCTGGTTGGTAGCAGTGGTGATGGTATATCTGTATGGTCTCATGTGGCCCCGTGGTGTAACGTTTTGCAGCCTTGTGCGAGGTCGGAGAGGTCTCGGAGGCCTCAGAGCAGTTCACCGTCTCGGGCACCAGAGGGCCATTATGGGATAAAAGAGTTGCAACTCAAGCAGATGGGAAGGCCACCTATTGGACGGACCCTACAGGGAACAAATAAGTACAGAGGAGTGATCACTGGCTCTCTCCTTAGTCACTGCTCGGTGTCTCGAATTTTTTTCTAAACCAGAAGTTATGGTCGCCATGAGGTGATGGCCACCGCGATGCTATTAGAGGGACTCATCGAAAGCGGTTGCCGGAACTATTCGATTTGCTATGCTTCATGCTTGACACGCTACCAACACCCCCTAAATGACGATCTTATGGCCATAAACTGTCCACCATGAGAGTTATTGCAGCACCTTACCTTGGCAGTGGCGGTGGCATAGCCTCTGTTACAGTCCATGTGAGTATCAAGGCGGCAATCAGATGAGTCTGTGTGTGAAAGCCATGACTTTTGGCCACTGGATAGATGCTGGCACACTACGGACCCCTTTCGCGGCTCAGGTGACCCTTAAGACTCCCTCCCCGGCCTTGTAGTAATTCTACCAATTCTATGCCTCTGTGTGCTTCACAGCTCATCGCCCAAGTAATTTCAAAACAAACAGTTCCACAACAAACAAACTACAAGCGACGACGACGACAACAACAACAACATCATCAGCATCCGCGCGATGTCTCAGATCATCTCCGAGATCTACGAGTACACGGTGATGTACACCGACAACATAACGCAAAAGCTGAAGAAGTGGCAAGATGGGAAGCTCAAGTACTACAAGTTCAACAATAAAGTGCAAGTCTTTGCAGAGTCTGGGGTCGTCGTGACACAGGTATTCATGAGAAACACAGCTTGTCTACAACAGTCGCGTTGGGGTGAGTCGTTCAAAGTTGGGTCTGTTCTAGTTCAGATTGAGGAGATGGTGAGTGAAAGTGTGCGGGACATTGCACCAGTCTTCCAAAGGGATCATAGCACACGGACGCCCAGCTCGTTAAAGCTGGTCACGAGGACACCGATACAGACGCAAATGCCCTCACCAACTATGGCTAGGAGGCATGTGGGGCTAAGCAAGTTGGAGACGCCGTCAAAGCGGAGGAAACTCCCCGTGACGCCCGTGAGGAGCTATGATGGAACCCCAAAGCTGGAGACAGACGACGTACCAGAACAATCGGTGGCTGTGCCTGAGATTGCCTCTACTTCAGGAGTGAGAACCATCGTCAAGAAGCCAAGGACCGTCATGATGGAGAAACCACTCATCACACCAAGTACAGCACGGGCAAAGACTATCACACCGCCATCTAAACAACACATAAAGAGGGAAACCCCCAATGAAGAAGAAGAGCACGATACAATATACTGGGGTACGCAGGATGATTCCCGGGAACTCGCATTGCGGATACAGCGGCACTCGTTGGCCACTCCAAATACCGCACCACGGCACCGTCCCCAGGCCGATCTTCCGACGACGACGACGACAGCAACTACCAGTACCAGTACGACTACAACGCCTCGGCCTCGGGCCAGGATCAGACCGCAACAACGTGAAGTGATTCGGATTGAAACCCCCCGGGCTGCGTTGGCCCCTCTACAGCAGAACTCCACCCGTAAAGTTGTGCAACGGAGCGGAACACGGCCGTTTAACTTAATTCCGATGCTTACCCCCGGGAAGAGCAAGAGCAAAGTGGAGGTCTATGCGAGTGAATCTGAGGATGAGATTGAGGATATCACCCAGTTGCCATTCGCCATAGACAAGGAACAGGAGACGGAGACCTACGACTATGGCGTTGGCTTCCAGGTGTCAGACATCAAGTTTTAATGGCAATATTTTTTTGCAGGTGGTCAATGGGAAGTAGAGTGATTATGGCAACTTGCCCCTGCGGCGTACGTCGGTTTGTCTATGCAATGGTAAAGTCAAAAGTCGTGGAATATTAAGTCATTGGGTTAAAAACGAGTGTGGGTGGGGTCATGCTGTTTCACCTGGAGCAGTGCGAGAACGGCTGCCATGGCAGTTCCTGTTTGATAGGCGTGAAGAAATGGTCATAGTCCGGTTCTTCGAGCTCATCCATCGAGTATACGGGGCTCACGAGCATCGAGTCGCTGAACTCCACGCTGTCAAGATCGAACGGTTCCAGCGGCTCATCCTTAAAGAGGATGGAGTCCAAAGTGGAAGCTCTCTGTGGTGGTTTGAAGAGGTCGAGGGAGGACACAGATATTGGAGATTCGGAGATTGGAGATGTTGCGTTCATGCTAAGTCTCGATGGAATGGAGATGGAGGAGGAGGAGGATGATATGTGCTCTGATTTACGACTGGGAACCTTGTGAACAATGTGGTTCTCTGATGCCCGGCGGGCACGGGATAGCGATGGATGTGATGAATGTGATGAATGTGATGAATGATGATGACTTTGCTCTTTGGGTGAAGGTGAACGGCACTCGGGATTAGAGACGTGTGTAATTTCATCCAGGCTGTAATCCTGCGATGATTCGGCAATGTTTTCCAGGTTCTTTGAAGGCATCAGCCGACATATCACCTTGTTGATGTCAAACTCACCATCCTCGTTTAATAGCTTAGGATCGCAGCAGAAACTGTGCAGCTCCTCATCGGAGACACGGGATCTGTTTAGCAGTTGCGTCAAGGACTGCACGAGTATTGAGACGCGGGTCTCCAGCAGATCCACGTAGGAGGCAGGGTACATGTGGTCGGTCTTCTTCTTGGTCATGTAGGTGCAAATCTTGCCATCCTGGAGACATCGAGAACAAGGACGGTGGCCGTCGCATTTAGTCTTGGATTTTCTGCAGCAGTCGCATGCCTTGGAGACACGCTTCTTTGTGTGTTCGGTCTGGTCTGGAGCAGCATTCATCTCGTTGGGGCCCATTGCATCGGTCCACGACCCACAGCGGGGCCTGCGCTCAAGCCACACAGGGGGTTTCTCTCTGTTATATAAAGTACCGCTGCCAATGACGTGGGCTGTCGGCACCCACACCGGCCGTCCCCCGAGCGGCTGCGCACATTTACCTAACGCACGCACGCCCGTTGAGCGTTAAAAAATCGCGGCCCATGGGGCCGCCGAACGCCATTCATATCCGTCCACCTTCCAGCTGAGGGAGGGCCATTGGCAGAGTACATGGGTTCCATCTGTGGACCTGAGACACATTCTACGGCTGCCAAGCGATCGAACACTTATGTTGCTCACCCATCGGCCCCGTAACCATGTTTGCGTGGCTGTTACGGCCGATTCATCGCTTCCGAGACTTTATCTCCGTCCCCGGTGCTCACATCATCCGCGGCACACGTAACCCCATATGTGACGCAGCGGATTGATGGGTGGCTATTGTGGTCCGATGGGCGATCTCCTTGCTAGCACGAGAGTACTGTAACATCAACGGCATGCCTGTGTACAGTTTGTAGCCGCACACACATTGTTCTATGCCATTCCAAGCGTCAAGGCGGAGACAGCAAAGCGTTGGAGCCCATGCCAGGCAGCCAATCTGGACATTATCCAAGTCGCTCGGAACCTGGAAATGTGCGCAGATCGTTGCCTTGTAGGGAGAGATGACCGGTATCTAATTACGAATAGAATGCTGACCAATGTGCTCCAAGGCCAGGTTCGAGCTCCGCAGCCGGGTCGCCTCAGTTGTATTTGCGCAATGCGCAACGCGCGAATGCGGGAAAATTCGCGGATGTACCAGAAACTGTTACTTTAGCAATGTGGATTGGTTGTGCAACAGGCGTGACCGCCTACGATGGCAAAGAGACCCTTGGACGATGAGCTCTACCTGGACACTGTCAACAGGCGCAAGCTCGACTTCGACTTTGAGAAAGTGTGCAGCGTGACTCTGTCGAATGTAAACGTCTCTGGCTGTCTCACGTGCGGTGAATACTACCAAGGTCGAGGACGCTCCTCTCCGGCCATGTACCACTCCTTGGAGGCTGGGCACCATCTGTTCATCAATTTCAACACACTTAGAGTGTATACCCTTCCTGAAGGTGCTGATGTGGACACCTCAGAGCTTGACGACGTCAAGTATGCCGTCGCCCCGACTTACACTAAGGCTCAACTGAAATCACTAAGCTCGACATTGTCTACCGATCTCAATGGGAACACATACACCCCTGGCTTCATCGGGCTAAACAACATCAAGTGCAACACATACTCAAATGCGGTACTGCAAGCACTATGCCACTGTCTCCGTCTTAGAGACTGGTGCCTTACAACCGACGATCAAAAAGATGAGCTCATGAAGAGATTTGTCACATTCACCAGGAAGCTTTGGTCACCAAAACTTTTCAAAAACCACATATCACCGCATGAGCTACTTCAACATGTTGGTGTGCAATCCAATAAAATGTTTACCATAAACATGGAGAGGAATCCTAGAGATTTCTTACTTTGGTTGCTGAACAATTTGAAAGCACCAATAGTGCAGGCGTCATTTCAAGGGAAGCTCAAGGTGTCATCAAATAAATTGATTACAACCGAAGATCATGAACAGTTGCGTTTCTCAGAAGGTGCAGAGACCAAAGTACAATCTACGAAGTTTTGGATCCTGACCTTGGACTTACCCTCAGTATCGTTACTACGTGATGGGTTTGGTGTACAACAGATTCCTCAGATAAGCTTAGAAAAGCTATTGGAAAAATACAACGGTGTTTCAGAGCATGTTCAACAATCCGAAGTTCGCAAATATGAAGTGCTGAAGTATCCACCTTACCTCATCTTGCAATTTGAGAGGTTCAAAGATCGGAACCTTGGGATTGATCTCTCGCTAAAGGATCGGAATCAAACAATTGTGGAATTCCCCTTCGAGCTAAACTTTGGCAAGGTTGAGTATACGTTGCTATCCAATATCGTGCATGAATTCGTGCCAAGTGATGGGTTGGAAAGCGATGATAAAAGTGATTGGAAGATTCAGTTGGAAAAGGGGGATGAATGGGTAGAGATCCATGATCTCAAAGTGACATCGAAGGAGAAAGAGCTCTTATTTCTTGGTGAAACTTACATACAGATATGGCAACGCATCAAATAAACACGGCATAATTAGAACACTACAAACTGTATTTTTCATCGACAAGGATCAGTTCTTCTCATTTGATGGCAATAGTGTCAACAGCACCAGTGAGCACACTCACCACATTGTCTTCTATCAATTCCTCTGCGGTCTGCAACAGATGCTTCTTTGGATCCTGCTTACCAACGAACCTTGTCTTGAGTTGTTCGTCGCTGAGCTCCTTCTCTTCCTCGACTCTCTTCACATATTGCCCGGCAATCTTCACCATCTGCGATGCCGCCTCCGTGTTATGTGTCTCCTTATGCTCATAGTCTTGCAATGCCAGTCCGGACTGCCATTCGCTCTTATGAAGGTTCAAAAGCATATTCGTCTCCAACGGTGTCTTTCTGTAATCAATGTTCAAAGAGTAGTAATGACGATTCAACCCATGAATGAGCGCCTGAATCGATGGTTTGTGTAAATGTCCCACGTTGGACGTTGTCTGTCTTGGCTCCATGCCCATCATTAACGTGCCACTGTTGATCAATCTAAAGGCGTCGATCACAACTTTACCCTTGACCGATTGTATTGGATCAATGACAACGGCAACGGCTCTTGGGTTCAGCTGCTCGAACGACTGTTGCGTGTTGATATCGACACTGGACAACCAACATCCAAACCC
This sequence comes from Williopsis maclurae, assembly GCA_003708355.3. NCBI lineage: Eukaryota > Fungi > Ascomycota > Saccharomycetes > Phaffomycetales > Wickerhamomycetaceae > Williopsis > Williopsis maclurae. The sequence continues at coordinate 270,969 of PPNZ03000001.1, forward strand.
AGGGTGTGAATGGTACCACCCGACAACCATCTGATCTCTTCCGGTCTGTCTCAACATATCCATCATCCGAGTCTGGAACACATCGTCGACAGCCTCCACAGAGACACCAGTTCCACTCTGCGGCATGGCAAAGACATCGATCACATGAACCGTGTAATCGTCAACAAACTCACCCAGCATCAGTCCCATGACTTCCATTGGCACACCAGCACGTCCATGCTTCAACATTTTGAGTAACGCCAACGACGAGATGTACACTGTCTCTTTGTTGTCAATCACCGGGCCATCTGCTGGAGGAGCACCTCCAAGGCCACCCGTCTGGTTCAAAAGTCGCTGTATTCTCTGCATGGCGTGTCTCGGTGAAGGTGGAATCTGAAGTCGCTGTTGTCTCTGAGCTCCTCAGTGGCGAACTTTGGGCGCGCGCCGTGGGCGTTGCCGTGGGGCATGACAAAGATATTATGTCATCGTATCTTGGCTCGTGCTATACGGTGGTAACTAGAAGAGTTACGGGCTCAATTGGTGTCCCATTCCCTCCATATAGGGGCTAAGTGTCCAGTGAGAAGGTCTCCTGCCCTGTGATATATATTTCGCTCTTCCGATATCGTAAACATCGCCTGTGCGCTGGCCAATCTACAGGGCGATCAGATTCCTGAATCTTGAACTTGAGAAACCTAGCAAACAAAAACAACAATTCAACACCAGCTACTCCTTAGCAGACCACCGTTTTTGCTTGTCGAGGGGGGGCACCATACGTCTACCTCAATTTCGTCACGCAGAACGGCGCATTATTAGCGGAAAAGTTTTGACCATTTACACAGCAAAGGTCCGCAGGTCTCCCCAACACGTACCCCTTTCATACGGAAAGATTCTACCATTACTCAATCGACCCACATTACACACTCATACAATGGCATTTGATCCTCTCAATTCGAGACCAGGAACCTTGGTGATGGCAAAGTTGGGGACTTTCCCGGCATGGCCGTCGTTGATAGTACCAACGGCGCACCTTCCTCCCAAACCTAAGAAGAAGTTCAACATACCGTTGGCTACAAAGTCCAAAGTGCCTGTCTATTTCTTCGGTGAGGCGAACTATGCGGTGGTGCCCGCAAAGAACATCCGTTTACTCAAGCCAGAGGACCAAGACCTTACGAAGAGCCCGGTGAAAGACCAGGAGAAAGAACTCTATGCAGAAGCTATTGAAGAGACATTGGCTTATTCATACCCAGAGAGCTACATAGATATACTCAAGGAGCAGGGTGTGATTAAAGACGACAGCGCATTTGTTGAATGGGAGAACTTGGTGACTCCACCAGTGGAGGAGGCACCAAAGAAAACGGCAAAGGCCAACGACAAGAAACGATCCGTCGCGGACGGCACCTCAAATTCGACCACAGGAACGAAGAAGAAGAAGAAAGTGGTGCCAAAGCTCGATGATGCTGCTGCAGAGGACATTGAGTCCACAAAGGCCAGATTGCATAATTTCCGCTATAAGATCCAAAAGGGTTTGATCCAGAGAAACGATGAGCCTAGCGAATCTGAGCTGGAGGCGTGCTCCCAATACCTTACAAACGTGCAAGAATTCTCACCAAAGATGAACGCGGAGCTATTAGGGTACTCTAAACTGCACAAGGTGATGAGAGCCATTCTCAAGCTTCCTCACCTGGAAGACAAGCATGACTTTCATAGGCGTGCTGGTGATCTTTTAATCGAGTGGAGCGACATCATCCATGAGTTGAAGCCTGACAGACAGCGCACTGACACGCCAAACAGCTCCATCTTGGATAATGCGGAGCTGAAGGAAGAAACGAAGAAGGAGTCTGACGTGGATCGTGCAGAGCAGGAATCGAGGTCCTCCAGGGCCTCTAAAAGAGCCAGCGCGGGTACAGAGTTCAAGTTCAATGTGAAGGTGGCGACAGAGAGTGAACCTATCACCACCGCCACCGAGATCGCCGCCACCTCACCAGTAGATGGTGGATCTGCTACTACGACTGCATGAGTTTGCTAAGTTCCTGGTGAATTTGTATCATAATTGTATCTATCTTTCGCTGTCGTAGCGTTTGAGTAGTTTGAAACGAACGGTGTGTTGTATGCAATGTGTTGTGTGGGTGTCGTTAGAAGCCTCCACCTAGGAGTTGTTCCAATATAGCACCATTCGGCGATGACAAGACTTGGTCTGGGAGGTGTAGGATCCTGCTCTCCAGTTCGCCACCGTTCAAAAACTGGAGGACTTCGTGCGTGAAATGATTGCAATTGTTCCGAAAGAGGGCATAGCTTCCAAGCTTAAATCTATCCTTTTTCAGATCATCAAGGTAGTCAACGAGGATTTCCTCGGGGATGAAAGTCTCTCCAAGGTCTAGCACCTCCAGAGGGGTACCAAACCGGGATCTGCCAGCGGCGATGATAGTGGTGCCTTCGCGATCGAAATAATACTCCTTCCCCTTGACCACCACCGACGTGTGATAAATGGCGTCTAGTTGGAATCCAACGATGCTGCGTGAATAGAGCTTTGCAAGCCCGTGTGAGATGTCGTATAAGTACACTTGAACCTTGGAACCGGTTTCCTCTTCCATGATAACGAATAGTAATATTAGAGAGAACAAATATTAAAGTGGCCAAAGAAAAATGTGGCAAAATATCTTTTGATGCAGGCGCCGAGCAAAACGGCGATGATGAGAGAGCTTGTAAAATGCGAAATGAGAGCTTAGGATGAGTCAACTGGAGTCAGGGAGTGAGTTTGACATCTCATGACCGCTCGATGGTGTTTCCGCTGAGTCGCCAGTGGGTGCATCTAGTCCGGAGTCCTGGTCCGAGGAGCTCCCCTCATCTGTTGGCACAACGACGGCGGATCCTGTGGGTTCGAGTGTAAGATTGAGGCGACGGCCATGCTGGATGGTCACCTGGGACCCACCGTCGCTGTTTTGCAGGACGGTCATGACTGCAAGGAACACAACGATGTTGTATTCTTCTCTGATGTAGTGACAATAGACAAACACTTTCATCAGCTCAAGTCGTAGCACATAATCTGGTTTGCAATGCCAAACAGTGGTTAGAAGTAAAAGTTTGCAAGACAGCTGCCTATCTATATGCCACGACCCTTCGAGATCCAATATTGCTTTTGTGAGCAGAGTTTTAGTGTCAAGAGCAAAGAAAGATCTAGAGAAAGACACCATCTTTCGGCACTTTTGGGCCCGCAACCCACGTCACAGTGGGGGGGGCCTCGGTAATGGTGCACGACCGCGAACAAACTCGGGCATCTGGGTCTCTTGCAGACTCAGATGGTTGCGCCCATTGACCAGCACACGGCGCTGCGGTACAAAACGAGGCCAGGCAGTCCTCCGGAGCACAAAAAGAGTCCCCCCCTGAACTGCGCCCCATTAACCGTCAATCATGACAGCTTTCATGGTCTTGATGGGGATAATTCGAGTCCCGGGAGCTGTCTTCCGGGCCTGGACTAGTGCTTTCCGGGGTCTAAAAAAAGTCCCAGTAATACCAGTAGGATGAGGTAATATGAGGTCATGTGTCATGGCCCGGGACACAGCATAGCCCCCTTTTGAGACTGGGAAGACTTTCAGGGTCTAAGGCCCGCGCTGGGGAAACTGGAATCTTCCACCTTTCAGATGGGTTGGGCAGTAACTATCACCAGCAGGAACGAGATTAGCAGTTGCTTTCATCCGACCCGAAGCTCCTGGGCTTGGCGTACAACAGTCCGCTGAGTGGCGTGTTTTCTTATCAATTTTGAGCTCGATAACTCTTCACTTTTTCCTCATCGTGATCTCCAGACAGAAGAGGGACCCCCACCTTGCCCCGTCCTTCACCCCTCCCACAGGAGTAAACAATTTTCGCTCCATCGAAAAGCCATCGAGACGGCTCAAAGTTCAAGACTCAAAGCGCTCAGCAACCCCAACGGTATCGGCATCGTGCTGAGAGAACGTCTCTCTGTGGATCTACCACCACTTCTGATCAACCACAGCACCTCGCTTTTTCATTTGCTCTTCCAGGCTTGCCACTCTACCATAAATCTCTTCTGAGCCATGTCAACGCAAGGCGGTTCGTCGCCCACATCGCAGCCGTCGTCGATACTGTTTTTCATCGCAGTTGCTATCGGCGTCGTCATCGCTTTGGTGTTTGTCTTCTTCTCACTGAGGTACTACGTGAGAACGAAGATTGGCAAATACGCAACGGCAAGAATATCAGCGTCGCCCAACTCTGGAATACTGCTGAACGGTGATTTGCCAATGCAGACGTTTTCGGTGTACAACCAGGATATGATTTACGAGCATATCCACGCCCAGAGAAGAAGACGCAGACGTTTCTTGAAGAAGAGAAGACTTACGGAGGAGGAAGTTGACCATTTGTTCCCACTGCGCACCTACAGAGACTGGCTCGATGGTGGTGCACAGAGAGATCTTGAAACAAGAGGTATCAATGCTCAGTTGAAAGAGGAGGATGACGAGGCTCTGCAAGTTGATCTCCCTCAAGAAACCACCGAAAATTCCACCCCTACCCCAGAAGATCAAATAGCTCCTGCGGTGCCCGGTCAAACGACGTCGACGGCAACAGCCGGTGAAACGCATCAGTCGCATTCAGAGGTTGACCTCGGTACTGCATTCACGGAGATCCATTTCGACTCGGGAACTTGTGCCATCTGTATCGATGTATTTGAAGATGAAGACACCGTTCGTGGTCTCATATGCGGTCATGTCTTCCATCAGGACTGTCTCGATCCTTGGCTGATCAAACGCAAGGCATGTTGTCCGATGTGCAAGCGTGATTACTACCTCAAGAATAGTGACGATCCAGAGGCTGGTGAAGATGCTGATGCTGGCGATAATGAATCACTTGGCCTGCCAGAGATCGATCTCAGAACAACGGCGGATCGTGTGGAGGAAATCCTACGGAGAAATCCTGAGTTGGAAGAGCAAGCCAAGCAGTCCGTTGCTCGTTACCTGGTCTGGAGATGGAGGGCCTTTTGGACCCTTATGGGAATTTCTAAACAGGACCTCATCAATTCTGCCATCATCTCAGAGGACGAGAGGCGCAGAGCCGCTCTCCGATCTGATCACGCCAATGCCACCACCACTCCTGCCGCTGGTGAACCTGCTGTGGAGGAACTAAATGACCCAAGCGTTGGGGTATCCAACAATGCCAACTCTAGCGCCCCTCAAACCAGCTCTGTCCGTGATAGAGTCGAACAAATGGCTTGATTCCAAAATTGTATCTGCTCACTTTGTGATTTTTTTCCATGGTGAACTTCCTCATTCATTGTTTTATGCCTCCCTTTTATGCTTGACGATCCCCTTTGTGTTGTGTGTGTTCAATTTATCTTCTTGTCCTTGTTTCAGCAATTCACGCTTTGGTTTTTGAGACGGTTTGTAGTTCTGAGTGTATGTGGTCTTCGTACGGAGACTCTGTATTCCAAGGTGCTGGTCGAGAATATGTGCAGATGTTTCGAGACACATTTTTGGATATCACATGCTGATACGCCCATCTATAGACCTTCCTATATGTAATTGCAGTCTGGTGCATGAGAAGTATGGTACCTCAGCCCCTATGTTGTCCATCACGCAGTGGGATTGACAGTATTTATTAATTTTGGGGGCAACCTCATCTGAAAAGTTGTGAAACGATTGTATGACTCTAACATTTCCACCTTAAATACTTTAATTTATTATTGATCTCTTCGTCTGATCAGGTGGAGCCCACGAAGACCGGAAGATTTGTATGAAGTGTCTAATCTAAAAAAAAAAGCCTTTCCTTCTATACAGGCTACAGCTGTCATTTCACCCCATCTAGGCTCTAGAGCATGAGACCAGTACCTTGGGCATGTTGCACATCTTATAATTTATGACAATTGTTTTGCGGCGTTTGTTCGCAGCTTGTGCTTCAAGCGGTTGTTCTGTTATGCACGGCGTTCTGTAAAAAAAACGGTGCTGGGTGCGAACGAAGGTCTTTCTTCTGACATCCTCAGCTTCATCTTGGTTCCGGTTTTCCCTTGTTCACATTAACAACTATACCTACAAAGAAGACGTTCCAACACAGATCTATGTTACAAAATTTGTTTGCATTCCAAACATAACTAATTACCACTTCAAAATCACCACTCTTGTAATATCAGTCCCTTCATGAGTCAACCGCTCAAAGGCTCAAGCTCTCCGTCTTTTCCACAAGATCCTCAGTATCAGACTTCTGCTCGTCGTCATCGTCATTACCAAGAACAGCAAAGGCAAACTTTTGAGCAGCAGGTTTTGAAGCAGCAGTTTCCTTTTGCACAGGCTTCTCCACAGACTTGGTAGCTGGCTTCTGAGCACCGCGTGGTGGGAGTGCCTGGCCACGAGACCAATCAATCACATTCTCATCCGTCTTTGGCTTTCTCTCCCTAAATTCTCTAGCTGGAAGGCGTCCACTGCCTCTGGCCGAACTCCAGTCGATATCTGATTCTTCCTTCTTTGGGGCCCTTTCTTTGAACTCTCTCTCTGGACGATGTTGTCTCTCAGGCAGCGATCCGGTACCTCTAGCAGAGCCCCAGTCCAAGTTTGGCTCTTCCCTCTTTGGTCTTCTCTCTTTGAATTCATCTCTGTTGTCATCTCTAGGAGGCAAGTTGATAGAGCCTCTTGAAACGCCCCAGTCCAAATCTGGCTCTTCCCTCTTTGGTCTTCTCTCTCTGCCAAAGTCCTCTCTTGGCGGAGGGAGCGAGCCAGTGCCTCTAGCAGAACTCCAGTCCAAGTTTACTTCCTCGCGCGGCTCACGTCTTGGTCTGTCAGAGCCAAAGTCATCTCTTGGCGGAGGGAGCGAGCCAGTGCCTCTAGCAGAACTCCAGTCCAAGTTTACTTCCTCGCGTGGCTCACGTCTTGGTCTGTCAGAGCCAAAGTCATCTCTAGGCGGTGGAAGCTTTCCAGAACCTCTAGCAGAACCCCAGTCCAAGTCCACATCTTCAAATCTTCTGGAACCAAATCCATCTTTGTCTGGAGCTGCAACGGCAACGTAGACACGACGGCCAAACATGTCAGACCCGGAGAACTTCAGGAGTTCCACAAGGTGTTCTCTGCCGGTCAGGGTGATAAAGGCGAAGCCCCTCAGTCTTGAGGAGTCATTCATGTCTCTTGGAGCAGACAGGTTCTCGATAGCTTCTGACGAGGCGAGCGAAGACTCGACCCATTCGGCGATGGATTCTTCGGTAGCATCCCATGGCAAATTGTTCAATCTCACTCTGTATGGCGGAGCATTAGGCACAGGGAACTCCTGGAAGTCACGCTTTGGACCACCAGCAGAGCCACCGAATGCTGGGTCCATTGGGTTGGCACCACCGGTAGGAATACCGGTCTGGCCAAAGTTTTTTGTTGTTGGGACAGAGATCTTGTTGAAGTCAACGTCATCGTCAGCCCATGAGCCTCCGCCCAATGTTTCATCATTCAAGAAGTCGGACAGTGCCATCTTGACACCCTTCTGCTTTGGAGCTGGTGATGAGTTAGTTTACAGATCAGCATGTACGAATGGTCATGATGATGATGATCCACTCCAACTCAAGACACGTACCCATGGTGGAATGTTTATTTCTCGTTCACTTGTGCTTCGATGCTAGGACAGAAACGCTTAGTTTGATGTAAGCGGTGACAAAAGGAAGATGGTTGAGCAAAAAATGAGACAAGCAGGGTCAGTTATGGCCTTGCCTTTTATGTCAAATCGAGGACGTGCTCCCTTTGTATTTTCACGGATTTTTTTTTTCTCGCTTCGCCCGCCGGTGTTGAAGGCGCCAATATTTCTCTCTCACCAAATCGCGCCAGTAAATCCAGAACGTTTTCGCGGGTTCTGACATTTGGCCCGAAGTGGCGAATTACCGGAAGAGTCTGTTTTTTCTTGTTTTTGACCCTTCCAACCCGGAAATGCCGTCTGGGGCCTGCAGGGCGGAGCGGTAGCGCTTGCGGGCTTGCGGTTAAACAACGATGAATTCGCCAAACAACAGCAGCGGGCACCCCCCAACCAGACTTCAACCGTTCGGCTTGGCCCTAGTCACTGTGGAACTTCTGATTGACGTCGCGTTGGGCGCTTGCGAACCGCTGTCTGCTGCACAGTCCATCTCTGTCTATCACACTTGCTGAACCCGCCATGTCGACCGACACTTTGGGACCCTGGCTGGACTCAGTCATCAGGTCGCCACGCTGGTCATCGGTCATCAGCATCTTCTGGTTTCTTGCGGTGCTTGCAATTGCTCTGTACTGCATCTTGCGCTTCATCTTTGGACTATCAGTGGGATGGATCAACCCCTGTCTTGGTAAAATTCATAACATTGGCCTTCGAACCAAGGCAATCAGCATCACCATACGATCTGCTCAGCTGAAATTCTCGTTTTTTGATCTCTCCAACGTTGTGCTAGTCATCGATGGTGTTGATGTTGTGCTACCCAAGAATTCCAAAACGGCAGCCATGGCTGCAAAGCGGTCAAAGAATGCCAAACTCCCCACGATGGACGACCTTTTAGCCCTGGACCCAGACAAGCCTACTTCCATATTCTCTCATCATAGCAAGCTACGCTATGCTGTCAAATTTTATCTCTTTTACTTCCGCTTCATTGGCATCAAGATTTTCGATATCAACCTCAAGACGGATGATGATGTATGGGTACTACACTCGGAGATGCTCCAGGCAAAGATTGACATGACCACTGCAAAGAAGGATAACGTTATACTCACGGGCCGCCTGGTACAGCTGAGCGCCAATTCTCTGGAGGTGGCCGACTCGAGCGTTCTCCAGATGACAGGTTCGCTTGACACATCTACTGGCCTGTTCCATGGTCTCAAAGTGAACCTTGATACTAGAGCGGTCTCTCTCAGAGTTTTATCGTTCATTAGAAAGCTCAAAACGTCTGGCCACTGCCAAGCTCCATCGGAGCCTCCGGTAACAGATGATCTTGACGAGGAGTCCAAATATATCACATTCATGTACAAAAAACTCAGGAGATACTGTGTCATGGTGAGACTCATTGACAGCGTCAACATAACATTCCAGAGTATAAACATTCAGGATTTCCCGCTCGTTTCCACAGAAATAATGGCATGTGCAAACTACAACCCAATGATGTTACTGCATCTCAGTGTCAAGTCGTTCGTCCTCTCTGTGCGAAGAATGTACAGCGACTCTCCTGGATTTGGACTTCTCTACTCACATGACGATAAACCATACAGTATGGTTTACACATTTACAGGGATTACTGTTCAGATGGAGAAACCAGGTACTGGCCTACGCAAGGAAATCATCACAATCCCTGCAATGAACTTGACAGGGACATCCAATTTAGCATTTCGGACATTGGAAGCAGCTATTGCAAAAGAGATCTCAAAGGCACAGATTATTTTATCGGGTCATTTGTCCGACCCCATCATTGATATGTCTACTCAAGACATTTCTCTGGCTGTACAGAGCGCACTCGACTTTCTGAAATACTTGCAAATACTGAAACCTGACTCTCCCGAGCCTCAATCACAGGAAACAAGCAAATCAAGCACAGAGCAGTGGTTATTTCAGAAAAGGATATCTGAAATGTGGCCAGCGGTGGAGTTGAGACTTGGTATTGAAAATCCTATCATCATGACAAAAAGTCAATTTGAGGACGACTATCTGAAAATCTTGATGCTAGAACTCTCCCTCATATCCTTGGAAGTAAAGGCTACTAGGGAGAATCAAGATGGGGCGTCAAGGTATGCTTCTTCTCAAAAACTCGAAACTCATAACACCCGGGTCGCCTACCGTGATACGAAGTCGGGGCTTGAAGTGGACATGCTGCGAGTTCGCGATGTTACGATCCAACAGTTGTTTACCATTCTTCCTGTCCGAGGTCTAGTCTCATCGGTTCACTCTGAGTCGACATTTGTCAACTGGTCTAATTTATATGCCTTGAATGGTGTCAATCACATCTTCTCCGAGCTGGACTCGATGATCGTACCTCAGATCAGACATTTCAAACAAGGCTTGACAACAGAGTGTGAACTGGCTGAATCAAATACAGATGGTGCGAAGTGCGAAGCATCCTCGGCTCTCCCAGCTGAGAGATCCGCCCTCGCCATTATCCACGACATGATTCCAAGTTGGTTTCAAGGAGCAGAATACTCGACTGTTGATACCACAATTCTGACAGGATCTCGTTCTCTGTTGCTTAATAAGGAGCTGGTGAAGAGCATCGAGAAACATGCTCCAAATGACTTTGTCAATGGTGAATTGAGAAAAATCGAGTTCCAAATTGAACAGTTGACTCTGAAGATCTCCACTGGCGTCGAGAGGAGCGACTCTGACCAATCCTCTGTATCTGGAATGGAGGATGATGATCAAGGCTTATTCGATTCTTCGTCTGAAGCTAGCGCAGGCAATGATAAGTGGTCCCTCAAGTTAACAACACATAAAGCCATTGGAAGAATTATCTCGGAAAGAAGCCATAACAAGCATGTTTTGAAGTCTAAGGTTTTCCTCAAAGTGCCAGAACAGTCAATCTCATTGAAGCCTTGCCCCCAAGGCAATGAAGCGCTGTTTTTCATGTGGCACTTCACTCGCATCGAGTCCTTCTATTCTATCATCACGCACTTCACTATACTTTCTGGATTTCACTTGCTCAGAAACAGCTTGTTTGAGTTCCTGCATAAGAACCCAGTTAATGTAACTCACGGGTCTGCGAAGTCCAATGGCAGTGCTCAAAAGATTCTGGATATACTCAATGTTTCTCTCAGTTGTGATGTCCTTGATAGCATCATTATTATGCCTGATAAAATGAGATTGAGACTAGAAGTCACCGAGTTTGAATCTTCGTTCCAGATGTATGTACCGCTTGTGTTCAGAGCAGATTTCATTCGTTTGTGCACAGAGTCACCTACTTCGCCTGGATATTGGACGAGGATCGTCACTGCAGTGAACGGATCAACATCTGTTGATATCCCCGCTATAATTTCAAAATCTGAGGGACCATGGGTTGAGACTAGAAACGACACTTGCCACATCAAGTTCCCGCATCAGCTGATTATCTACAAGATCTTTGATGACATTTCTGTTACTATTAAGACACTGAAACAGCTCCATCACTCCTTCAAGTACAACTCTGATGAGTTTGTCATAACACCGAAGGAGATGCATCCAATCAAAATTCCGAAGATCAACCTGAAATCTGGTAACCTGGTGTGCAGTATGGAGGATGATCCGTTCGAAGCTGAGCTGAACATGATCTTCCAGATCGGGCTTGCTGAGCAACAAATGCGTATGGAAAAGATGAAAGTTTTCGAGATGAAAGTCTCTGAGGCCATTAAGGCAAAACAGCATGCGCCGGAGTCGCACCAACCGCAATTCAAGTCCCATACTCCGTTGGAGGTCGAAGATCTCTTGAACTCACTCAAGTCACTTCCTAAGAAGTTTGGAAAGCTCGGCCATGGACATTCGCATACTCATAGAAACGGCCATGGACATGGGAACACGTTGGTGGATCCTCCAGAGAGAAAGTGTGTCACCCCCATAGTACCAGAATCTTTGAATCCTATTGAAGTTCATGATTTAGCTTTCGATCAATTGCAGGAACTTTATCGCGGATTTGGCAAATCTTGGGTTGCCAGAGTGAAAGCCTATCGTGTCAAGGCTGACCAGAGTTTCGAAAGAGGATTTAAGTACCTCTGGGGAGGTATTGACACAAGGACAACAAAAAACTTGGACAACAGAGTATTGGAGTTTATCAAGAGTCCTCCACTTTTCAACCTGATTCTCGACGGTGTGGACCTCGATATATGCCAGCCGGAATGCGGCCTCGATCATCTCGCTGATTTCTTGCATGATGTTGGTAAAGGTGTGCCAAAAGATACCACTTATTCGACTTTCATACCGGTCAATCTTGATTTGAAGCTGGATGAACTAAGGCTACATTTGAGAGACTACCCAATTCCTATGATCTATATGCCCGCTGTGACGAAGAAACAAGACCCATCTCTGTCTGCTGTCAGAGTCCGTGGCGATTTAGTAATTGGTGAGTCCATGATTAAGTCCCATGAGGAGGTTAGGGAGGTCTACGTTCCACTTGCACCTGGGTGTGGGGAGTTTGATGAGGATGACTGCTATTCTATTGAAGTTCCAAAGACTTTAACCTCCATCAAGTTCTACACCAGTCTAGAGTGGGAACTGAACTCAGCCGAGGAAACACAAGTTTGTTGGTCTTCCTCATACCAGCCTTGCATTCAGCAGATAATGTTGAACCTGGACGATTTCACGAAGCCGCCAATCGATCCTTCTGAGAAGGTAGGCTTCTGGGATAAGATGAGGGCGAACCTGCATGCCCGGTTTTTCTTCAAGTTTATCAAAGCAGGGGGATTGAACATCCTGTTGAAAGGTTCTAAGGATCCATACGCAATAGGCGGTGTCTCTTCAGGATTCGTTTTGTGCTTTAGGGAAGGCGTCACTTTGACTGTGAACAAGAACGATGACCCAAAGGACTTTATCCTGGCGAGAGCACATGAGATCTCGTTCAACGCTCCAAACCTTTTTGCGAAGCCACTGATGATCTGGTCGCAGCCAACGAAAAATGCAATCCTGTTGTCAGACACTGCCTCCAATTATCATAAGTCGGCGTTTGGGTACCATTTTACCGACAGCAGCCCAATAGACCCGGTCCAGTCTGCAGTCTTGCAACAAAAATACATTGACAAGTGCGTGATTAAGCTATCGGGCGGTGTCAGCTTGAATCTGGGCTTCAACTTTGAGCGCAAGCTTGACGGATCACTGGAGAGAGCTTCTAAGTTTATTCCACACTATGATATCATCCTGCGAAATCCGAAATACGTAAAGGACGTGAATTCTTACGATGCATATAGAGGATTCAGAAGTCAGTACATTCACATGGCACTGACTCTTATCTCGTCTAACAAGGATGCATATAACACGATCCAGCTAAGTCCTGTGGCATTTATGCACTTCTTTTCATGGTGGAAGATGTTCTCCAACTCGTTCCCTGTCCGGCACGGAATACTCTTCGGACCTGAGAAGCCAACCCAAAAATTCTCTCGTCACCTCTACACCATCAAGTACCAAGCACTTGTTGAGCCACTTTTCGTCTCCCACGTGTACCAAGATCTTGACTACCAAGAGAATCACGGGAATCATGGAGATGTCGATTACGTGGGTATGAAAGGACGTGCGTCGAAATTTATTTTGGATCTTCACCAGCGCAAGGAGCTAACTTTCGACCACAACGAGAAGTTGGGAATCACGCGTAAGTCCATGAAGATGAAGTTCAATACTGGTAACCTTGACTTGGAGAATTTCGATGTTCGAGCTATGGAAGCTTTGTTTGTGAAGACCCACGATTACGTCAACGCTGCAGATCATAAAGGCCCTGATAACTCTTTCTCGTCCTTTGATGATGATGAGTCGTGGTTCGATCTATCCGATTTCTGCGAGATCGGTGAGTCTGACAGATCTGATCTTGATGCCACAGTAGCAGTGTTCCCGTTGATGTACACACCAAGATTTCAACATTTCAAAACAAATGGGTATGGTGATAAGTTCCAGATTGATGATCAGACTGGAGAACGGGTGTCTCCGTTTGGGAGCGAACTCTTTCACAAATGCGTTATTGAGTCCAACCCATCCTCGGAGACGCAGGAAAGACTTTTCGAGAAGCGTGCTTCTGAACTCCAGACCACTCTTGGAACCAATCTAGCGAAGCTTGCGGCATTTGACCGGCAAAAGGCTTCGCCAACAGAGATCAAGTACATTAAGCAGCTCAAAGTTGATAGTGATCAATTACAGGCAGGCATAAAGCTCCTGGACCATGTCAGAAAATTAGACAAGGATCCAGACAGTGCTGATGATTTGTCCCAATACATGCCTGATGAAGGTAGAGGAGGTTCCTTCTTGAATCAATTCATTGTTCACAACATGATGCTTAAGTGGAACCACCAAAGCAGAGACATACTGTACAGATACGTTTACATTCTTGATATGAGAGGCAGTGTTTCTGATTTTACCAACCACAAAGCGTTGTCTCACCTGGACGAGGCTATCAATGGCAGATGTTCTATGGAGGATACGCATAGTCTTACAGGGATCACGACTTTCGAAAGCACGCCGTTGGATGAGCCACTTACGCATTTGAGTGAGTCACGGGCGGAAGCTCACATCAAGAGATTCAAGAAAGAACTGCGAGAACTTGCCGCGGGTATTCCATACAAAACTCACGACAATTACTTGGTGAAACTCATTTCTCCGCAGATCCAACTGCAGACCTCGCTGGAGGAGAGATCTGTTGTTCTGGTGGCTGCACCAACAATCGAGTTGGAGGCTATCACTTTCGATGCCAACGAAGCCGAGAATGCAGCTGATGAGCGCATTTTCCAGCGAAGACTATGTGCCGTGTTGTCTGAGGCCAGTATATTCCTGTTCCACGAGGAAGAATTCGAATCTACAGGGAAATTATTTTTCAACACCTCCTCCTATGGAGCGCTGGAATTATGGCCACCTTGGCTGGGTGTTGAGCTGTGCTATGACGGCTCCTTGATCAGTGATCATGTGCTGATGGAGAAGACAACGGTCTTCATACAATATGACAAGCCTACATCATACTTTACGGGCCCCAAGGAAGAGGACGTGACTCGACTTTCTCTGGATCTGTCTGAGGCGGTGGTTACATGCGATGCGGAGCAGTACAACTCACTCTACACTATCGCGATGAATCTTCTCATGTATAGCGACCCAAGAAATTTAAAGCTGAAGCAACAAGAACAGAAGATGTTACTCACCGTCGATCTTGACGATCTTGCGAGCTTGAGATTGCGTATCTCTGACTTGCAAACGACCGTTGTGGCTTTACGGGATATCATTGGAAATCTGGCCTCAAGAAGCAGCATCCTGGATGACGTTGAGTTGAGTGATTTGAGTCTCTTGAAAAAAGCACGCACTGAAGCATATTTGGAGTTGTTCCTGATGATGAAGGTATCAACTGCAGGCACAAGAAAGTCCACGGAGGATGCAGCAGACTTTCTGGAATGGAATTTCAGAGCTGATGATATCAAATTGCACATGCTGGATGAGAAAAGATATCCGTTCTTGGATGTTATCCTCATGAACTTCCACTTCAAGCGTTTGGAGCGCTCCGATCGGTCTGACCGAAACACAATATCGATCCAGAACCTTGAGGTCATCAATCTTGACAAGGAATCGTCAATGCCTGTTCTCTTTTCTGAGCATCAGGTCGTCCCAACTTCACTTCATGCTTCAGAAGCTAAAGTCCTAAGAGAGAGTGACTCAGAGCCTTTGATTCTTTTGAATTGGCATATGGACTACCCAGTTGGGGGAATTCGCTTGATGCGCAAGTTTGACGTCGCTGTTAAGCCAATACAGTTGAGTATTGAGGAAGTTACCGGACACAAGGTAATGAAGTATGTGTTCCCAGATCACGACGAGTCCGATGACAACTTGGGAGAGGATTACACCGGTATTCACTCTGTTCCCTCAAGCAACGGGAGTACCAAGTCTCAGAAAACGCCACCATCACCGCTGTCCAACCAATATGACGTCCACTCAAAGATTGTCAACCACAGAAACACCACTGCTTCGAGAGCCTCTACGCCGAGATCGAGCTTCGTTGGCAGTAGGGGTTCAGAGAACATTGACGGACTGGTCAGTAGCCCTAAGCCGGTTGTGTCTTATGAGGAGGATGAACTAGATGATGTGGTGGACCGAGCTTCTAAGTATATTAGCTTTGCTCACTTCAGATTGAGATCAACCGCTTTGTGTGTGACTTTCAGAGGTAAAGGGTCTATGAAGCTGATCAATGTGTCAAGCTTTGTTTTCCAGATGCCTGAGATTGTTATCAGTAACCGAACTCTGACTTTACACGATCTCTCGCTGTTAATCCGGAAGATGGTGATAAAGTCTCTTTTGAGCCACACTGGCAGTATAATTGGGAACAAGCTGACCAAACACGCTCCGCAAAATCGCATCAACAATATCAGTGCTTACGCATCTGAAAGGATCGAAACATTCAGAAACGACTAGGGACATCAAATTTGTGTATTATTATGTTAGAACACCAGATTGTAAGATGGTGTAGCTTTCTCAATCCACACGACGCCTCTTCTGGGGTTCGTCTGCCTTGTTCCTTGACTTTCTCTTTGTTCCCTGGTTTCCATCGCCGATACCTAGTTCCGCAGAGTCAAACCCTGGAATCCCAGTCTCTGGTGTTCTGTCGAAACTCACATTGTACTTCAGCATTGTTGGTTCGAACGGCTCAATCCTTATTGGTGGACCTTCTCTTTCTGGGGCAAACACGACTGGTGATAACGTCCTTACAGTTCCAATTGGTGCCGATTTCGCAGTGAGATCGGTCATGTGTGCCTTGTATGACTTCCTCAGCTTGACACCCTTTGTTCCATCTTCGCTGAGTCGAGCAACAGAGTCGGCAATTGTATTAAGGTTGTAGAGTGAAATGAGGTTTTGAGAGGGATGCGGCCTCGTCCGTGTGTATGTCTTCGAAGAGTCAATATAGTAGTACGATTCCTCTACCGCAGTGACATCCTGGGTGGTCATTGCATGCACGTTACTCCTGGCTGCAAACGGTTCCCAGTGCACTAAGTGGATGATCCGTCATAATTCGCTTATCGGAGTGCCCGCAAAGTTCCCGCCACCCGCGAATAGCCCTGACTCAGTGATCACGTGCCTCTCACTAGGTTATCTAATCACTCGTGTCCGGGTGTTATTTGTTATGCGTCACAAACCGGTGGCAGGGGGCGTCCATTTTTTCAAGACACATCAAGTTTTCCGATTACATCAGCAGAATTTGTATGGTTCGCGCACTAAAGCAGGACAATCCTGTCTTCGCTCACACAAAATTGAAATTTTTGACCTGGCCTCAACCGAGCTAGAACGAATAGATAACTACACAAGGTACGTCGAATTATGGGAGACGACTGCTCATGGAGCGTGGAACAGAGATACCGGATATCTACGAGAGACTTGAGGGTGATGAACTGCAATGAACTACGTTGAGCCGATTTACAGAGGCGGATCTTTTTGGACAATGGCAAGACTCTTCAACGTTGCTGGGAAGCACCAAAAGAACTCCGCTGACACAAGGAGATATCAGTTGGTTTCACCTGGCAAGGACTCCAACCCGGAAGCTCGATATTAATGTGTTTTCGGGAACTCCCACAGCGTAATCGGGAACAGAGAGAAGGACCCAATCACCCTGTCACCTCTGTACCATATATCACTGCAGTCGCCTTTCCCTTCAACCAATGAATACCATACTAACAATGTTACAGATGGCTGCTTCTATCTCTCACCCAAAGATCGTTAAGAAGGTCACCAAGAAGTTCAAGCGTCACCACTCTGACCGTTACGCCCGTGTCTCTGAGAACTGGAGAAAGCAGAAGGGTATTGACTCTTGTGTCAGACGTCGTTTCAGAGGTACTATTCCACAGCCAAAGATTGGTTACCGTACCAACAAGAAGACCAGACACATGATGCCATCTGGCCACAAGGCTTTCTTGGTCAACAACTTGAAGGACTTGGACCTTTTGTTGTTGCACACCAAGACCTACGCTGCTGAGATCTCCCACTCCATCTCTTCTAAGAACAGAGTTGAGATCCTTTCTCGTGCTAAGGCTTTGGGCTTGAAGGTGACCAACCCAAAGGGTCGTCTTGCTCTTGAGGCTTAAGAACAAGGACTAAAAACTGTACACAATACTAGTCTCTAATGCTAACGTTTCGGGGTTTATGTGATATTGTAGAAAGAATCGCTGCAGTTCGCTAGCTAGCGCCAAGATTTAAGAAATTGATTACGAAGTGAGATTCTTCAACAGGTGAGCCCATAGATCAAAGGAGTACTTATACATAAGAAGGCAACGGAGATGCTACCGTAGTGATTCATAGCACAAACCAACCATGAAAGTGCTGATCTTTTGCGCTGGCACCTCACAAGAACAACCAAGCAATGAGGATGGCAATTATGGCAAGCAAGATAATAGTGGTGAAAGGAGCAGAGCTTGATTGTTCAATGGTCTTTGTCGCCGAAGCAGACTTCTCAGAGGGAGCAGAAGCGGCAACATTCGAGTCGAGTTTGTCATTGAGTGCATCAATCTTGGATTTGTCTTCCTGAGACACCTCCTCTGGCAACTTCTCCTCCACTTCTTTCGTGGCAGACGGCACACTACCGGACTCAATACCAGACGATACAGCGGTAGAGCCCGAATTGCTCTCTGTGACGTATCTGACTTTGATTTTGGTGGAGACCGATTGAGCCTTGAACTCAGCCTCCAACTTTGGCCATACCTCTGCAACGGTTGTCTCACCAATGTCATAAGGTGCTGGCAAGGACACAATCAAAAACTTGTCGTTGCACTTGGCTCCAGCCTCAGGTTCCTCCTGAAGACCCAAAAGGATGATGGTCACGTCAATTGACTGGCCTGGTTCAACCAGTGCAGAGTTTGGTCTGACGCAGTAGCTATGTGTAATGTTAGGGTGGCGCTCGGGAGGAGTGAAGCGAGGAATACTCACAGCTTTGGTGCAGTTGTCTTCACTTTGAAAGCAGCAGTCTCATCAGAGTTATTGGTGATGGTGATGAGTTCCGTTGAAGGCTTTGTGAGGGGCGCTGAGGCGGTGTTAGTAATGCTGCAGGTGTGTCTCAGGACAAGCCAGTGTCCCGGTCGAAGCGACGATATCAACTCACCTTTGAACTCCAGAATGCTTGGGGTGATCGCGATGCTCATTGCGGCAGGATTTAGTGGGATGGGGACTTCGGGGGGGTAGGTTGTTGTCGTGGATCAGTGGGCGCGTTTTCGATTCGGCACAACGGTTGGAAAATTGCGGGATACTCGGGGCTCTGGGTGTGTCTTTCGAGGGGGGCTTCTAGACTGTGAGTGCTTGAAACTGCGGGTGGGAGAAGACGACGGCGTTGACTTGTGACTATCACTGAGAGTCGCCTTTGTTTACCCGTTCTGTGTGCCGTGGGCGATCGCCGGTTTGGGGAGTTGCGAGTTGCGAGTTGCCCAGATCACGAAAATCCAGGTCGGAACAGGGAATTCCGGGGATCAGATGTAGTTCTACTACTGTGCTATCCATCTCTATGTACATTGGCTAGTAGTCGTCTCCTCTGCTGACAACCTCCTTCTTGTGTGGGTGCAACAGGATAGTGTGCTCATACTGTGCGGTGTACGAGCCCGGTGTGTCCATCAGCGGTGGGTAGTCTTGCACGATGCCCTCTCTCACAAGATGGTTCAGGGCCAGCAGGTACTTGTCCTCGCCAATTCTGTCGAGGTACCGACGACAGAACGGCAGCGTTCCAAAGTTTTTATCAATGGAAGCCAGCAGCGTCTTTGCCTTGTTGAGTCTGAGTGGCACATTTGGAGCATCCACCCTCTTGGCATAGTGGGAACACTCACCCATCGGACTCACGTAACCACGGCCTGTGGATCCAAAAGTTTCAATGGCATATTCTTCACCCTCCTCCATCTTGGTATTGTCACCGTTCTTGACAATAGGCACCGACTTGCCAGCATGAATCTCATATGGACCAATGTTGTGTCCGTTCAAGTTTCTGATTGGTTTGACAGGGAATACTTTACCATCAATCTCAACCTCATACGACTCCATCGTCTCTTGTACAGCTTCACCAATATCCGTCAAGCGGACGTCAATACCCGCCTCTCTGATACCGGTGTTCGTGGCATCTTTCACAGCCTCCAAGAGCTTGTCGTACTTGGAGTTCCACGTCTTGGTGAATGCACAGTCAACGATATATCCATTGACATGAACACCATAGTCCACTTTCAAAACGTCATCATACTCCAGCACGGTCTTGTCCCCGGCATTAGGCGTGTAATGGGCCGCACAGTCGTTTCTCGAGACACCAGTGGGGAATGCGATACCGGCAACCTTGTTGTCAGGCTCGTTCAGCAACGATCTCACGGTGTTTTCAATTGTCTCAGCCGCCTCTGTTGTGGTCATACCGGGGTTCAATCTGGGCTCCAAGTGCTTTCTCACTCGGCGATGCACCTCTGCAGCCTTTCTGACTGCGTTCCATCTGTCGCTTTCCTGGTTATCCAAGTATCTCTTCTCCTCACTAGTCGTCCGGTAGTTATTTTCATCCTTGTACTCCTGCCACTCGCCTTCCGGGAATATGCCCTCAGGATACGATTCATTGATCGGTGCTATTTTGGTCTTCTTCTTCTTATTGTTCTTCTTCTTCTTCTTTGGTGCCGCTACGGCTCCATCAACTGCACTGTTAGAACATGCTGGCCGCAGAAGGGGAGCAAAAATGACTCACCGTTCAACCCGGCTAGTTTCTCTGTGGTTTGCTCCACATTTGCCACGGCCACTGGCTCGATCACGGCGCTCATCCTGTGCTTGGGCCTCTTGTGAGGAGAGCAGACTCTGCGCTGGGGGGGACTTTTCAGCTCTCCTCTCCGGGGTACATTCCGAGGCCCTCGGAAATGCGGGCAGCTCGCGAGCGCTGGAGGAAAAAATCCACCAAAACTGGTCGTCAGTCAAACGGGGACACCATCGCTGACCTTAGAGACACTTCTACAGTAAGATGCTCGGGCTCAGGGGTCTTCTTTCTGCTGGCAGACCGTCCCTCAGGTGGGGAAGCGTCCGTACCATTCTCACAGCGGACTCCATCGCAAAACTCACAAGAGGAGCATCAAAGTCGCCGAACCAGACCTCTTACCAAAGACTGGGCGAGCGCAGCGCGGCTGTGCTCAAGGCCTCAGACATTTCCAGCAGCCAGGCCAAACAGTATGCCAAGATGATTCCCATCACCGGCCCAATTGCTGGCCGCATGACCAGGGTTGCCGGTGGAAACATTGACGGTGCATTCAGAAGTCTACGGTACATTGTGAGTTCCAACAGCATCAGAGTTGATAAGAATGCACAGAGGTTCTACAAGAAACCAGGTAAGGTTGCCGAGGAGAAGACTATGAGAAGAAAGAAGAAGATGTTCGATGCCGGCATCAGAAGATTGATCGGCATCGTGAAGGACGCAAAGAGACGCGGCTACTAAGACTGATTGTGTGCTCTCCCCTCACTGTGTATATATAATGACCTCTTGTACGATCATACGGGGTGTAGAGCGTAGATCCATCCAGCGAATGCGTTTGTGGCCTGCGATGCGCAGTTGCACCCCTCGGAATCGACTGTCCCCGGTTTATCCCCAATCGGGGCCGTTTTCCGTCGTGGGAACAAACATCACCATTTATACAAAGCCTGAAGCACACCAAGAAGTTAAAACACTGTTAACTTAACCCGCTGCAAAAAGACCTCAATGTCCGCTAGTTGGCAGTCTGCATCGATCAATTTGCTCAACACCATCATCGGTATGTGGTGCTTCAAATCCCTTCGAGAAATTGCTCTGTCTAACGAAACGTTTAGGTGCTGGCATGCTCGCCATGCCGTATGCAATTCGCTCTGATGGCATCCTGATTGGCATATTCGTCATTCTTCTGTCGGCGTCAACCTCATCCTTTGGCCTCTACTTGCAAGGGAAGT
This sequence comes from Williopsis maclurae, assembly GCA_003708355.3. Lineage (NCBI taxonomy): Eukaryota > Fungi > Ascomycota > Saccharomycetes > Phaffomycetales > Wickerhamomycetaceae > Williopsis > Williopsis maclurae. Next base: position 292,467 of record PPNZ03000001.1, read on the forward strand.
GCACAAAGTATGTGGACCCGGGATCCGCTTCATTCTTCGCGTTAGCTCAACTTACCTACCCGCAGCTGAGCGTGGTGTTTGACCTTGCCATAGCTGTCAAGTGTTTTGGTGTCGGTGTATCATACCTCGTGGTGATTGGAGATCTCATGCCACAGATCTCATTGTCCTTGATCTCTGATTCCGTGCTCGATAAGCATCAAATCCTACTGGAGAGAAATTTCTGGATCACTGTGTTCATGCTGATTATTGTTGTGCCTTTGTCGTTTCTCAGGAAGCTGGACTCCTTGAAATACGCCTCGATGATTGCATTGTCCTCGGTTCTCTACTTAGTGGTCTTGGTATTTGTGCACTTTATGAAGAACGACATTGTCGATAAGGGCCCAATCCAGGTCTTCAAGCCGCACAGTGCAACATCCATCTTTGCCAGCTTCCCAATCTTTGTATTTGCCTACACATGTCATCAAAATATGTTCTCTTTGGTGAATGAGTTGGAGGACAAAGGTGGGAAGGTCATTAACAGAGTCATCTCCACTGCAATTGGCACCGCCATGACCCTCTACTTGGTTGTGGGAATTACCGGATACCTTTCATTTGGTGACAACGTGGAGCCAAACGTCATTGTCGGCTACTCCCAAACAATTTCCTCGACTGTGGGCCGCATTGCGATTGTCATTCTCGTGATGCTTTCCTATCCCTTACAGTGTCATCCAGCTAGAGCTTCGATCAATCACATGATCCACTATTTTAAGCACGTGAAAGATGTGTCTAGAAAGCCATCAAGGACGTCGCTATTGAGTACCGAGCAACGCAGAGCCCTTTCCCGTGGACAGAACTCCTCGGCAAGGCCTTCGTTTGGGCAGAACGCAGACTCCCGGGTTGTTGTACCAGAGATAGACACTGATTTCGAGGATGAAATGCTCGAAGAAGGGATTCCAGCACCTTCTCCACTAAAGGGTACTCGTTTCATCGCCATCACCAGCATCATTCTTCTGTGGAGTTACCTCATTGCCATTAGTGTCACCTCGTTGGCGCGCGTTCTAGCATTTGTTGGCTCGACAGGATCCACATCCATCTCATTCATTCTCCCTGGTATATTTGGCTACCAGCTCATTGGATCCGAGTACATGGACCATTCGACGGGGTCGTGGGGGGATATGCCGCGGAAGCTGCGTCTGCTCAAGGCCCTGTCTTTGGCTCTCACTGCTTGGGGGTTACTCGTTATGGTTGTGTGTTTGACCGCGACCATATTCCTTGGTGCCTCACATTAGAATCAATACAGGATCTCTCAAGGCTCGATGCCAGAGTAACCGTTAATCACACTAATGGCACCGGTGTCCTGTCACTGTATTTTGTGCCCCAAACATTCCTCTCAGTTAAAAAGGCATCGACTTGAAGACAAGTCATCAACCCTCCATTCTTGTGGCACGCACCCTGTCATCCAACAGTATAGATGCTCCTCTTTTGACAGGTGCGACAATTTCAGACGGAGATTAGTGGGCACCTTACATGACGTTCAAACCATTCGTCGCGCATTCAACCATACCAAGGACATTTGCTTGTAGCATGCCATCGCTCGACAACGCACATAGACCGTATAGCTTGCACTTGAAGAAGTGGCTATTCAGCAATAGTTGTCCATTTGTCTTTTCATGTAGGCCGACGATAGCTGTGCAACGTCTTTGCATACAAAACTCATGAGGTATTCATCTGCGAAGTTGGCCACCCTGGTTAGTGGCAAGCTGAAGCCATCGTTATAAACAGACCGTACCTCCTTCATTGTCTCGCTCAGCGACTCTATGAGAATGATGTAGTCAGGTACGGCACACTGATCCCTCTGTGATCGTGATGCTGAGCTCACCGTTGTTGCAACACTTATAGATCGAGTGTGCAAGTTGGTATTGCTCATTGCTGGTAGTGGGGAAGGAATACTGGCACGTTTCTTCCTTTTGCCTGTGAACTTTTCAAAGAATGATTCTCGCTGCTTGCTTCGTGTTGTTTGTGAGGATGCAGTAGTGTCGGTTCTGCGTATCGGTACATGAGACAGTGAGGAATGTGCACTCAGGTCATCACCATCATCGAGTAAAAGGTCAAACGCATCCAAGAGTTTCTCGTAATACCTTAGCGTCGGCTCAATTGATGCTAGTTCGACCGTGTCACCGTCTGCGAACCTTCTGAAGATCATCGTCACCTCATGGAGAACACCAACCTTAATTGACCCATTGTATACCACACCTTCAAGGGCCCGCTTATTGAGGAAGAAATCATGCGAGAGACTGGCACCAGTCGGTGAGTAGTATGCCATTGCGATCCTCGAAAGCATGAACTGCACGCGGTCAAATATGTCTGGCGGAACGATGAGAGTTTCATGATGACCTTCAGGAGCACTTGTGCGCCATTGTACCTCAACAGATGCTGGAATCAGCTCTCTATGTCTATGCTGTAGTGTACGGTCCCCTCTATCACCGTCTTCATGAGCAAATGAGTACTCGCTCGTGGAGTCATCTGAGTTGGATACTTTGATGAGGCCACAAGTAGGAAACGAGCTCAGCGAGTTGCTGGATGAGGCCACACTCAGGTTGCACACAGGAGGGGTCAGTGCAAAGAGCTCTTCCATGTTGGCCAAGCAGAGTGAAGTATGATGGTTGCACCAGCGTTTGCGGGGTGGAGGTTTCTATTTCAGAATCTTGATCTGGTGAGACTAATCGCTCTCAATATCGCACCAGAGGTCACGTGATAATCTGGGGATAAACAGGAATTGAGGGACAGATTGAACAACCGTTGAGCCTCATTCCCCAACATATTCTACCGTAAAGGACAATGCTTTCAAGGCCCAAGTTCCTATACACCGTGGTGATCTCAGATATCCACAACGTACCGAAACATGCGGGCTCGTGCTATGTTCGCTGGCGTGTTCTAGGAACGCTCCCCGCGGTGAAGGGTAAGACTCCCCGTGCTCACATCAAGGACTACAAGGCCGCCTGGCGTCACACCATTGAAGGGTTTATCAAGGTGGGCACCAATGGCAAGGAGCTTCAACCTAAATGGCTAGAGATGGAGGTGATTGTCAGCAATAAGCACCACCACAACCTCAAACTATCCGGGGACTCGAGAGCAAACGAGAAGCAGCGTATCGGCAAGGTGACCATCAACCTTGTGGAGTTTGCAGGTGTTGAGAGTACACAGCCGATGCGTTATCTACTGCAGGAATCTCGCGTCAACGCAATATTGAGCGTTGAAGTCGGGCTGACACTCGTCAAAGGTGGTCAACTCAGCGACTATATTGTACCTCCTCTGAGCAAATCAAGAGGCATTCCAAGCGCTCTCAATGAGTCCATGCATGACTCTGGCTCTAGTCATTCTAAGGCTGCTGGGAGTGCGTCTTCGCCTTTAAGTGGCCGGAAGTTTCAGCGATCGCTAATCATCACATCAGATCCTGTTGACGCCAGACTATACCAAAAGACATTCGAGGTGTCGTGGGACCCGCGCCCAGGAGAGTTTACCGCAGAGGAGTGTGTTGATGACATATTCGACGGTCGAGATGGCTGGGCAAAGAATGAGGATGGGATCAACTTTGTTGACTTGCAGTTGAAGCAACTGAACCAGTATCAGGCAGCCGAAGCCCAAAGCGGTAAATCTACATTGGTGAAGAGAGGAGATATCAGACCTGATCTGCGCAGTTGGCAAGTACATCATTCTTTCCGTTAAACGACAAGAGGACTTGCAAACTTTACAACGGTGCCGTTCTCCCGTGACTCCTCTCCTGTCTCAACCCTGTGTCTCACACGTTCACCAACGAGTCTGGGGAAGCGATGCTCCTGACCGATAACCCGGGTCTCGGTCAATCGGTGACGCATACGCTTCAACAAGTGATTATCCTTGATGCTGCTGCTTGAGTCGTCAACCTCTTCGTCGTCAGACAGGTCACTCGCGTTGATACACTCTCGCAAGTGTGACGGAATGATCAGCAGCACCATGCATTGGCACTGTCGATATGTACACCGTGTCATGCTTGAGTTATGTCTGTAAATGCAGTGTAAATGTCGTTCGTCGTAAACTCCACGAAACTGGCCGCGTCGTATAAGAGCAGATGTCCCGTCTGGGTATGGTGCATGGGACCGCTTGACTTTTCTGAACGAAGTGACCGCCACCGCTGGGACCATTGACTTTGCCTGACTAGATCTAACCTGTGGAATAGTGCTGTTGAGAACAAGGCCAGGTGGTTTGCCATTATTGCTGATCAGTGTCGGTGGTGGGTAGCCCTCGCATGCTGAATTGTCTTTCCGTCGTGGATATATATGATTTTTGATCGTGGATAGATAGTTTGGTGAGCCCATGGTGGACTGCGTGTCTCAAAAAGTCTCTGATAGCGACGGCACCTAGTGAATCGCCTCTAGTGTCTTCCCGATTAATTGGTGCGCACTGACTTTCAATTCCTGATCATGTGTTTGACACAAAACTGAAGGGCACAAACCACGAAAGTGGGGACATCAAGATGAGGTACAGAAAGGGCTCTGATCTGAGAGAATATGATCTAATTACATGAGAAAAACAAATATGCCGGGACAGTGCACCGATCTCTTATTGATGAATGATGGAGCCGTGCTGCGACATCTCTACACGCACTGTATCAAACAGATAAAACACCATTACCTCCTTACCACGCCTGTACCTAACCCACCAACCCATTAGCACCCTTCCAGTGCCTTTCGTTTCCTCTTGAAAATCCCAACCATCACTCTCTTGTATGATGTTGGAGCTCGGCAAAGCGCACAGGGGCCACCCGTCCTGGAACTCGACTTCATCGAGCTGAGCGCTTTAAATACACAATCTCGGCAATACAGATGCCCACAGGGTAATATCAGAGTTTGCTCAGGGCTGTCAAAGCAGACAGCACAGTGAGCGTTGTTCAGGTTCGACGTTTGGGACTTTGTGTTATCCAAGAGTTGGTCGCTCACCGGCCTTTGTGACCCTTGTTCGATAACTGCTTCCTCGTCGTCCTCGCCCTCGTCTTCCTCATCAGTTATCACATAATACTCCCTGTCCATCTCATCTTCTAGCGAGACCACTTCAGATCCTGACTGTGCTGGGATAGCGCTCCAGCTCTCTCGTGATACTTGGTGCCTGGCCCGTCCAGGTGGATCTTCCAACAGGACTTCCGGCGATGCAGACCTCGAATGTGTGTATGGAATCTCGGAATCATCATCATCATCGACGTCAATCTCCACAGGAGAGTCATGATCAGAGCCATCGCCACTGAGGTCAACCACAGCATGACTAGGTCGTACAGGTACGGGAACTGATGAGGACCTCTGGGGTTCTATCGAGTGCACCCGACGCTTGGGTTGGTATGATGCTTCGACACTCTCATGACGCTGCCGTTTCTCAGACATCATGATTCCTTCTATGTCTTTCTTTCGATCCTGTTGCGGCGTTGGAGGTTTGCCATCAGAGTTGTGAAGTATAAACAGAGAAAGATAGGTTCGGATGCAGATTAGGGCTCAGGAGAGTATTTTATCTCACGTGATTTGGGACTCCAGAAAGTAGGCCAAATACATCTGTACACCAAGGTTATGATATGTCCAGCAGAATTCGACAAATTTCCTTCTCCACCCCTTACAATTTGAAAGCAAATTCGCGGTTTGGTGCAAAATCCGCCCCAAAAACGCAGTCCCAAGACGCTCTCAGTGAAAAATACAAAACTTTCAAGACAGCCCGCATCACCACATCCATATACCAACAACACATCAACAATGTCCACTGGTGCTTCTGGTAACAAGTTTAGAATTTCCGTACGTTGAACGAACGATACTGGCTGATCCAGGGTATACCGTGAGGTGTAACGACGTATGAGGAGTGACCGTGGGCGGGCAAAGTGAGAACTCAAGTTTGGACAGCAGCACAAAGCACATCAAATGCAACCGCCATACACAAATTATTGGGGCTATAACGGTGATGATGGAGACATGCGTCACTATCGTCTATGGTGGGGGTATGGTGTCACCTCCGCCATTTCACAGCACACGTTGTTGTCCACTGAAACTGTCATCAAGAGATCACTCGCTCACTCGCACTCATACATGCACAGCCCCATCCATGTATAGGCCTATACACCTTTTAGAATTTTATACTAACATATTGCAGTTGGGTCTCCCAAATGGAGCCATCATGAACTGTGCCGACAACACTGGTGCCAGAAACCTCTACATCTTGGCTGTCAAGGGATTCGGTGCTAGATTGAACAGACTTCCAGCTGCCTCCCTCGGTGACATGGTCATGGCCACTGTCAAGAAGGGTAAGCCAGAGTTGAGAAAGAAGGTTATGCCAGCTATTGTTGTCCGTCAGTCAAAGTCCTGGAGAAGAAAGGACGGTGTCTTCCTCTACTTCGAGGACAACGCCGGTGTCATCGTCAACCCAAAGGGTGAGATGAAGGGTTCTGCCATCACCGGTCCAGTTGGTAAGGAGTGTGCTGACTTGTGGCCACGTATTGCTTCCAACTCTGGTGTTGTTGTTTAAACGGGATTGCTTTCATACAAAATTTAATGTCATTGGAAACCAAGAACCTTAGGGAGGAATGCACGAGTGTAACATAAGGATCTTTCTGACAAGTAGAAATTAGGTGCTAGTGTGGGAAATGGGGTTAGCCGGAAGCACAAGCCGCTGCTGAATGTTTCCTGCCGCCAGTGGAGATCTTGTTGATCCCGAATAACACACAACGGCTCAAACAACAACGACTTAACCGGATGTTGCGCGATGTCCAGCGAAGACCTCTTTACCATCACCTGTAGGTCCTTCTGCTCAGACGTATTGGCCAACGACTAACACCAGCAGCAAAACTGGACTCCTCTAAGATCAAGGAGCGCAATGAGGCATTCGACTCCATATTGAGCTTGGTCAATTCACACCGCGCTCTGTCCAAGAAGGAGCTCCTCTCGCTGCTGGAGTCTCTCTTCAGTGTTGTTGCTAACGACAGAATAGCTTATGCCAAGAACGACACCACGGCCATTCGTGATCGGTTAGAGCGTGGCGCTGCAATACTTCGGAAGCTCATCTGCAGAGATGTAAGGAGTCTCAGATCACGCATTATAACGCCAGTATTACACTTTGTACGTGATAATCTCTTTCTCTACAATGACGAAATCTGTCATCCAATTGCTCTCGACTTGGCAAGGATTCTTCATGAGCTGATGCGAGTTGATGAGCATCGTGAGCATCTCTCGAAGGATGAATGGCAGTTAACTACAAGCACCATCATCAGGGCATTGAAGAGACTCGTTGTTCACTCAAAAAGTGAGAAAGTTCTGTCTGAGCTCATGGGATCTCTAAGGTCGATGACCTTGGTGCCAATGACACTGCTCGACGACTTGAGTCTGAACCTTACGGAACTCTTGATGGTGTACTTCAACAACCTGAAGAAAGAGACACAGGCGACGTCAATTGCACTGGAAGTTGTAAACCAGACATTGATATACTTTAGCACTTCAAATGTCGCACAGGGGTATAAGATCATCAAGTCGGTGCTCAAGTTGTCGGGGCAACTCTACCACACCAACTTCGAAGCATTGTACAATCAGCTTCTTATATTTGGGGTCTTGGCTGCGAGATACATTAGCAGCGACTTCATGCCGCCCATTGGAGAAGGTGGTGAATACGCACCTTATGTCGATTCCGACTCAAAGGACCACCTCTCACATTGGGTGGATGAAGTACTCGCAGAGGTGCTCAGCTCTCCACATCCCCTCACCGTATCGATGATTGACATGTCCTCAGAGAGCGTACATGACTCTTGGTTTCATCTAGATTCTTTTTCTATGCGTCCGGATTCAGATCCAAAGATCTGGATGAGATACGTACTCGTCACACGTTTGCTGAATGCCTTCTATTCTCTTCATTCGGCTGAATACGAGGGTGGGCAGGCTTGGAAGAGACAGAGAGTTGGTAGTCGCTCTTACTTGGCTACATTAAAGTCATGTCAATCAGTGATCGGGTTCTTAAAGACAATGATTTTCTCACAGGATAGTGGCATACAGAGAGTTGGCCTACAGCTACTGGCATTTCATGTCGACACCTTCAAGACAGATACAATGGCTATTGCAGTCAACGATCTATTGATATATGAACAATCGCATGTCGCTCCATGGGTCTCTCTTGCTCTCTCGTGTATGGTGAGACATGGGTGGAGCATCGATGATGACTGCCTGAGCCAGCTTTTACGGATTAACATACAAATGATCAAGGACGATCAAGCAATGCCATTCGCCTGTTGTTTATCAAAGGAGTTGCTCTGTATACCAGGGATCTCAATCACTGATCGATCACTGAATCAGTTGACTGAGACTCTCTTCGACGTGTCAGATGTGTACGGTCCATCTAGACTCAGCAACGATTCAATCCAGTTCTGGTATGCCATATCCAAACATTCTGAGTTTATGAACATGAAAGGTAAAAAGACAGGTGATCTTATATTGAAATGGCTCAGAGCAAAATGGTCATCAGTATCTCTTCCTGATGATTGTGATCTTCTTGGTGGATTCCTGTTGTGGCTAGTGGGATGTGACCCGAGATTCAAACTACGTACAAGAGTGACTGACACGATATTCTCGCGATTTTCTGCAAGAGATGCACTGTTCCGCCCACTAGCAGATACTATTATGGGAACGAATGTTGTCTATACTGAAACCAAGGAAAGATTACACTGCATTCCGTCATCTCCACTGATAACTATCAGAGAATTTGGTCCTTTGATCGAGAATATCGCCACTCTGCTGGGTTCTGACGATGACTATGTCGATGTGTCCGCAATGGTTAGAGTCATTGGTCATGGGCTATCACTCTATCAAGGTATCTACAACTTTCCTGAGCTGGGATCGTCATCTGAGATCCTGAAAGTTGCGATTACAAGGGCATTAGAAACTTTGACGTTGTCGCCTTCCAAGTCCGTACTGATTGATGAGTTTTGTCATTTCGATCTCTTCAACAATGCTGGCCTTTTCGTCTCTGAATATATCCAGGTCGATTCTTTAATAAAAGAGACTGACCCAGAGGTGTTGTTCTCTACGCCGGGAAGTTTAGTTGATGAGTTTAGTGAATTTGCTGATGTCCGTCGCCAGTCCAACAGGGCTTCGCCCAACTCCGTGACCTATACTGATCTATCTGTCACGCATTGTTTTGAGCAGAGTGTGGTAAAGATGATTTTCAATTCCACCTCTTCATTCGACCTGGGCATGGGTGCTACTATGGAGCAAATCATCTCTTACTTAGGCCCTTTGGATTCCTGCCGTTATGTTCCAGCATTTTACAGTGTCTTGCAAATTCTGGACAAATTGGATCATCAGAGTATCAGAAGAACCCACATTGGCGCGCTCTTCAAGCAGTGTGGCAATAAACTACTGGGTGTCTATGACACTGAGAGATCTCATGTTTCACTTTCTCTCATACTGAAGTTCTGCTTGATGTTCTGTGATGTTTTGCTTACAAGAGGTGAGAAAGGCTTACTCAGTGAGTTTTCCCAAATCTTTGCATTCTTTAGAGCATTAACCAAAACGGCTACCACCAGTGCCGTATTTCCCCTGTCCTTGTTCGGGGAACTTCTTTACGTTACTCTCTGCCATGATACAGCAGCTGAAATTGCTGATGTGGCTACGTTCGAGGATCTTTTACGCTCTGTGCTGATGCAGAAGTCCAACTTTGCCTATACATATATCGCTAGTGGTTTCTCAAAGTATCTGAGATCTATAGCAGTGCAATCTCAGGTTCTGGAGTTTACGAAGCTTCTGAAGTTGTTTGACTCCCCTCAAAGTTCCAGTGAAACAGCCGCAGTGTTTTCGCTGCTCATGATGAATGTTAGTGAAGTATCCTATTCAATGTTCGTTCATGCAGTTGACTCGCTCTTTTTTCATCATCAAAGCTACCACTTTACTCGTTATCTTGGGAAGATGGTGCCGAAACTTCTTCAAAACAGAGGTATAACTCTTGCAGAAATTCCAGATACCACGTTATTGGATCTTCTTGGAATGTGGCATGAGAAGCATCACACCCTTGTGGACTTCCCCCAGAATTTACTTGGCTATGAAAGCCTTGCTTCGTTCGTGATGCAAAACAGGCACCTCATTTATGCCATTGCAAAGTCGAGACGCTCTCCATGTCAGGAGACCATAACAATGGTAATGGGGCTATGCAATGTGGAGATCGAAGGCGACCTGATGTTAGAATCCATGTCATGGTCTATCCCACTTGCGTTCACAAAGAATGGTTCAAGGTCAGTACTTGTAAAAGAGATGAATTCAGCGTATGATGATCTGATAGATTATCAGGCCGTGGTGGTCGTAAGTCGACTGCTACTATTAAGCGATGCTACTTCTGAGACAAACTTTTTGAAGTGGGTTCCATCTGCTAAGAATAATCCCAGTGCGAGTATTCTTTTGTCTGAGACATCCAGAGTGCTCTACTCGAAAGTATATGGCATTTCTCTCTCGGATTCATTGCACCAAATACAAACCTTTTCAGAAAAGGATGGTTTCTGGACGCCGCAAGTTGTCTACTTCGTTGCCCGTAACCTTTGTTCTGAACTACAGAGGGGGTCATGTTTCAGCGATGACAAGATTCTGATCTTGCGAAAGCTGAAGTTTCTCTTGCTTCTCTCTGGTGATAATCTAAAATCGGAAGCTGTGGTTACTGCACTTTTACGGCATCTCCGGGGTTACCTCTCCTCTGAATCAACTCATGATGATGTTTCTGTGCTGTTGGTTGTACTTTTGAGGGGTATATCTGAATTCGCTTCCAGCTCTTTGTTCCCTCAATCGCTCTTGTGGATTTATGAGGAGGCAGCGTCTTTCTTTTCCTCTAAAGGGTATCTAAATGAAGACTTAAGATTGGTTTTAGGCTCTCTGTTCGCCTCCATTCCTCACACTGATCCTTGGAACAATCTGTTTGCTTTGTACAATGACGTTGTATCTGGCCGTGAAGCTCACTTTAGCCATGAAGCTCTGCATGGCTTCCTTGACCGGGCTTCAAGGTCACAAAGCAAGCCGTTGGAGGTCTCCTTGTTCAAAGCGGTGTCACTTTTGCTCAACAAGTCATCCTGTTTAGAAGGATTGGACGATCTACCCATACATAAACACATTGCCAAGTTTTTGTTGGGATCAGATCACAACAGTTACGGAAAGAACGCCAGTGTGTTTGTTGGTCGATACCTGGGGCTGTATTACATCAAAACTGGAGATGCTTTGGTGGACGTTAGCAACGACTTTCAGAAAGGTGATGAATATGTTGCGAAACATCAGTGTTCGTCGCTACGGGCAATCTTGGACTTGATGTTTGAGATACATTCCTCGACAACAAACATGAATGAGGTCATCGTTCTAGAAAGTATGTTTGCTGTGTGCCTCTACTTAGCGGCCAAGCGTCCCGAACTTGTGGAGCCCCTAGTTGACGTGAAGAACCATTTGATTGACCCGTCAAAACTCATCCTGCCACTTGATGTCTTCCTCTTTAATGTCATTAACCCATTTGAAGAAGCTATTTCAGATATTGACACTCTTTTGAGTAAGGAGGGCCACGGTGATTTTCACAAATGGTGCTCTTCCTTCTCGTTAGCCCTCGTCGATCAGCTCATTCCCGACTTTCCGCTGCTAGCATGCCTGCAGAAGTATATTTCTGCCTTCAAGAAAACTAGTCCAAGGCTGCTGAGTCTGCTTTGGATCCTGTATGTCTACAATTATGGTTCGCGTGCAGCTTCTCAACTGAATAAGTTCATTATTCAGTCTTTGAAGCAAAGCCAGGGATCTGGGAATTCTGATAAACTCAAGCTTACTGTTGAGATTTTCTATTTGGTTGGGGTTGGGGCTAGGGATGATAAGACTTTGTCCAACCTGTTCAAGAAGATTGTGTCTAGTGATGAGATAACTTTGATGTGCCAGGCTGCCATCTCCGTTGGCTGTACAAAGTTTGCTCTTTTGTTGATAGAGAAACTAGTTATCTCCACGGATGAGCGTCAGACCTATAGCAGGCTGTCCAGGCTATCTGGGTTGGTGAGAACTGTTTTCAAGGAGTTGTCCGATCCTGATCTGTTACATGGACTTCCCACTAATGCTTCACTGGAGGCTGCAATCGAACTCCTGAACCACGATGGTCAATGGCCTGAAAAGCAACTAAAGTTTGCCAGTGCTGAATTTGATGCATCCAGATATTCATCTCTGTCATCATCTTCTCAAGAAAACCTTGTGTCGGCTTTGAGGGTGAATGGTCTCGATGGTCTCACTGCTGTAGTGAACAATGACTCGACCAACGCTCATAAGCTGGTTAGTACCTATGATTGGAGCTGGAAGTTGGGTACTTGGGATCTTCCTGTTTTAGAGAACCCTGAGACTGAAGGAGAGGCTATCTATTCCTTGTTGAGATGTTTGCAAAGCCCTGAGACCCCGGCGAACGCTGATAAGATTTCCCAAAGCTACATCGTGAATCTGTTGAAGGAGAGAAAGAATCGGTCCACGCTACTGAAATCTCTGGGTATCGTTTCTGCTTTTGAGACCATTAACCGGGTGAACATTGGTACCTTACGCTCTAATTTTGAAAACTTCATGACAGATACAGCACACTGGTTCAAAGCTGTTGCTTTCTCTGAGTTTGAACTCCTTCTCCTGGTCAGAAGAAGAGCATTCAAGAACATTGAGGGCCGAATTGGTACCAAGGAGTCGACCCTCGCTGTACTTATGGAGACTCTACGATACGGATCTTATGCTCGGCTTCAGAATGATCTCCAACGATCCCTCAACTCGACTTTAGCTCTCAATCGACTAGTCGAAACAACTTCCAGCGATGAGCTCCGCCCTTTTCTGTCAAAGCTAACGCTAATTGATACCGCATGCACTCTTTGGTCACAAGGTGAAACTGTGATTCCGATTACCCAGCTGCAGAAATGTATTGAGATGGATGTTTCCCTTCCTGGAAGCCATGTACCACTTAACAAGATTCCGCAGTCGCAAACTCATCTACAGTCGTTACTTGTGGAGTGGAACTACGACGCCAGGCAAAAACGTGATGGTGACATAATGTCTTTGTTTGTTCGTCCTGCCTTGCAAAACATTACGGATGTTCAAAATCCCACTGAGGCTGCTGGTGCACTATTGAGAATCGGTAATTTTTGCTTCAAGCAGGCACAAACCACTACAGTGGATGAGCTGCGAAGAAAAAAGGAATTGCTGGTCAAGAAGAAGGAGGAACTGGGTAATATTCGTCTCCTTTCAAAAGATAAGAGTCAGTCTGAAGCGCACCTCAAGACCTTAGCTAGGTGCTACCGTTCCATGTCTATGGAGCTGGAATCTGACAAAGAGAAGTATGATGAATTGACCAGTCGAAGAACTTCCTGTGTCCAAGTGTCAATTCAATGTTTCTTACAATGCTTGGCCATGAGCGATGAATTTGATGATGAGGCTGTTGATAAGTTCTGTGCACTTTGGCTGGAGCTTTGGGATGCGGACTTCGTTAACGAAGCAGTGGACAAGAATATTTCTCTTGTGCCGTTGCACAAACTCATCCCATGGATCAACCAGCTCGTCTCCCGATTGTCGAGTGATGTATCGTCATTCCAGAAAATATTGCAAGAAGTTGTTGGAAACATCTGCTACAAACACCCATGGCACTCACTTCCATACCTTGTGAACTTGATTATGCACAACTTGTACAGTCTATCCAAGACTGATCGCACGGTGGAATCGAGGGGAAATGCTGCTCGTGCTGTATGGGAAGTGCTTATGAAGAGGGACACAAAATTCTACCAGTCGACCCTCAAACCATTGGATCTGTTCAGCAAACAATCATCGAATCTGGCACGTGAGAAGCCCCGCGGCAAATCAGGTGCAATTCCGCTAGAGAACTTCAAGAGTGGGGAGTTCTGGATGAAGAAGATTCAGGAGCTGAATATCCCCTTGCTGACAATGAACGACCTCCCAGTTTCCACGAATGGCGACTATAAATCGGTACCCAGAGTGGTGAGTGTGCACCCCACCATAGCAATATCAACCTCTGGTTTGAGCTTGCCTAAGATTGTGAAAGTGGATTTGACAGATGGATCAACCCATAAGCTGTTGTTCAAGGGTGGCACAACAGATGATTTGAGACAGGATGCGATCATGCAGCAAGTTTTTACCAAGGTGAACTCCATCCTTCAATCTGAGAAAGAAACTAGGCGCCGGTACCTGAGGATAAGAACATATAGGGTTGTGCCCCTTGGACCAGTTGCTGGAATCATTGAGTTTGTGGCAGATTCCATTGCACTGATTGATGTTCTCAAAAAGTATCATGAGAAGGATCCAATCAAGTACAATGAAGCTCGTGCAAGTATAAGTGAGGTTGCTACTAGCTCGACACGCGACAGGCTGTCCACATTCATCCGAATTTGTAAAAAGACCAATCCGAACTTCAAGCAGTTCTTCCTCGACACTTTCTTGAACATCGACGACTGGTACACTTCTCGTCAGTTCTACACCAGGGGGCTAGTTACGACTTCGATGATTGGACATATTTTGGGCCTTGGTGATCGTCATCTGAACAACATCTTGATTGATAAGAAGACTGGTGAACCAATTCATATCGACTTTGGTGTTGCATTCGACCAGGGCAAATTGTTGACGATACCAGAGACTGTTCCATTCAGACTCACAAGGGATATGGTTGATGCCCTTGGGTGCACTGGTGTTGAAGGGAGCTTCAGAAAAGGATCGGAACATGTGTTCAGGGTATTGAGGGCAAATCAGCAAAAGATTTTGGGTATTCTGAACATTCTGAGATACGACCCTCTTTTCTCGTGGGCCATCTCTCCAGTGAGAAAGATGAGACTACAGGCTGATGAAGACGGGGAAAATAGCGTCACGACAGCTGTCGAAACTGATGGGTCTGATGCCGTTAGGGCACTTAAGGGCGTTGAGGATAAGCTGGCAGCTCATGGTCTGAGCGTGGAGGCCACTGTGCAGGAACTCATTACTGAAGCCACTGATGTGAAGAATCTTGCGGTGATATTCAGCGGATGGTCTGCGTTCTACTGATATTTGCGTTGTCCAAGAGTAACTTTATAAGCGTCTCATTAAAAACATGTGTGTACAAAAAAAAGGGGTGAGGGATGGGGGGTATTGTTACTCGATGAGCTCGACGTAGTTACTTGGGCAGATTCCGATCTCACCGTTGGATCTCTTTGCCTGCCACCATCTGCTGTGGATGTCGTTCACCTTTAGGATCTCGCCCTTTTCGAATGAGATTTCATTTTCATCCTCGGGGCTTGATTCGTACGAATAGAGTGCTCTTGCGGTGTATGGGAAGTCTTCAATGGCGAGGTTCGTTCCAGTGGTCTCCCTGCTTAGGAGAGTACCGCCTTGCGTCTCTGGGATATCGTAGATTGGGGTGCCAGTGTTGTCTCTCTCCGAAAAGTTCTCCAATCCGTTGAGTCTAGTGGACGAGACATAGCGCTGGTTAGACCAGTTTGAGCGTCTATAATCCTCAGTGTCCTGGTGTGTGCCAGTGTAGCGATTTTGCTGAGGCGAGTGGAATGTGTTCGAAGAAGGTCTTGGTCCCTTGAGAGAGAACGAATCGACCCATTGGTTCACTGGTGAAGAGTTGTCACCGCCGTAGTAGAAGATCCAGATGAGGTTCACCATGGAGAGCAGCACCACGCCCGCGGAAGCTGCAGCCCTCGAGGAGCCGTCTGCCCACACCAGGTTTGTGGCAGAGTTTGTGGTGTAGATGAACGAGATGGCTAGCGACGCTGTGAGGAAGTTTCTGTACTCGTCCACGAGATCAAAGACATAGAAGAAGAACATCATGATCAGGATCAAAAGCTGGAACACCAGCCCCCACCATGTGAACTTCGGGAACGACGAGTGGATATTAGCCACTAGTGATCCCACAAAGGCAATCAGCCAGGAGATCAAGGCGATAGACCATGTCGATACGATGAAGGGGTCTGTGGTGAAGTTTGTCAGCTGGAAGTGAGAGTTTTTCTGTGTAATGTATTCCTTGGACATTTGGGGATGCCGATGAATTTCGTGGTGATGAGCGCGTCTGGCCAGGGAATGTTCAAAAGCCACCCAGCGTGTATGTCGAGAGATGAGGACTCAAAAATGTCTGTGATCGGTGCTGGTGGTAGCGAGCGGCTGTAGTATTTCAGGAACAACACAAAGACAAAAGGAGCGCCTGCCGAGGTGATTTCGAGTTCTCTGATCTCCAGTGGCCCCTCCGGTTACGGTGGTGAAGTATTAGCGGATTTCAAATTGCAATAGGGCATAAAAATGCGGCCCCAACCGGATTCTCAGGGGGGTCGCGCTTCTATTTATTTTTCTTTTTTAACGGAGAAATGGTTGACTTCCTAACACGGCAATTGCAGAAATGGTGTGTATGTCTCATGAATGATACCCACTAATCTTCACCAGCAGGCATCTCGTCCTTAAGGAATCTGACCAGCTGTAGTCTAAGCTCTGTCTTGTCGTCTCCCCGAAGCGTGTCGCTCACGAAAAAAGCGTCAATCTCCAGCTGCACCATCTCCAGTGCACCCTTGAGCACACCCACAAGCACGTTTGAGTACCACAAGTCCTTCGATGCTCTGTCATCATCCGGAAGCTCGACAAACTCCGCCAGGGGATTCTCTTCTAGTATTAGACTGAACGCCTTCCCATCTGAATCCCAGTTCACCACCTGTGGAGACACATTGAGGAAGATCTTGAACCCAACTTTGGACACAACCTCTGCTGTGTCCTTGAACGACTGGCAGCGACCAGTGCCCGTCTTTGCGAGGAAATCCTCGATCAACCGTATCCCGATGTTGTATCCCATCTTCTCCAGTTGTTGGTTTACCTTCTGGTAGTCGTTCTTGTAATCACGCACCAATTGCGCAACCACCGAGCCGTATGTCAGCGTGAACAGCTCTGCGTTGACCTTCTCCACACGGTTCTTCCATATGTCATCGCTGGATGCCTTTATCGCCTTGCTCATTATGCTGTCGTAATTTCTAGTGTTGAACCAAGTCGGAGTTTGTCCATTGATACATCAATTCGTGGTGCACACAGCGATCATCGCAAGCATATAACAGAGACACGCTACACTACAAAAAAAGACACTTGAGTTTTGCATCAATTGTTCAAAAGATTATCCAAGATCACCTGGTATTTCCCATTCGTTGCATTGTTTGCCCTCTCGAGTCTACTTTGGGCCGCAGCATAGGCCTCAGCCTGTGCCTTGCCCTCGTTATCATGCAAATTACCCAAATCTATCAAGGCTTCTGCGACGGCAACCCACGTCTGCGGTAGTTCTGCATCCTCGGCATTCTTCATGAACTCGATCGCCTTCGTTGTGTATTTCAGTGCCTCCTTCTGGGCATCCTTCTGAGAGTAGCCTTCTACCTCATCTTCATCAACATCCGAATCATAAGCCATCATGGTGAAAATGGTGGATGGCTTCTCTGCCGCTTGTAGCAGTAATTGGCCAATCTTCAGCGATACCGCTTTGAAAAATGCAAGATTCTTGGTTTCGCTAGTGCTGAGATCCGTCTTTTCGAGCAGATGTTTGTGCTCCTTACTCAACATATCACCGAACGATGTACCATGCTCAACGAGCCAATTGGAGTACTTATCACTCTTCACAACCGAATATAGGGGATGCTTTTTTGAAATCTCCACCTCATCTTCATCTTCATCCTCATTATCACTATCCAGCCCCTCGCTGACGTTTCTGCCGAAATTGCCAATGATATCTAGCAGATCATCCAGCGCCTTCAAAGCTTCAAAGACATTCTGGTTCAAGAGTGAATAGTTCTGTAAAACCTTGACTGATTCTTCAGACTTTTCATAGCTAGAAAGTGCTTCGTCGAGCAATTTAGCCACATCAACAGTACCATTCTTCTTCGTCTCAAGATCCCATTGAGAGATATACTCCAAGGGGATCCTACTGAAGATAATACCGGCTCTTGCAAACCCTAGTTCGATGGAGTCAGGGTATTGTTCGCTTCCCAGCTCCACTCTCTCAATAGCAGCATCGAATATCTGCTTGATATGCTCTATATCGATAGGCAAATCCTCATCTGTCTGGGTATTGAATATGGCCAAGTCTGCTAAAGCCAGTGCATAAATCGAGTGTAGCTCCGCGGGGAGTTTTTGCTCCTCGCTCTGATTTCTCAACAGTCTATCACACTCATGGATGACACCGTTGAGCACCATCTCGTTATCTCTGGTGAGTTGATATGTGTCCCAAAGACCCATCAGCTGCGCGAGCTCATCGTCAGGGTCAGCCTCGTCATCCAGCTCGACATGGATCTCGTTGCCCTTTTGCTCCTTCTCAACCTTGTGTTTCTTGGCCTTTGCAGCCTTCCCGATTCCCAGCGTTCTCTTTGCCATTATGAAATACTGTCCAAGATGATCAGGCGATAAATCTTTCCACTCCAAATTATGGCCCCGAGACGATCGGATGAGCTCCTCCAGGAAAGAATCACAGAACGCATTCGCGAAAAGTTCAAACCCCGACCATCCGCCACAGTGGGCGCCACACGCATCAGCCACCAGGTTGGGCACGTGACATGGCGCAGGATGGCTAGTGTATTATACCGACGGAGAGCACAAAAGATTTGGCTGGCAACGCTTCCCGTCTTCCTCTCTCACTTGATCCAGGACCCATATGCTCGTGTCAGTCAACTGTGAGGGTGAGGTTCACCTCCTTGTTGGTGTCTCTGGACTCACATATACCCGAGTGCAATCGATACTGGCCAATGGTGCTACTCCAATAGTCATCACGCATAGCGAAGAGGCCGATGACCTTCGCATCTCACAAAACTTGAAAACTTTAGAACAAAAGGGCAAGGTGAAACTTCTGAGGCGACTTTTTGATATCGAAGGAGACCTGCTGACACTTGGAAGAGAGTCTGTACAAGGTGTGGTGGACAGGGTCTATGCTAACGGAGGAGATGCAACTCTTCGCCAGGCTATCTTTGACAAGTGTGTCCTACATCGGATACCCGTCAATACCACCGAGTGTCCTCACTTGTCCACATTCACTCTTCTGTCGACGTATAGAGATGGTGACTTCCAGCTAGGGATCACCACAAGTGGTAAAGGCTGCAAACTTGCCAACCGAATCAAGAGAGAGATCGTTTCGCAGCTTCCAGAGGATATCAGCCAAATATGTGAGCGTGTTGGCGCTTTGAGACAGAGGATCCAAGAGGAGGATCGTTTGAAGCTGTCGAAATTTGAGGCTGAGTACCAAGGTTTCCTCGAGCAAGAGTTTGGTGAGCATGAGGAAGATTCTGTTCAATCGTCAAAGTTCAACGATTTCGTATCAGAATTTGCCATGACCGAGACCCAGCAGAGGTTGCAGAGGTCTAGATGGCTCTCTCAGATCGTGGAGTACTACCCGTTATCCAAATTGGCAAAAGTCTCGATCGATGATCTTTCAAGTGCCTATGCATCAGGTGCACTGCTGGCAAAGAGACCTGAAGTTGATATAAGCCCTTCTCAGACGGAATTAAGGGGATCCATCTCGTTGGTGGGGTCTGGTCCAGGATCTGTTTCGCTACTCACCATCGGTGCGCTACATGAGATTTCCAACGCTGATCTGGTGTTGGCCGATAAGTTAGTCCCACAGCAGGTTCTTGATCTCATCCCATTCAAGACGGAGAAATTCATCGCTCGGAAATTCCCTGGTAATGCAGAAGCTGCCCAGGAAGAACTCTTGTCACTGGGGCTCAAGGCCCTCCAGGAGGGGAAGAGGGTGGTGCGACTCAAACAAGGAGATCCATACATGTTTGGTCGCGGTGGTGAGGAGTTTTTGTTCTTCCAAAAGCACGGCTTCACGCCTTCAGTGCTTCCAGGCGTCACATCTGCCCTGAGCTCCACAGTGAGCTCGGACATCCCAGCCACACAGAGAGATGTTGCCGACCAAGTACTCATCTGCACTGGCACGGGACGCCGTGGTGTGCTTCCAAACCTCCCAGAATTTGTGGAGACCCGGACAACGGTCTTCTTGATGTCTCTGCATAGAATCCAAGATCTGGTGCCGGCTTTGATTGAACGTGGTTGGGATCCAAAACTTCCTGCTGCTATCGTTGAGCGTTCCTCTTGCCCCGATCAAAGAATCACGCGGACGAGGTTGGAGGATCTGGTCGATGCAGTTGAGGCCATTGGATCAAGGCCACCGGGGTTGTTGGTCCTGGGGCGTGCTTGTGAAGTTCTCACTGGTGAGATCAAAGAGAGATGGAGAGTGGATGAGGGATACAGTTGTGACGATAGACAGGTGATGGCCATGTTGAAGACGATCAGTACATAGGTGTAACGTGCAATTTTCCTTGTGGTTGCTTAAAGGATGACGTAGGTTTCTGATTGGCTCGATCGGATCAATCTCGACAGATCGTAGCGCTGAGAACCCACATCGAGATAACAACACGACTGAGGCCACGATAGAACTGATAGAAAGGCTCTGCTGAGGGAATTGGAGATACGATGAACAAGAGAATGGGTGCAGCGATGAAGGGTCTGAGTGGGTTGAAGACAGCTGGGCTGAGACGGCTGCAGACCCGGGGTAAAACTCACCAAGCGGGTTTTGTCTTTGAGTGAGTGCTCCAAAGCCTTCCTCTGCAGAAAGAATTGAAACACTAACCGGGGATAGCATGGATGGCGTTCTTCTTAAGGGGTCCCAAAGCATCCCAGGCGCCCCCAGGGCACTTGAAATGCTCGATGAGCGCCGGGTTCCATGGATCCTGATGACCAACGGAGGAGGGATGACAGAAGAGCAACGAGCAGAGCTGCTTACGAAGGAGCTCGGGTTGCGCGTAGAGGTGGAGCAGATTGTGCAGTCACATACACCGATCAGGGCGACACAGGGAAAAGAGGATATGGTTGTATTGGTTGTTGGTGGTGTCAGGGACAACATCAGGGCGGTGGCCCAGGCGTATGGCTTCAAGAAAGTGCTCATCACTGCAGACTACGTCAAGACGAACCGAGCTGTTTCGCCCTTTAGAAACAGAGAGACGGAGGAGTTTGGACACTATGTCGAGCAGATAGAGGATGTCAAAGTGGACAAGATCCTTGTGTTCAACGATCCAAGGGATCTCTGGACAGACATCCAGGTGATCAGCGATGTACTGAAGCGCAATCCACAGACTGAGGTTATCTTCTCCAACAACGACTGGCTATGGGCCAATGAATACCCTAAGCCTCGCTACGGCCAGGGCCTCTTCCGATTCCTTTTGGAGAAGCTGTACGAGGAAGAGTTTGGCAAGCCTCTGGATGGGATTGTCCTTGGTAAACCCACCACGCGGGCCTACGAGTACGCGGACACTGTGCTGGCAGCGAGGGCCATCGCCATAGGGGCGCACACCCCGAAGGATATCTTCATGGTTGGCGATAACCCGGCATCGGACATCGTGGGCGGCTACCGCTACGGGTGGAGGACGGCGCTGGTGGAAAGCGGTGTGTACCGTCCGGGGGACCCTCTTCCCTGCTGGCCGACCGTCATCGGGGCGGACGTGCTGGCCGTTGTTGGCGCCGGGCTCAAAGCGCTCGACTTGTAGAGCGCCCAAGATGCATTTGTGTCATGCGGGCTGTGGCTGCTTTTTTATATTTGTATGTACGTACGTACGTAAATGAAACAGGGGGCGAATGCGATAGCGATTTTGCCACTCTAATCAAACACCACCACCCAACCCAAAGAACCCGGAAATCAACAGTGGCTATCAGGCTACCAGGAGCTCAAGCAATATACGTTTACAGAAGATCACCAGCTACGCAGAAAACATCAACATGGCATTCGAGGTACAGCATCAGCACGCCCAAGGTGCGGGACAAGCGGGTGCGATCCAGGAGGGAGAGCAGCAGCAGCAGCAGCAGCAGCAGCAGCAGCAGCAAACACAGACACAGACACAACCCAAGAAGAAGTCCAAGAAGCTTTGCCGGTATAAGTCCTGCACATCGCCACACTCGATCATTGGTGATTGCTCGTTCTGTTTCAAGAAGTTCTGCACACGCCACCGGCTGCTGGAGGCACACGACTGCGAGCACTACAGAGAAGTCCAGCGCGACTACCACGAGCGCAACGCCAAACAACTCCAATCCCAGCAAACCGTGGTGTCCAAGGTCTGAGAAGGTCATGTTCTTGTATTCGCTAACACATATATGACCGGGGAGGGGAGTTGCTAGTTCCCTATTTTGCCACCCTTAATGACATCGATGCCTCGGAGACGCTCTCATGTAGATCGGGAAACTTCCACTACAACACTTTCCCAAAGTAAAATTCATCCAATAATAAATACACATCACAAATCGTCGTCAATGCCCTCCAGCGAGATTGCTTGTCCCGGTTTGAATGCAGGAAGCCCCAGGAAGGGACATCCAGAACATCTGAAGGCATCGCCAAGAGAACAAGAACCACATCCACCGGTCTTTCCCTCCACGGTGAAATCAATCTCGCTGAGTTCCTCCTTGGTGAACTGCACCACTGGCTTGGCTGGCTCTGCATCACCAAATCCAAACGCCTCCGTCTCGGCAAGGCCACAAGTACAATCCTTGCATGCCTTGCGGCGTTTCTTTCCCCCCGTGCTTGGCTCGCGTAGACAAATTATCGATCCTGGGTTCAACGACGCCACCAAGTCATCCTCGTTGATGAGCTCGTCTTCGGAGTCGTCAGAGTCATCAGAGAAGTATCGTAGTTTCTTCTGTGCATCCTCCTCTGTGGGCATCTTCACCAAATCAGGGAGCGAAGGGGTAGGCGATGGTGCTGACACAACAACAGGCTCACTTTCACTGACCTTGTTGAACTTCTTAAGCTTGAGCTTGGAAAGCTTTGTGCCCACTTTGGACCCTGCCGGTCTGCCTTTCAACTGCACAGTGGCGGTCTTCAACGAGTCCTTTATCGTTGGATGGTTCGGGATCTGTGCGTTAAAACGCCCATCGTGGTCAAGGTAGTAGACCGAGTTGTAGTGATTCCTCTGGAGTTGGACTTTCTCCAAGACAACGTTTGAGAGAAGTAGTTGGTCCAGCTGGGCACCAGAGTGCTGCGCCGCCAACTCTTCTTTCTTCTGTGCCACGATCGCCTCTGCATCGGGCGATGCCACAAGGTTGTGGTTCAATAGAAGAAGAACGTTCATGCTATACGTTGATGGGGTATGCAGTTGTGCCGAGTTGTACTTTGTTGGGTGTGACCGTGAGTGGTTGACTGTGACGTAACGCTTGGTGATCCTGACAAATGTCGCACTCCTGTACAGGCGTCTTTATGCTATCGCTGATAGATGCAAAGAAATCTGTAAGTGGGGGGGGTATTGAATCAGTGCTGTGAAAGATGGTGCTGTGACAAGCTTAGCAATGGGAACTGCTGATAACTCAAATGGTGGATGGGCTTTTAGGTCTCGAGCAGCTCTTGATGGAAAAGATAAAAAACAGTTCCTTTTCGTGCAATTTTTGTCGATGATTGCGTGTGTGTGCGTCCGGGTAACCAGCTTCGGGGTTTGAAGAACAAGTCGGGCCAAAAGTCTGTGGCTTTCAGCACTTGGTTGACGAGTTGGGGGGGAACGCTCATCGAACGTATCGCTAGCCAAATGATGGTGTGTACTACACTCTCTGTCTACGGGGACCCAGCCCCCATTATATATGTATATATCTGTAGCTGCGCAATGAATTACCCGGCCGGATTTCCAATCTTTGGCCCATTTCAATTCCAGAGCGAATTGCTGACGATTCCACCTTCGCTGAGTGGCTGGAAAAGCACAACACACATTTTCCAATTAAGACAGGACAATACGTCTGTGCCACGTCATGGGGACTGTGTGTCAA
Organism: Williopsis maclurae; assembly: GCA_003708355.3. Lineage (NCBI taxonomy): Eukaryota > Fungi > Ascomycota > Saccharomycetes > Phaffomycetales > Wickerhamomycetaceae > Williopsis > Williopsis maclurae. The sequence goes on from PPNZ03000001.1 coordinate 316,256, forward strand.
GGTCATCCTCCTCGGCCACCGTCAGCTTGCGTATGACCTTCGTAGCCTTTGTCGGTAGCACTCCTTCCTTCTCCGGGTCAGAGATGGCCTCCTCCTCGTCATCGTTGTTCTCATCCTCATCCTCGTCTTCATCCTCATCCTCATCCTCATCGTTGTTGCTGTCATCCTTGCTGTTGCCGTTGTCATTCTCGTCGTCCTCGTCGTCATCCTCTGGGTAGCCACCGAGCTTGTGCACAATCTTGTCGACAATCTCGTTGTAGTCCATCATGCCGCCCATGCCAATGTCGCCATAACTTCCAATAATCTTCTCCACGGGTTTCAACACCTCGATCCAGGGCATCTCTTCACGTATGGTCTTGAGATGGTGTTTTGTCTGCACAGAATTATAGGCATAGCTCACCATCGACGGAGCCAGGAGGATCGGGTACTGTGTGTTCCAGGCACGGATCACGTTGGTGAGCAAGTTGTCGCATATCCCCAATGCCACTTTCGACAGCGTGTTGGCAGTCAGGGGAGCCACCACGAGGATGTCCGCCCACCGCCGCAGCTCGATGTGGAGCACAGGGTCCGTGCGGGTCTTCCAAGTGGTCCACTCGTCCTTGTCGCGCCAGACAAAGACATGGCTGCCAAAGTCCGTGCGGCTCATAAAGTGCTCTGCTGCGCTCGTGACGATCAGCTGGATCGAGAGCCGCTCCTTGCCGTAAACCTCCTCGAGCTTTTTCACGATGTTTTTCAGCTTGCCAGACGCGGTGCTCCCGCAGGCCCCCAGCAGAATGTGCAGCTTGCCATCGTTCTGCGGGAGCCGTGGATCCAGGTTCTGGAAGGACTCCTTTCTTGGCGAGAGCTCCTCCACCTGTGATAGAACCTCTGGGATGTTGCGCAGCTCTGCAGTCCCGTTCGAGCTGTTGCTGCGCGAGCGCGCTGCTCCCCCGTGGCGCACCGTCGCCTCTGGCGGGAAGTGCGCGTGCGCATGCTGGTGCTGGTGCTGCTCCTTCTCCGGGCTCAGCAGCCCGTTAGACGCCGACGACAGCGAGCTCTGGCTGCGGCTCTGCAGCGGCGTCCCCGTCCCCGTCCGTGTGCCGGGCGACGGAGAGCGTAGGCGGCCCCGTGCAGTCGCAGCAGCCACCGCCGCCACCACCGCCGTCGCCGCTGCCCGGCCCCTGAGCATGCCCGTGGGCGCGATCCCCGTGAAGCTCGTGTGCGACTCTGTCTTGTGCAGCGCGATCCGCGGTGTCGTGGGCGTCGGCTGCTCCAGCAAACGTCTTCCACTGCCCTCGCCCGCTCCACCGCTGTCTTCGGTGCCGCCCAGCACAACGTCGATCCCAGGCGCATTCTCTGGCGAGCCGCTGCTGCTGCCAGCGCTAGTGTCAGTGCCAGCGCTAGCGCTAGTGCTGGTGCTTGTGCTGGTCTCCACGCTCAGCAGCGAGCGTCGAGGCTCGCGGTCCCTGCCCGCAAGCTCCTCGTGCAAGATCTTGCCTATCGACACCTGGGACACGTTGTTGCCCGTTAGTACCTGTGTGTTGAGGATGGGCGGTGGCGAGGGACATTGCAGGTTCGATAGCGCCTGCTCCTTTGGTGAGAGCTCCTGTGAGGAGAACTTGCCCTCAGGATCCTTCTTCGCGTGCTCCATGTGCCGTGGGCTCCTCTTTTGGCGTGTGAGTTGGGCTTCGCTTTGTTGCAGGGGGCGGAGGGGCGCATTTTTTCTTGCTTGATCAAAATGTATTTGATGAGAATATTTGGGGAGCGCACACAACGTCGCCAAATTCGCAACTCTGTGCACAAACTAATGGACCTAAAGAATGAGCCTTCACATCATTTATCATTCACTTGCGTCTCTTGCTCGAGTTCACAAACCGGCCCTTGCCAACCTTCACCCCACCGGTTCTGTAACCCTGCGCCACGAACGGCGAGATGAAATTGTCCGCTGACCCTCCGCCAATGTAGTCGCTCAGAATCTTCTCGTTCTGTCTTCTCAGCCAATCGTCATCCTTCATCGCCTTCTCGTACTCCTTCTGGTCCTCCCTTAAGATCGGCTCCTCGTACTCCTTCTGCTTGTTCGACTTGTTATGCACAAACCCTTTCTTCCCCATCTTCTTCTGTGTGTTCTTGGACAACGGGGAGGCAAGCGAATAACGGTCGCCTCGGGTGTGCCATTCAAAGTTCGCCTTGAGGTGTGCCGTCACCTCACCTGTCTTCGAGTCAACCGACACCGCACATCTTAGAAGTGTCTGTCCACCACATCTCGAACAGAAATGCTTGGGTCTCCCATCCTTGGGAATAGGCACCATCGTGAAACAGGCATGGCATCGAAGCATGTAGTTCCTCACCCTCTTGATCTGCAACCCAGATATCGTGCTCATCAAGTTCAGTCCAATCTGCATCGAGGTGTTCTGCACGGCAAAATCACCAGTGGCAAGGGCAACCTTGATCTTGACACCGCCATTCTCCTCAATCTTTTCCCCACCGTCACGGATCATCACATCGATCATGTTCTCGGCGCTGATCCACTCCCCATCGTCATCGCCTTCGTCAAACGCCTCTTCAATTGCCTCGTTGCTATGCGATTCTGTCTCACTCTGTCTAGTAATCTCATCAAGCTTATCCACAAGCGCATCAATCTGCTCCTGTGAAACCTCTGTTTGCTTCTCTGGGTATTCTGCATCCGCGGCAGTTCCCTCGGTGGCGGCATCCTGCTCGGCCTGCTCGGCCTGCAATGCTAGTCTCTTCTCTCTATTCTTACGGCCTCCTCTACGTCTAGGTTTCTTCACCTTCTCCACGATAGGCTCTGTCTCTGCCTCGGCTGGTGTCTCTGACAGTGCCTCTGACGGTTTCTCATCAATGGGGCTGTCAGCATCCTGTATCTTCTTCTTCTTCTCCTTCTTCTCTCCTGGATAGGCTCTTAATCTCCAATCGCCATTGTTCAACTCACACTCAAGCTCGTAGGTCAGGGCAATCACGTGAATATCGTTGGCACTAAGCACCGTGTAATCACCAGTGAGTTTTGAGAAATCCGTCACCTTCTTTACAAACTCTGGCTTTGGGTGTCTCACTTGCAACATCTCTCCCCATAGCGCGAGGTTCTGCTTTGCATTCTCATCCCTGATCTCATCATATACCGTTGGTGTGGTGTAGAACTGTGATGCGTAGGACTTTAACGTGGACACATGCTGTGTGATTAACGGGGTCGCATCGAGTACCAAAGCTTGCACCCGTGGTTCGCTCATTGCCAATCCTAATCTCTTCACTGGTGTAGCTCATCGCTCTGAAATTTTTTCGAGAGCTGCCCGGAGAGCAAAAAACGAGTTCGCGGAAGATGCGAAAATTACCCGATTCGTCCCAGAAAATCTGGTCCAAACTCCCAATCTTAACCGCCCACGAAGTTGTTGCCTTGGTTACCATTTTCATCCAAATCCGGAAAAGACAAAAACAACAAAAAAAACACAAATCTCTTGATCGTAAACAAACTCCACACCAAGAAACACTCGCTCGTTGGAACTCACGGTCATTGTGCGATGTCACAGGAGAACTATCTCGCAAAGAGACATAGAGCTGAGGGAAGTGCCCCCTTATCCCAGCTTGACCTCAACCAAGTGCAGAATGTCTCCCATATCCCCCAGCTATCCTCAAGCATGAAGAGAAGCTCAAATCGTCAATCCGCGAGACAGTCAATGATCGGGGCCCCAAGAACAAACTCGCAGAAGAGAGTATCTGCCCCCGGGTTGAGTGAGATGGTGCAACAGAGCGCGTTGAGATCCGTCAAGAGAAAGAGTTTGGCCGGCGCCAACTCCGTATCGCGTCCAAATAACAGACAGTCATCGTTTGGATTGGGGGGACTGACCTTGTCCCAGAGCAAAGACCCAAGGCCCTTGCGCGATAGAAACTACCAGCTGACAATTCAGCAGGAAATCATGGATTTTTTGGTCGGCCGTAACTTTGAGACGGAGATGAAGCATCCTCTAACGTCAAAGACGTTGAAAACTCCCACGCAGAAGGACTTTGTGGTGATCTTCCAGTTTCTGTACAAGAAGGTTGACCCAGGATATCGATTCACAAAGAGTATTGAGCATGAAGTATACTACGTGTTGAGAAATATCAAGTATCCTTACTTGGACTCAATCAACAAGTCCCAGATATCGGCTGTCGGTGGACAAAACTGGTGCGTGTTTCTAGGGATCCTCCACTGGCTCACCGCTCTCATTGCAAAAGTGGATCAGATAACGGTGCTCGCGGACTCTCCAAGTGAGTACGAAGGTGTGGATAGCAACGAGCTGGAGCTGGAAAAGATATTTGTAAATTACATCATAAAGTCGTACAATGCATTCTTGAACAATGTGGATGATTATACCCAGTTCTACGACGAGATGAAGAGTGAGTATGAATCATACACACATGATATCGTGACGCAGTCTGAGGCAATTCAGAAGGAGAATGATCATTTGAAGAAGTCGTATCAAAAGCTCCTAGTGGAGTCTGAGTCCCTGACCGCTGTGGAGAAAAAATATGAGGCTCTAGAGAGTGATTTGTTCAAATTCAAAGCGTACATCGAGTCGATGGAGAACAGAAAACTGAAGTGGAATACGGTGCTTCTTCAAATTAAGCAAGAGATGGGGAACTCTGAGGCCGAGTTGGCGCGCACAGAGGAGGATAAGAGCCTGATACAAAAGCAAATCTCCGATCAAGGTCTGACCCCGAAGGACATTGACAGAATGAACAACGAAAGAGACCGGGTCTCCAAGGCCATTGATGCTGTTAACCTCAGGTTGAATGATATATCCAAAATTGTGCATTCCAAAGAGATGGAAGCTCAGCATTTTTACGAAGAGTTAACAAACACGTTGAAAGAGTACAACTTCAACGTATACTCAATCGCCTCGACGTCACGAGAGATTGACGTTTCGCATTACATTGTCAAATTGGACAACCTTCTGAGTGAGGAGAGATTGGGGCTCCGACCGGATGCCCTCTTGGAAGGACAAGATCTCAACACGAGTATCAGATTGAAACTTCAAAAGCTCAAAAACGATATTAGTGCCAGAATACATCAATGCCAGGATGACGCAATAAACCTTCAGGAAAGAATCGATTCCTTGACCGAAACCATTGGCGAAAAATCTGACAACATCGAATCTTTGGAGGCCAAACTCTCAGCACTCAAGTTGGACTACGAAGAGCTTTACGAAACCATGACGAAGGATGCTACTTCATATCATGCTGAGATTGAACGACTCGAAAATGAGCTGAAGCAGATGCAGTATAGCTCCAAACAGAACAAGCTACTGCTGGAACAGCACACCAAGACTGTTGACATGCAGTACAAGAAGCTGGTGAGTGACGTGCAGCAGGATAGAGAAGCTCTCCACTCTAAAGCACAGAGGATGATGGACACGGTGATTACCCTCAAGTTGAATATCCAAGGGTCATTGGGAGACTTGGAGCACATGGTTGTGGATGAGTTGGATAAGCAGAGAGCTCAGGTTGTACAATAATCTCCGTGGTTTGGTGATTTTTTTCTCTGAGTTTCGGTAACGTTTAATATATTGTGGTGTATTACTAGAACTCACTAAACTATTGTCCGACTTTCCAGTTAACACATGCATTAGCCCAATCGTCACTTCTTTTTCTTGTAGTACATCTTCTGGATGAGAGGATGATGCTCCTTCAGCTCCTTATTCTTGTTACCAGTGTATTCCATGTATGCCATGTCTTCGCCGCCTGCCAGTGACGCAAGTGAACCAGCTGTTCTCTGGGCCTTGACCTTTCTGCTGCCAGCCTTTTGAGCACGTTTCAATCCGTCCCTGTTGGCAAAGGCTGAGTTGTCGGCATCGTCGCCAACTTCTAGACCCGCAGCATCTTCATTCTTGAGCAATACTTCTTGTAATAACTCTCTTCTCTCTCTTGCAGACGCGTAGGCCAAGTTCGGTAAATTCTCCATGCCATGGAGATGTGTGATAACTTTGAAAGCGTAACCTTGGTCAACCAAGAATGCTTGTCTTTTAGTCGAGTAATACATCTCCTGTGTATCCTTCGAGACCAACGAGTAGAAAAAGGCGTTGAAACCCTCGTCATTTCTTCTTTTTGCTCTCAAGATTCTTCCCAGGCGTTGAGCCTCCTGACGACGAGAACCATAGTGTGATGAGATCTGGATTAGACAGGTCGCTTCCGGTAAGTCGATGGATGTATCACCAACCTTGGATAAAAATATCGTATTCACCTGATCATTATACTGGAAGTTCTGTAGGATATTCATGCGCTCCTGTTGGGGCGTTCCACCATAGATGAACGGCTTGCCCAACTTGAGAGCATACTCCTGTAGAGCGTACACATTGTCTGCAAACACAATGATCTTATCACCACGCTTTTCGTGATAGTGGATTAAAAATTGGCATGCTTGGAACTTTGTGGGGTTCATGATATAGAGGAGCATTCTCTTTCTTGCGCTCTCCCTAAGATACTCTTGGTAAAATTCGGACGTCATCGGGCACCAAACCTCGGCACATTGGACATTGGCAATATGGCCCTTCTGAGCTAGGTCCATCCAGTTCGCCTCATAAAGCTTTGGCCCAATCAGGAAATTCAGGTCACTGATCTTGTCATCTTCTCTCACCAGGGTCGCTGTGAGGCCCAATTTGGCGTGAGCAGCAATTGTGGTAACGACTCTTCTGAACATTGCAGCTGGGACAACGTGAACTTCATCGAGGATGATGAAACCCCATTCTCTAGATGTCAAAAAGTCCATCACCTTCTGAGAGTCGTGTGATCTGTTTCGGGTGTTGGCCACCATTGAATACGTTGACACGACCAAACCAGCCTCTGTTCTAAACATTTCCTTGTTATCGGACGTGAACACGGCAACGCTCTCTGGTTGGATTGTGCACCATTGTAAGAATTGTTGTCTCCACTGCATCACAGAGACAGATGATGTGCACAGCACTATGACAGATTTACGGATCGTGCACGCCGCGGTGATACCCACGAGTGTTTTACCAGCACCACACGGAAGCACAATGATACCTGATCTTGCACGACCGTTACCAAACATCTTACTTAGTGACTTCTCCTGATAAGGTCTGATCTGAGTTGATGGCTTGAGGTCGATATCGAGGTCCGGGTTTCTCTGGTCGTTTCTAAAGTCATACTCCTCCAACACGGGATAATCGATCTCTTGGCACCGCTTTTTCACAACCTCCACCGAGTCATTTGAGATTTCAAAGGCGTGGACTGCGTCGAACCCATCGTCATCATCCTCATCTTCGTCGCCCTTCTTGCCCACCACAGAGGCAAAAAGGTCTTCAACATTGTCGGTGACTTCACCGGGTTTTGTTCCTGGGATAACCAAATCACCTTGAGCAGGTGCTTTACCAGTTGTAAGCCCATTGGATGAAGCTGCAGTTGAATCTACTCTCAGCTGCCCAATGACTGGGTCTTTCAACAGCATCTGTAGGATATCAGCCTGTGGACTCTCGAGGAAGTATCTATTATTCTTCAACACTAGCTTCACCTTACCATAAGACACAGTAGCTCCCTTGATGAAGTTCACAATGGACTCTGCAACGGGTACTTTTGATAGTCTGTTCAACACAGCAATAATGTCGTCAGTTTCCAATCCCACGGAAACCGCAGCGTACAGCGAGTAGGCGGTAATTCTGTACTCATGCATGTGACTTGGTCTGCTCACGGGTTCTGCAATGGTGACAAGGAAATCCTGTGCCTGTTCCGCAAGTGGAGAGAAACTTTCAAGGATGATTCGGCCATCGCTAGGTGAGATCCACAGTGGTCTTGATGCATGATCAGGCTTCAGATGGAGGTACGAGAAATCATGTCTGTTAAACATCCTTGACACGACATCCGGTACGAAGTCCACGGGCATGTGAGCCAAATGGTCCATTGATGATACCTCCTCTTCCACATTCTTGCCACTCGTGGCCTTCGCCGCGGTCTTCTTGGCCCGAGCGGCGAAGGCGGGGTCGTTCAGCTCATCTTCGTAGAAGCTGGAGTTTGACGAGTCGCTGAAATCCTCATCGCCCACGTTGTTGTCCCTGGCCATCGTCACAGGTGGCGAGCCAAGAGAGTTTGTATGATTGCAAGATGAACTATTTGAGATCAATCTACACCCGGACACCACTAAATAAGCGCCGCCTGGTAACCTTCCACCCACCTTCACGGATATCACCTTATGGGTAGATATGAACCCCTCCGTGGAGTGGACTTGGTACTCGTTTGGCTGCCGGGAGTCATTGCTGACATACCAGCGGTCTAGCCTTCTACGTGCCGTATTCATATTGCTGCTCACCCGGCAGTATACATTGCAGCTATTGTAAGTTTATCTATAATCCGATCAATCCTGGAACTTGAACGATCCCGAAGCCATGGTAATCGATCCACCTCTGTAAGAACCTCTCTTCATCTTGTTCTTACCCTTTGTAAAGTCCTTGCCCCTCACACGAGAGAGCTTATCATTGGCCAGTTCACCCCATGTACCGGCAGCGCCCTTGTATGTGTTATCCGTCAGCTCCTCTCCATCGAAGGAGACCTTGGATCTGTCAATGCGCGAGAAGTGGTGTCTCTGGCCTGCTTTGAGCTCTGGCTCAACTCCGGCAGAGATTAAGGCATCAGATGTGACAGAAGACTCTGTGTTAGATACCTCATCGGTGGAAGAGGCAGTGGTGGTGGTGGTGGTGATAGTGATGGTGGCCTCAACCTTCTGCTTCTTGGATGACTGCTTGTCTTCGTCGGAGGAGGAGTCTGAGTCTGATGACGATGAAGATGAAGATGAAGATGACGATGAAGAGTCCGAGCGGGCTCTCTTCTTGGTGGCGATGTTGTCCTCTTTTTCGTCCTCTGAGTCGGAGGAGTCGGAGGAGTCGGAGTCGGAGTCGGAGCTTGAAGATGACGATGACGATGATGATGATGAATCGGAGTCAGAATCAGATTCGGATTCAGATTCAGAGGAAGATGAAGAGGAAGATGAAGAGGATGAAGATGCGCTGGAGGACTTGGACTTGGACTTCGATTCAGACTCTGACTCTGACGAAGAGTCTGAGGAGTCTGACGAGGAGGAGTCTGACGAGGAGGAGTCTGAGGACGAGCTATTTTTCTCATCTTGTTTATCCTCCTCCTTCTCCTCCTCCGAGTCAGATGCGTCGCTGTCGCTGTCACTCTCGCTGTCTGAGCTTCCACTTCCACTGTCTGGCGCCTCCTTCTCCTCTTCTTCCTCATCAGAAGAGGATTCATCATCAGACTCTGAGGCGGAGGATTCCGATGCATCGGAGCCATCCTTCTCCAGCTCCAACAACTCCTCCAACTTCTTGCCCGAAGACTCCAGGTCAATGTCCTTCTTCTCGGCGGTCTTTTTCAGCTTAGCGGCCACTGAATCGAGATCATTACGCTCGAGGTAGTCAGCGATTAAAGCCAGAACGGTCTCCTTGGATGCCATTGGTAAGTGAATCCTGTGTAATCTATGGCCGTTGAAAACTTTTTTGGCACATCCCAATTTTTTTTTGCTCATGAACAGCTCCAAGAAAAAGAAAACGAAAAGCAGATGATATGCGCCACACGATAAGAGCCGAAACGGTGTCGTTTCGTCTCGTCTTCATTCTGCTGTTACGTAGCGACTATTGGTGTGGAATTAGAAGTGTATACTTAACGAACTCATCACAGCTTGGGCTTCTTCTGGAAATAGTCCGTGTTCAGTTGTGAGTAGTTCTCTCTAAAGATATCCGTGTAGTTCTCCTGTGTCCTGTCTCCTTCACGCCTCACGTACTTGGAAAGACTATCAACAATGACACCAATGATCACATCAGGTCTTTCCACGTTGACAAGGTGGTTTCCATTTGGAATCTCGATGTATTCGTGATTCTGTAGCACGGACCGAAGTTCATCAGTGCCTGATCTGGGGGTCCAAGTGAAGTTGCCGCCAGCGACAAGAACCACGCGGGATTCAACCATCGAGAAGAACTTGAGCCCATATTTGAACAAGAAAGTACCAGCGAGGTATGAGATGAGCTGCATCTCCTTAGTGGTCTTTGCAGAGACCGTGCCGTCCTTGTTCAGGATTTTCTCTGCCTCTAAAAAGTCTGCTAGTATTTCCGGATGCATCTTGGTGTAGAAGCTTTTCGTCTTGAAGTACTTGTAATACGCGTCTTCGTCCTTAAACTCAGACTTTATGACCTCAGAGAGGACCGGTATTACACTTTGAACGAACTTCTTGGTCTGTTCGTCATTTGCATGCGTCACTGGTTCAATCGGGATTACAAACCTGAACATGAGTGGAGAGATGAGTGCAGCATAGAGCACTTGGAACCCACCCATGGAATGGCCAATAGCGACATTATCACCTGGAAGGCTCAATGATTTGACCGCCTGGATCAAGTCATGAGAGCCTTCTCTCCAGTCACACTCCCAGCCCAATACACCAGCATTCTCCTGTGCGGAGTCTCCGTGGTTCACGAGGTCCAAAGCGACGCAGTTTACAATCTGCCAGTCGTAAGCATCTTGGACCTCAGAGAGTTCAAAGAGTCGTTTCACATGATACCTCCAAATGGCCCTTGTCATTCCTGTTCCAGCCATGAAGAACAGGTTCACTGGCCGCTGCCATTTGCGCACAAGCTCACGTTTGAGTCTATAGTGATCAAACACGACGGAGAGAGTTGCGCCTTCGGGGATGGCAGCATGTGGCCTGATACGCGGGAAGTCAGCATCGATGACTTTTGTATAGCAGTTGTATAGCATTGGGTGTGTTATAGGCTTCGTTGGTACGGTTTCATGGCACTTAATTGTCTGTGTGGGGTTGGGGTTGGGGTTGCGTCTCTTCTCCGAAAGTCACTGATTGTGCCCTGCGCACCCCCGCTAGAAAATCTCCAGCCGAGGCTGGTTTACACCGCTAAATTACTCTGAACATTAGTAAGTGCGTGAATTCGTAACGGGCACCCTGGGGCAAATCAAGGGCTCTCTGACTCAACATCGGTCTCATCTCTCTCCTTCTCCTTCTCCCTGTCATCGTCGCTTTCCGTCTCCACCGCATCCTCATCGCCAAATGAAAGCCGTGCTCTCGGCAACGTTCGGGCAAGCTCGAGCCGTTTCACAGAACGCGGAGACGCCAACGACATGAGCGTTTCAATGGCCTCCGCCTCGGGTCTGCCGTGCGACTGCGACTGCTCATCCTGGGCGTCCAGCCGTAAGTTCTGTGTGTTGATCTGTGGGCGGGCTCTGGGTGAACGGCTCTTGGAAATCGCATGCAGGAACGCCGCATTGGCAGATCCTCCAGCGTTTAAAGGTTCCATAGACCGTCTATGCTCACGGTTGGTAGTTTTGCGAGGTGATAGCACACCGGGAAGCGGTTTTGTCACTTTGGAGGGACTCCGAGCACTGCTGGACTTTATGAATGGAGATTTCTGCAAGCTTGCCACATCTGCCATCGCCATATCGTCATCATCCTCTGCTGCCACGCTTCTCTCAAGCTCTGCAAGCGACTGGTTGGCCCATCCATGGGAGTACTTGAGCATGGCAAAATTAAGCCGCGTGCGCAACTTTGTGGTGATCTGCCTTATGGGTGGGGTTTTACCCTCTTCGTCCACCACTTGTGAAGGAGACTTGAGCGGTGAGTCAGCCACATCCGCATCCAACAGCTTCTGCATCGGCGTTAGCGGCACGTTCCCCAGTCTCAACGCACTGTCATTCCGTTGATTTGCCCGTGGTGTTGTTGGAGGTAACCCGGTTGTGGACTTGTGGGTGTATGCATCCGGTGATAGGAAAGAGCCCTCGTGGGAGAGACGGGGCGCCCGCGGCGGTGTCGTTGGGTCCTCCTTCCGGGGTGACTCATGCTTCTGTGGTGCAAGCTCCTGTGGCTTCTGGTCAAAAGGGTCCGGTGTCGCTGGGTTCATGAGGTTGCGCACGAATCCGCTCTCTTTCACTTTGGTATTGTCTCCCATTTCCTATGTGTCAAAAAGGTATTCAACGCAAAGGTATTCTGCGCGACGGTGTAGCGGTCTTTAAGTGTAAGCTCACAGCAAGTGGTTGTAACTCTTCGAATGGAGCTGCGGCAGGATAAATCAGAGAAGCAGAGGCAGCGACTTGTGTCCTCGTGTTTGGTAGTCACTCAAGGGCGCTGCGCGGGAAATGCTGCGCGGGAAATGCAGCTCTGTTCTGAAAGGAGGCTCAAGGGCTCAAATAATTCAGCACACGCGGTCCGCTGATATGGTCCAAAGGTGAAACAGAAAGGTGTGTGTCTCGTTTCCGGATAGCAACGGCCAGGGATGTCTCTCGCGGGGTGGTTGCTAGGGAGAGTGTGAGTGCTGGCTCAGCCGGAACTGTTTTGTTTGTTTTGCCCTCCAACTTTTTCTTGCGTGCCAAAACCAATTATTTTGGTGCCCGTGGCGCGCGATGCCTGCGTGTGTTGTTACAGTAACGGCAGGCAGGCAAGCGGAATGAACGGGACCTTCGGCCACAGGGGGGACAGGGGAGGAGTCATCAAAGCCTGGGCAGCGATTGGCTGTTCCTCTACCGGTGCAGAGTATATTTCAGTTGTCAACCGAAGCCCACAACAGGCGTACGCCTCAGTTGCGTAGAGGCTGCTCACTCATCTGGGTCATCACGCTGCCCGGACAACCCGTGCCTGTCATTGGCCAAATTCCCGCACAAAACCGGTGGGAAAGGAAATTTTTAGCAGCGCTACCTCATCCGGTAGCGAGCTCATGCGCATAGCGATGCCCATGGGGGGCAGATTCCTTGCGTCCCGGGACCCCAGGGTCTAGGTACACCGTGCGTTGCGGGAACGGGAAACCCACGGCCCTACAAAAAAGCGGACCACCATCGGCTTGTCTGTGGCCTCCTGTCTCCCTTGGGATCATTGCCTACAAAAATTCGGGTATCGAAAGCCCGGGGCAAAGAAACGGACAGTCTTGCCCAGATAAAATCTCAGCCATGCACTAAAGAGAAGCTGCGCATCGTTCATCAGCAATCATGTGCGATCTTCTTGTAAATACGTACTAGATCATGCTCATGCTTCGTAATCCACAGGTCTGCAAAACATTCCTCAATGCCATATCTTTTCCGGATGTCCACACAGAGAAGACATTGAACAAATTCTTTGGCACTGGAAGACACACCACTCCATTGCTTATTGTGCAGTTTCAGTTCACCACGCTTCGCACTCTGGATGATGTTCACCTCATCGCCATCCTCATAAAATGGTGAAACACCACTAAGCATGATATGCACAATGATCCCCAACGACCAAATGTCACACTTGTGATCATACCCCTTTTTAGCAAAACTCTGCTCTTTAGTGGTACCCACCCTCATATGTGGGGGAACTCGAGTATGTTCAAATCCAACCTCCGGCGCACAGTACTCTGGTGTCCCCACCGTTGTGAACATTCTTCTTCTAGTTGATGAGATTGACTTGGCTATCCCAAAGTCAGCAAGTACCACTCTAGTGAATGGCTCTGGTGACTCAAGAAGGATATTGTCCAGCTGTAGATGACATGTCAGTATTGGGTCCACTGGAGAAATTGATTAACTCACCTTCAAGTCTCGATGGACAATGCTGTTCTTGTGCAGAAACTGAAGCGCCCGCATGATCTGGTATGCTACCACAAGAGCCTCAAACTCCGGTATAGACGATAAAGAGTTGCCCTTGGCGAGATACGAAAAGAGATCTCCCCCGCATATCCTGTAATTGTTAGTATTGTTTCAATGAGGTGGTACAACACATACAAGTCTTCAAAGATGTAGAGTTGTCCCTCAACAACCTCTGTCTGGTACACATGGATGATGTTTGGCTGGGTATCAGTATGCCGTTTCGAATGATTAAATGCGTCCAAGAACGTACATGTTTCAATCTCTGTAGCACTTTGGCTTCGAACGGGATGGTCTCCGATGTATTCTTCACCACCTTCACGGCACATAGCTTTGAATCTTGTTTTCTTTCACACACAAATACCTTTGAAGTTAGCTGAGAATTCTGAATTGTACGAACGGCGGTATCCATGTACGTATCCAAAAGTTCCGTTTCCCAACACGCGATCCCTGATCACCCATTGACCGAACTCTCTTCTAATGAAGCTATCATCAATCAGCTGCTTCCCAATATCGACCTCATGATGGCCATTCACAGCACGAAACTCCATCTCCAGTCCAAAGGGAATTGAAACAACATCACCATGGTTTAATAGCGCCGCATCATTCTTCTTGAGCCGCTTGTCATTAAGATACGTTCCATTCAAAGACACATCCTTCAGGTAGACCAATGGTACCGAGTCCTCATCAAACTGAACAACCCAGAGGATACAATGTGTGCCTGAGATCGCCAGGTGGTTTAACGTCAACGTACAGCTAAGCGCTCGTCCAATGGTTATCATCTGGTGCTTGTTCAACGACAGTGCTGATCTCATGTCCACATCGTCATTGAAGGGACTGAACTTCTCCAAGATCTCAAGCTCCCCACAGAACGGTCCCGTTGGAGCCTTTGAATCCATCGATGATTGTACGACGGAGCTGTGGAGACAATATTTTAGGCGCTGGTGGAGGGAAAGTGCCATCGCGGGCTGATCTGCCGCTCAGAATGTAATTCCAGATCGCCAGGAATCGACAGCACATTCATTATACAGTGGGTTTTTCTCGCAACGTCCGGCCTTCAAGCACCAAGCTCCTGCTCATGAGTCATCGTGAAACAGCAGCTGCTTCTGATAGCAACATACGTCATATCTTATAACGAGCAGCCTCTGATACCTATACGTCGCTGCAGACTCGCGGTGATCAGTGCGTCTTCATGGGAAGCACATGATATGATACAGTATATAGGTATCCTGACAACTGACACGTTGTACGTCGTACGAGCGCTATGTGAACAGTGGAATCTCGATGATATCAACTACGCGGTAGGCTAAATATTCGCGTCGGCAGAGCACATGGCTGCTTATGATATTGGCACCGGAACTGGCTGTGATTTTATGCCATATATCCGCAGATCTGTATGGGCCACTCTTCCGCAAAAATAAAAGCGGCCATCGCCTGCTCGATGTGCTACAACATACTTCAATACAATCAGTCAACGACAGGACTTCTAGTGATCATTGTTGCGTAGCCGACGACGTCGACGTCGGATCGAAATCATATATGATGATCATGATGATGGCGCTGTCGATGCAGGCGCTGCTAGACGACGTGTGATCGGCCCAGCGCTACTAATACCGCGTCGACGACGACGTATAATGACGAGATCAGCTGGCTCGGTCGTGCAATATAAATTTTCATCACGTGACCGGCGCAAAAAAAAAATACAGCAAAAAAACGGGGCCGAGCAGGGAATTGAACCCTGGGCCACTCACACCCAAAGCGAGTATCATACCACTAGACCACACGGCCGTTTCCGAAAAACTGAAACTTCTTTGTTCGCTCGGTCATGTAGTGCATTACTAATCTCTGACGTAAGCACATTTGTTTACTTTTGCCCGAATTAGGACAATTCCAAAACAAAAACATCTTCAGTAACGTTGGTTCAAAGAAACCCCATCTGAAACGTTTGCGACACAACCTGGAAGACACACTACAAGCTAAGAGATTCGCCACCTACCGTGACTCCCTCAGTACTGAGAAATGAGTCACCCTGACACATTGCCTACCTGCAGGAAAGGCAAGGCACAAAAACACCAAAGCTTGAAAAGCCCGGCGATCCCCAAAATTGGTATGATCAATCTTCTCTCCTCCCCAGTCAAGGTCACCCTGAATGAAAGATCGTATGAACCATTCTCCCCCATTCTATCAAGTGAAACTCAACCTGGAAGTGAGTTAACAAGACTCACGGTGCAACTCAACCAGACTTTGAACAAATTGTCAGAGATCCACACAGCAATAGGATATCCCAAGAATGAACTACAAAACAACGAAACGGAGCTTCTTAATGCAGTCTACAGCACCCTTGATAAGTTTGTGAAAGATGCTGAGGGTCACCGAGATCAGCTACAAAATGACAACCTGAAGACAATCGAGATTTTGAGAGCAGTGTTAAAGACGATAAATGACCCAAGTGGAACACGAACTATACCAGATCTATACATAAGGAACCTTGTTCTCAAGGACTTTCAAGAGGGCGTTTCCCTTCTCAGCTTACAAAAATCTCTAACTTCCGGTATGGAGTACATCTTGACTGAATATCGAGAGAGGTTGACCAGGTTCTTGGACCAATGCAGCGTGATTAACGAGCTTTCGAAGAGAGTAGATACCTTGCAGGTTAAGGCTACACTTGACATTCCAGACTTGTCTCATTGCCAGAAGATTCTTCAGGTGCTAAATGATCATCCCAGTGTGTCAGATGTGTTCCAGATATTGATCAACGACCAAAAACTATTGCTTGAAAATCCAATAATGACCAAGTTGGATGATCACTCATTTGCCAGTTTGTCTGAAATGATATCTCAGTATACGTCTGAGATGACGAGGCGTCAGAGCCAATTGCACCAGATGTCCAAATCAATAATATCGCTCTGGGATGAGCTTGAAATTGACCACGACACGGAATATTCGATGGTATCGGAAAAAGTCTTCAATTATTCCACGGCTGCACATCTCGAAGAGTCTACTGATGTGTCATCTGGTGCCATCTCAGAGTTGTCGAACCTGCTTGAAGACTTGAAATGTGTTGTGAAAGAACGTGAGAAACTCCTCAATGAGTTCAAATGCAAGTGTGAGCTCCTTTGGAAGAAGCTCAAGCAGGATGAACAGTTAGTTTATGACTTTACGAACAAGAACTGCACTCTCTCACTTCATTGCATTGAAAATTACGAACGTGAACTCTCAAGACTTGAAGATTTGAAACAACAGTTTCTTGAGGAGTTCATCATGGACGCTAGATCTCAGATCGCTGTATTGTGGGATCAATTATGCTACTCTGACTCAGAGAGACTGAAGTTTTCTTCATATCAGGCTACCGAGTTCACTGACGACGTTTTAAACGATCATGAGTTGGAAACTGCAAGGCTCTCCAAAATAGTAGACTCTTTCAAGCCTATTCTTGAGTTGGTTCAACAATTCAAGACACTCATAAATGACAGAACCATGTTAGCAGAGAACTCGAAGGACTCATCCAGATTGTTGGCTAGAAACTCTCACAAAATTCTCATGGAGGAGGAGAAGACGAGAAAAAGATTGGCAAGGCAGTTGCCTAAGGTTGTGGGCGACCTAAGGCTGAAACTCAATGAGTTTGAAAAGCAGAATAAGGAGCCTTTAACTTTCCTTAGCAATGATTTTATGGAGATGTTGAACAAAGAGCAAACGAACTTGGAGTCGAATGGAAGGAGAGTTGTTACCGGTTCGAGTATCAGATCAACGTCTGTCACTTCTTCAAGGGCTCCAACTGCAGCACCCTCCAGGGCTCCTTCGAGGGCCACTTCGAGAGCGCCTTCAAGGGTTCCTTCAAGGGTTCCTTCAAGGGTTCCTTCAAGGCTCACATCGCCAGTAAAATCCGGCTCGCAGCCCGCCCCCTCGGCATCTTTGAGATACCCGACACACGGTGTTCAAAAGCCAATGAGAAGGCTTACTCGACCAGCGCTAACAACTGCTGCCACCTCACTGCTGCCTGATATGCGAAGTCCTCCAAAGGAGTCCTCGATGAGTATAACTTCTGAAATGATCAAAGGCAAAAGGGTTCCACCGTTGCAACCACCTTCAGGCATTACTCGAAGCACGAGTTCTTTCCAACCGCAACTCTCGCGACTTCCAGAGATAAGTAATGGAAGTCCTAGAAGGACCAGGATCTCACCGTTGAAATCATCGAGTCAGAGTAACTTACAGCAACCCAGAGCCCGAGGTAATGACAAGATTGTGACCTCGCCCTTGAAGTCACTATCGAGGGCATTTGAGGCAGATGAGAAGGAGAATGCTGAGGAGCTAAGTTCTGATCAAGAAGATGATAATGACACATATTCCTTATGGAGAAAGGAGCAGTTACGGAAATTGAACACTCCAAAGACGCAGCTGAGTTGGGAAGCTGCAACGTTCTGATACCCCCCTGTTATGACAAGCCTAATGGACAATTATTGTATTATATGTGTGAACTATAGTTAGCAGTGATGTGTTTGCGTAATGTCTAGCGATAGAGTTGTCGACATCACAGCTTCTTCTCTTCCATTCCTGAAGGTGGAGCAACCTCAACTCTTCTCCCTCCAACGTCTTTCCAATCCATACTCAACACAGTGCCATTACTCTCCACGTACGACTTCATCATAGCCCTTTGTGTATCAGGGTCTGCATCTTTATACAACGATTGGAATAATTGTTCGGTGGACCCAGCTCCTTGTTGGTCATCATCATCACCATCAATCTTTAGAGCGTTCCAATCCACATTCTTCTTAGCTGATGATGGATAGCTTGGTAGCTTATCCTCAGAGGTGGATATGATATCGTTTCCAGATGTTTTGGCCGTTTCGTTCTCCTCTCTCTCCAACTTGCTCCATTTCAGAATTTGAGCCTTTTTCAAACATAGTTCAAGTTTGGTGGAAAATACTTTATGAGAGCATTCCAGGGTGCTGATGTATGAATAGAGAGGTCCGATTGAATATTGGAACTCTGAGGATTCCGATATTGGGAATTCAATCTCAACCGATTCCTTGTTGTATTTGATCTTGAGCTTATCATCTTTTGGTAAGTTTTTGATGAATAGAGAAACGGTGACAATCTCAGAAGATTGAAACCAGTCAAGCTTGATATTTTTTGGCACCGGATATAGGTTATCTTTGTTGAGAATCTTTTGCTCCAGCTCTTTCTTTTGCTGTTCAATTGGCTTTGTGGTGTCTGCTTGTGGATGTTGCAACTTTGGTTCAGCTTTTGACTCGATAAGAGCTGGCCGTGCAAAATCATAGATCTTTGTTACTGGGACCTCGTCAAGAGAGTTATATTTTGCCTCCAGATCAATCTCAGCACCAAGTTTACCTACTTTTCTCCTCAGGTTATGCTTCCAGATTGAAACATCGTTAGCGCCATGTCCGTAGTCCTGCGCCAAGTTCAACAGTTTTGCTGCGTCCTTGAGTCTTTCTGTGTTGTAGAAGACGACAAAGAGCTTGTATGCAGTCTCGGCTATCAATTCTCTTTTGGCCCTTTCCTTTGCGATGTGGAATGCCTGTGATAGTGAATCCAACGCCTCATCGTATCTCTTAAGCTTATTGAGTGCCAGGCCTCTGCCCAAGTATGCAGTGTACGATTTGGGGTTCTGCTTAAGAGACTCGTTGAATCCCTTGATAGCGTCTGTTAATTGTTCGTCTTGAGTGTTGCCGTTAGTCATTCTCAGTTGAGGTTTTGGGAGATGGCGATGGCGGTGGTGGTGATGGATTTCCACAATTTTCCTCAGGAGTTCCGGAAGGATTTTAGTGCGCTGATCATTGGAGCGAATAAAGACAGTGAGATAGAGACTGATGGAGCTAGGTAGGGAAGGCTGGTGGAAGACTGGCCGAGAATGGCATTCTTTCAGGGCAAACTCATCAAAGAGATGTTTTTTGAAATAATTGTTTACTTTAGGCTCATTTAAACTCAGCTAAATATAATCGGGAGACCATTTCCTAGTACAACTGCGTGAAAGAAGAATATGGCGAAACAGAGAAATGGAGTACAGATGTGTTAGGGGCTAAGGTGGTATGTAAATGTACATGGCTATTTAGGTAGTAGGATGGGCGCTACGAGAGCGGTCTGGTGGCATGGAATGTGCGTGAAGAGAGTCCAACCAAAGAATATGAAAAGAGAATACTCAGAGGGAGTAACTCTGGTGCGGTCACGGGAGATAGGGCTTCAAACCAGCCAAGAGACATAAGTATAACAACAAGTCCTATCACCTAGCAAGACCGCTGTTGCACCTATTTAGCTGGCAGCTGGTGCAGCACCCCGTCCGGTAGGAGCCATATCCACTCTTGATAGTATTACCCATCTTTACGAATCTCCCGCTCATGGCCTCCGAATGGAGAGTGCTACTCTGAAGCACATTGCGAAGCCCACGAACATAGGCCATACGTGGAACCAAGGGTAAGGACAGATGAATCTGATGGTGCAGGAGCCAACAGGCACAAGCAACGAATGGACATTGAGCAGTCTCTCAGAACAGCTTCACATAATCCGCACACTGGCGCGATGGGCCCTCCCGAGGTAGGGGAGCGCCGCGCAATGCAGCGAATGGCCTGATAGGAAGGCAGCGGGGGCTAAAGTGTTAATGCGCGGGCGCCTAAGATTTGCGTCTTGCATCCCGAACATCAACAGGGATCTGCACCGACGACCGACGATGCGGTAAGATAACCCTCGGCGTATACAAGCTGCACCTCCGCCAGCTGCCCCCAACTGGAGAGGGTGCATGATATCAGCTCCTGCTCGACCGCTCGCGGCAGATCAAAACAAAAGTGCACAGCTGCTTGTGGCGGGTCACAGGAGCGTACAGCCAGATGCGTAACCATTTTGGCCCTTGTGCTCTCCAGCTGAGTATCGGTATGGCTTGGGACCCAAGCGTAGTCATCAGGACACAGATTGGCGCGTCATTTGTAGCGTAGAAGCTACCCTGGAACCCGTAGAGGCCAAAACCCCTGACTCACCGACACGCCCCGTTAACCCTTCACTCTGCGCCGTTTTAGGGGTTATCGCATGAGGGTAACCATGGCAACTCATTCCACCTCGCTGCAATTGTGCGTGTGCACGCATGGAGCACGCGTCGCGCCTGCGGCCCCGAAGCGGGAGCTTGCAGTTGGCCTGGTTACAGCTGCAGTGGTGCGCGTCAAAATATGCGCACCGCCCTGCCGCTTGACCTCTTTTCGCCATGGCAACAGGATTGTTTTGCTGAGGTTTGGGGAGGGAGGGGAGGCAGGAGGCGAGCGGTGCGTGGTGTAGCGTTTGAGGGAAGTTTAGTCACGGATATGGAATATATCGTATTTCGCGGGATCGACCGTATATCTGAGCCACCTGCCGCACGCCGCTTGTCTGTTTTGCTTCGCATGCTTTCATTGCTCGGATCACTGGGCACATCAACATTCTCCACTATTTACATTCTGACCTCACGGGATTTACTCAGCCCAAAAAAAAAACATTCCTCGCCCTTGCTTCAGCTCACCTTGGTCTGTGAAGATAGCTTCCTTTGCCTATACCTACCACCAAACGCCAGAGCCAACGATAACATGCTCAGGTCGAAGCTCAAGATATCTGCACCGGTAACATTCACAGGTCCGTCAGGAAATTCTCCACCTACAGGCTCCACCGTTCGCAGCTTTCCCGACAAAACCGTTGTCCTGCTTGCAAAGTTTAACTTTAAAGCTGAGAACAAGCATGAGATCTCCGTGGAAGCCGGTGAGGCGTTGAAGCTCATCGAGCGTAAGGGTAATGGATGGATACTGGTGAAGCCTGTTGGTCGTTTGGGCGAGGTTGGCCTCGTACCAGCGAGCTATGTACGTGTTGTGACCTTAGACAATGAGAAAAGCGCATCAAAGATGAATGAGAGCTGCTCATCAAAGAGCCCAGTACAGGAGCAATGTCCATCTCCTGAAAGTTTGTCATCGGCTTCGATAGAGTCTATTACGAAGACAACATCCCACATGAAGAACGCAAAATGTGATTCATCAACATCGGAGAACCACTTCGGTCTGCAACCGGCCTTTTCAACAGCCACCCATGTGACACCAAGGCCATCACCGAATAATTCAATCGATGGGCTCCCCAAGGCCGCGGAGGAGCCTGTTCCACTGTCAGGGTTGGTGAAGAACGCAGAAGTGTCAAATGGAAGGTATTGGTACCGTGTGGACATTGTCATGAGCAATGGGAAAAAGAGATATCTATGCAGGTATTACCAGGATTTCTACAAGCTCCATTGCGCACTGGTGGATAACATCACAAGAAGTGCTTCAAAAGACCAAGATCTGAACCGGCTATTGGCAGGGCTTCCTTCATTGCCGGATCCAATTGCAAGACCAGACCTACAAACGCTGCAAAGCATACTACTCCAACGGTGTCAAAGCTTGAACGTATACATGTTCAAGCTAGTGCAAAACAAATCTCTTTTAAACTATGGTAAAGTGCTCACGGAATGGACAGGGCCAAGACCCGGTGATATTGAACTCGCTCGAGGAATAGAGCTCTCTGCCGACTCCTTGCGCGAAATGTTGAACCCAGTTCAAACAAGTGCAAAAGGGAGACCACCATTACTCACGGTGATGACATCGGTGACACCACCATTGCAACAACCAATGGGATTCTATGCAAACAGAACAGCTTCTGGATCAAGTAATACCTCTCTGTCATCTTTACCCACATGGCCATCACCCACACTATCTTCTGGCCATGGTTTTCACCTGGACAAACAGCCCTCCACTTCAACAATCCATGAAGGCCAACAAACTGATTATGAGGACTGGCTGACTTCACCGGTGGAACCATTGCTGATTCCTGCAAGACACCGCAACACCAGCGTTTCATCGACACAGCGTTCTGATGTAAAGGCCAAAGTATTCCACAACGAGGACATCTTTGCGCTTCGTCTTCGGGCCGGCTGCAAAGTATCCGATGTCAAGGCAAGCATAGCGAGAAGGCTGGAATGCGATGTCAATGCGCTTGCGCTGAGCTATAAGATTATGCCGCAGGATACATTCTTCCCATTGGAGGACGATGTAGAGCTGGCAATGGCGATGGAACAGGAGAAATTACACATCAAAATTGTGTAATATGACGATCTACTTTAATGAATCTTTTATGTGACATCTCAATGTAGGATATCAGCTGTTCTCTGGTGCCGTGAACTTGAGGAAATCACCCATTTCAACGCCAAGGTCAGCTATCGCTGTAGATCCGCCTGGTGAAATTTCCACTTGATCATTTGGATCATCTTGATGCACAAATGTCGAAACCTCTCCCAATTCCAACTTCCCACCTGGTAGGTTCCTGCTTTGACGCTTACGCAGCTGCTTTTCAGTGGCTCTCCAAGGTTTCTCCCGAAGCATAAACACCATTGTATTGAAAGTACAACTCATCGACAGCATCACACCCATAACCACGAACAATTCAAAGGGCGGCCCTTTCACCAAGGACTCACCAACAGAATAGTTCCAGATCTGTGTGACCACTGCTGGAGTCCAGATCACCACGTACCCCAGTGGGTATATGGCAAACGTCTTGAGCTGCCATAGCATTGACTGCCTACGTTTGGCGTCCGCCTCAGCACGGAAATGCACGAGATCCAACTCAAGAGCGATGGCAACCTCACCCTGGGGTTGATCTTGTAGTTGCCGTTTATCTTTATGGATTTTGTAGAGGCTGAACCTCAGGTACACCATGATGGAGGTGTACACACAGATAATAAAGACAATGTTGAAGTACTTTAGCAGATAGACGACAACAAGTCGTTTCCACACGGGCTCACCTGGAATGCCACAGAGTGTGTCGTTCAAAAAATGGCTGCTGTTGACAAAGGTCAATGCTGGGGCCCCTGCCCCTGTTAAGGTGATAAATGCAACAATGTAAAAGCGCAGGGGAAAGAGACCACCTTCGTATACCACTTCTTGGCACGGTGGTGAGTTCTTGAAAAACCCTGACTCGAGAGGGGATCTTCGAAGCGTTAAGCACTCATAGAGATGGGTAAACATGGCCCTGTAGGATGTCAGATCCATCGTGTAACGGTGCACGAGCTGGGGCCTAAAGATCATCAGCCCGTTCTGTACCGTGAGCGTGAGGATGCACAGGTCGGAGTAGATCGAAGTCACAGATAGCAGATATCCCCAAACATCACAAAAAGTGTATGAAGCATCAGTCGAGCCGGCTCGAAGCTGGCTGAACACCGCCAGCCGGCGAGAACCTATCACCAGCATGAAGAACGCTCGAGAAAAGTCCACGGATATGAGGGCGATAAAGAGGCGAAGCCTGAATAGCATCCGTCTCCACGGTGCCATGCGGACCCAGAAGATGATGCCGATGCCTCCCACGATGAGGCTGACCACTGCGCTGACCACTTCCGCCACATGGATGGTAAACACCTCACGGGTCGGGCTTTCCGGAAGATAAAGTGAGCGGGCGAGCAGGGAACGGCAGCTCATGCCAGTTGTTAGAGGCCCCCCAGCGATGGTGGAATGTATGCTGTCACCTGTGTTTGAAACGGAGGCGATTGAGGCGCAGGCGATGAGGGGCTGCATTTAAACGAGCTGCCATCGCCAGCTGACAGGAGGAAAACGAGGTGGGGAGCAAATGGGGAGGGTGACGTAGGCTTAGAGTTTGGAATCTAAATATACGCCCTAACTTTGGATGGGCGATCGGAGGATGGAGACCATTGAAACGTTGGGAAAGGTCAGCATCCACCGGCGCGATGGCCCAACAAGCGTGTAGGCCCATTGTTGTCTTCAAATGGCACGGAGGTGGTGCCTTTTTTGGGCGAGAGGGGGGTCTTTTTAAGGCCGAGGGCACCTTCGCAGCGACTGCGGAACCCCCCCCCCCCCCCCCCAAGCTTCTGTGCGTCTTTCGAAGAAGCGCACTTCCAGACGACGCCCGATGCGGAAATAGTCCGCATCCTCGCGGTGTTCGGGTGTAAAATGCGAGCGGAGTTTTCCCCTTGTTGCCCATTTCGCCATTGAGGAGCGGACTATGCCATAGGAGGAGGAGCGGATAAGACGGGTGGAGGGAAGAGGGAAGAGTGGATTGCTGCCTGCAGTTGCAGGATACTCATCTGTAGCCCTTCTAGGCACTCACACTTGCGGTCACTTCCGACGCTCATTTTGTCCACACGCACTCACCAGGACATTCAGTTACCCGGCGTTCTCTCTCTCCCTGTCGCTATCGCCCACCTTTTTGCTGCCCTCCCGCTCCTTGCGCTGAGCAGGTTTAGCAATTTCTCACCCACGAGCCCAACGACACCAGCATACACGGCCAATCACCTGACGCCGCGATACCCACCCTGCAAAGACCATGAGCTTCGACTTCAGCGGACAGTACGGCACACCGGGCCCAGGCAACTGGGGACAGCCCTACGGAGAGCACTTTCTCGCACAGCCACAGGAACTCACCACGGAGAATTTGATGCTCAACGCCAAGGAGGATGAGTGCGAGTTACTGGACCCACAGAATTACGCCAACGCACTGTTTGTGCCCATGAAGAACGAGAACGAAATCATCGTACCGGGCACGAGCATTTCGGACAAGTCGAGCTCCTCTGCCCATGGCGGTACAAGGGAGTCGGAAAAGGAGCTCGCAACGAAGAGGAAAGCGCAGAACAGGGCCGCCCAGCGAGCGTTCAGAGAGCGCAAAGAGATGAAGATGAAAGAGCTGGAGGATAGGCTCACACGGTCCGAGACGGACAAACTGGAGCTCAAGAAACAACTAGAGGATTTGAAGAAGCAGAATATCGCCATCACTACAGAGAACAAAATCCTCCACCTCTCGCCTGGAACGGGCACAGAGGCCGCTGGAAGCGAGGCTTTCTCGTTCCCAGGTGAAGTGCCACTCTACGGGAAGCATCATACCTCACCCAACCACCTAAGCGATCCACAGATCCCATACGAAGCCAAGAGACTCACAATACCGGAAACGTGGAACTATTTGATGGAGAGAGATGACTCACGTATCGATGTGGACGCTGTGATCCAGCGGCTGAAAGGTTGCGAGGTGTGCCATCCTAACGGTCCCGCTTACCCGATAGAGAAGATTGACGCGATTATCAGCGAGTATCTGTGATGAATAAATGAGATTGAAACAAAACTGAAGGGGGTCTCCATAGACTTGCCGAACAGGTAGTGTTGCTTTGTGCTTCACCTATGTACCTTTTTTCAGAGATCTTTTCAAAGGCTTTCTTGTGTTTTCAAACTTATCCTTAAATGATACGGAACTCCGATGTATTATTGATCTATGGACTTTTTAAACGGAAGGAAAATCAATGCCAGTACTTGTCAGTACCAACAGCCTTGGCAACCACCTTCATCATCTTGATAACCTTCTCCTCTTGCAGTCTTCTACCGACAACTTGAATGGAGACAGCACCACCATCAACCTCATCGGTATCAAGAAGATCTTGTACCTCT
The DNA here is from genome assembly GCA_003708355.3 of Williopsis maclurae. NCBI lineage: Eukaryota > Fungi > Ascomycota > Saccharomycetes > Phaffomycetales > Wickerhamomycetaceae > Williopsis > Williopsis maclurae. Next base: position 342,265 of record PPNZ03000001.1, read on the forward strand.
TGGTCCTTGGCACCCACGGCTTTGTAGTTAGGGTCTTTCACATCAATGGACTTGTCAGCTCTCGTGACTGGCACCGTACCGGCGGTGAAATCCACAGCGTTGAAGACCGAGGTGTATCCAACGTATCTGAACTTGCCGTTTGCCACACCAGAATAAGGAGAAACTGGCATTAAAATACCATCGATTGGCTTCCCAGATTTGGTCTTCAAAGCAGTGGCAGCCCAACGATCAAGGTACTTCTTGGTCAAAGTCGTACGTTCGGCATGGAGGTCCCACAGTTCGGAGACCCCAAGCTCTGGACAGTCCTTGTACATCTCCATCCCGGGGAAGAAAGGTTCACCGGTGAGTGCAGCGTAGTCTTTACAGTGCACGGCACCATCAGAGAGGAAGAAGGCTGTTATCAAGTCACCGAGTCTCTTGTGATCCTTTGGATCCCAATCAATAATGTCATGGCCTCCAGCCTTCAGCGCGTCAATGGCCTTATTCAACCCACGGGTGATCGCTGGGGCTGGTCCAACGACACCATCATGCTTCAGCACTGCAAAAGTGAGCTTCTCAGGCAGCTCAACTTCCCTCCATGGGATTTCAATGACCTTACCGTCCTTTAACCAAGGCTCACTGTTGACAATAAGCTTGGAATAGAGCTCCAAAGTGTCCAAAGATGTACTCATTGGTCCATTCACAGAGTTCACACTCTCGAGACCCGGTAGACCGGAACGGGCACCATAAGTCGGGAATCTACCACCACTTGATCTGATGGTGAAGATGTTTTGCAACGAGGCTGGGATTCTCAAAGAACCACCGATATCGCTTCCCACACCCAATGGAGATCCCTTGAGTGCCAACAGCGCAGCCTCACCACCAGATGAACCACCAGATGTCAGATCTCTGTTCAATGGGTTCACTGTGTTGCCGTAGATGTGGTTCACCGACTCGGCCATCATCATGGCAACTGGTACGTTTGTCTTGACGTAAAACACTGCACCCATGTCTCTCAGGATGGAAACGAGGACAGAGTCCTCGGTCATCTTTGGAGGATCAATTGCAAATCCAACAAAGCCAATCGACGTTGGCTGTCCAATGATGTTCAAGTTGTCCTTCAGTGATATTGGGAGACCATGGAGCGGCCCTTTCAACTCGCCAGTGCGCTGGTAGTACTCGTCGAGCTCCTTTGCCATTTCAAGACCCTCCTCGAAGAAGATTTCACTCAGACAGTTTGTGAGCTGATGTGCAATGGTGGCTCGGTGGCCAAAGGCAGACGCAACCTCGAGCGCAGTCCATTCCTTGGTCTTGATCTTGTCGAGAATGACTGTTCCCTCGGACTCTGTGATCTCCACCTCTTTGGTGCTGAGGAACTTTTGTGGGACACCGAGCACATCCTTGACCTCCGGGCCTGGGAGCTGGTCCTCAGGAACAAGCCACTCTTTGACGAATCTGGCGTCTCTCTCGGCCTTTTTGCTGGCTGCGATTTCTGTGTAGGTGGGCATGAGTATGGGTTAGCTGGTGACCTGAATTAGTACTCAACCGTGGGTAATACTAGTTGTTCGACTAGACTGGGAGCTTAAATACAGTCTTGGATCTGCATCCGGCGTTCGGCACCCTTCACGCGGGTTGCGATGCCCGAGGCGTCAACCTGAGCTTATCTTGCTGATAAGATAGGCGATCTATGGATATATAGACGAGGGATCGCCAGGTCACAGGATCAGTCACAGGACCACGCAGATACGCTAAAACATGCCGTTCTTGGACGGGTTTCGAGGGCCGAAACGGTGAGTGGACATAAAGCTCAACAGCATAAAGCCTAAGTGAGGATGGTGTATGGTGGGCCCTTTCCCCCCCTTGTTCCCCATACCCCATGCAACGGTGCCTCATCACTCAACGCCTGGACAATCAGCGTCGGAAAAAAGCGTCCCACGGGCGTTTCTGATAAGCGGCGCTCGCAAGCCGACAAATTGCCCTGTTGGTTTCCTCAAACGGAGACTGATAGAGATCATACAGATCTTATCATCGTTCGACTATTCATGAGCTCATCGAGCACACGATAAGCCTGGGTTCGTATAAAAGCCATCGAGCCAGAGGCACATAGAGAGCACTGTCGACCAGGAAACTCAACACAAGCACCACAACCAAATGTCCGCACTCGCTGGCTTAAAGAAGGCGAGAAACTTCCTTTGGGGAGAGCCACCGAAAGATCCAAAGGAGGCCAAGCTGCTCATCAAGATCGACTGGTTTGTGCTTTCGTACGTCTGTTTGCTCTACTGGGTAAACTACCTCGACCGCTCCAACCTTGCCAACGCCTATGTCTCGGGTATGAAGGAGGACCTTGGAATGGTAGGTGACGAGTACAACGTGATCAACACCGTCTTCACCGTTGGCTATATAGTTGGTATGATCCCAAACAACTTGATGCTTTTGAAGGTTAGACCTAAATACTGGCTCACCTTTTGTTGTTTCTCCTGGGGTCTCTTGACCTTGGGTCTGTACAAGGTGACCAACTACAGACAGATCTGTGCCATTCGTTTCTTTCAGGCCATCTTTGAGTCCTCCACTTTTGTCGGTTCGCACTTGATCCTGGGGTCTTGGTACAACTCTGAGGATGTCGTCGATGAAACTACAGGAATCGCAAAGTCGTCGGAGCTGGCCAAGAGATCTGCCGTCTTCACCGCATCTGGTCTCATGGGATCAATCTTCTCCTCGGTCATGCAGGCGGCCATCTTCAACAACATGGACAACTATAGAGGCCTTGCCGGCTGGAGATGGCTCTTCATCATCGACTTCCTCATCACCATCCCAGTAAGCTTGTATGGATTTGTCTTCTTCCCAGACACTCCAGACACTTGTAAGGCTTTCTATTTCAACGAAGAGGAGATCGCACTTGCCAAAGCCCGTGTACATAACCCACAGATGGAGTCCAAGTTCGACTGGTCCGTTTTCCGCAGAGTCATCGGTAGATGGCATTGGTGGTTCTTCTCCTTCCTTTGGGTTCTCGGTGGTGAGAATGAGTCCTTTGCGGCCAACTCTTTGTTTGCCCTTTGGCTCAAATACACCAAAGAGTACACCGTTGCAGAGATCAACCACTACCCAATGGGAATATACGCCGTTGGTATCGTGGCTACTTTCTGCTGTGCCTTGTATGTGGACCACACAGGTGGTCGCTATCACTGGCATGTGGCCCTTTTTACTGCAGCTTGTCTTATGATCTCCGCCATCATGATTCTTGCCGACCCTCTTCACACTCATGTGCAGTTTGCAGCTCAGTACATCTCTGGTGTGTCCTATGCTGGACAGGCATCCTTCTTTGCCTGGGCAAACCTCGTTACTCGCCATGATTTGCAAGAGCGTGCTATTGTCCTTGCCTCGATGAACATGTTTTCAGGTGCTGTCAACGCGTGGTATTCCCTCCTGCTCTACAAGGCTACATATGTGCCAAAGTTCAGAGCTGGTGCTATCGCTATGGTTTGTACTACAGTCCTGACTGCTTTGACGGCTGCGGCAATTAGATATCTTCAGTTGAAGGAGCTCGCTAGATTCCAGGCCCACAATGACTTGGAGGTTGGCTCCGTCAGGTCTGTTGAGGGCTTACCTTCAAAGGTGTCTCACGAGGTGCTGGTCACCAACGCGTCTTCTGAGAAGTCTGCCTAGAACCATGTCTTTGATTGTACTGAATTTTTTATCTACATACAATGGTAATCGTTATTCATTAATCCGTAGCATCAGGGAATGCCTGCTCCAATCGTGTGACCAACACCATAAAATCATTAGTCTCCAACTCACCATAGTAACGCAACCCTTCCATGAAGCCACCCAAGTGCTGCCCGAAGCTGTCCAGATATTCATTCAGGTAGGAGTTAAGCCTCTCTAACCTTTCCAAGTTCTTATTGTAGTCATACTCTTGATCCTTCAACCGGTCATTGTACTTCTCGAAAAGGTCATAATTCAAAAGGATCAACACCTTGCGGAGAGACATGAGAAAAGTGCAATAGGCGTTGACGATCTGCACAAGTCGACTGAATATCTTGATCAACTTCTCAGTCGTCAATAGAGAACTTTTCAACACCGTGTTGAGGAATGCTTGAAACATCTCGGCCAGCTCCTCAAAGTTCACAGCTCTATCAAACCCGCTTTTGAGCTCCTTCCAGTTCTTGTCAATGATGTCGTTGGTCAAGAACCCCATGTAAATCCTCATGAAATCTTTCATGCGATCATGGAGAGAACGAGCTCTGGTGATCCATTTCGGGATTGGCTTATCAAATTGCTTGAATTTCCATATCTTGTTCTTGTTGATCTCGCTCCACGTATCGCTCAATTGCTTATCAGTCCAGTGTAATACAAGGAGATGGCGGAAAACCAACTGATATTGTATCATGACTGTACGGGTGATGACCAAGTTCAATGGGAATGGGAGTATCAACTCCATGTTGAAGTAGTTAATGGCTCTCAAATTCTCTGGGGAATTTGAATCGTTTACCGACTCCCTGCCACCATCCAGGGTCTGAGAAATCATCTTCTTGAGAGAGTCAAAATCATTGGATTTCAACGCTTGTTCAGCATCTATGGCTTCGACTTTCAATATTTCGAGCAAATAAGTGTATATCGACTCCTTTTCCATGGTGGCAGTGATCAGCCGGGCAACCAAGTTTGTGTCATTACCAAAGGAGATCTCAAAGTTTCGGTTGAGCTTCGAAATAGATGCTTGGTCGCGTTGTCTTCTGAACTCATTCGCACTGCTGTTCAAGAACTCGACAAATTTTGAAGCATTGTCCAACAAGTAGCGACCCTCCAATTGTATCACAAAATCTTTAAACTTGTAGCCAGATATAAAAATATCCATGATGAGCTTATTTGCCGTTGAGTATGCTTGTTCTATAGTGAGATTCAAATTTGAGCTGTTCAATGAGGTGACTGCAACGTCCGAAAAAGAGTCCAAGGTCACACCACACTCTTTTAAGACATTCAAGTATTTTCCGGTGAGCAAAACTTTCAGCTGAACATCCTTATTCTCGAATTGCTTGGGTAGACCATCCTTCTTGATCACATATTTAGAGTCCCAATACTGTTCAGAATTCAAACTGTTGACCTTAAAGTCACGAGCAAGATTGGTAGTGATGAAAAACTCGCCATGAGGATCGTTCAACTCACCCTTTGTAATCCAGTCATTGAGAATCTTAACGTACCCACGACTAATGTTGCTAAATATCTGTGAAAGGAATTCGTGTGACTTGAAGTCGCCACTGTTGTCATCGATCCTTTCACGTACAACCTTGAGTACCAAACCTCCTCTCACGCTATGATGATGTGATGTGTCTGACAACAGGTCCACAGATCCAGTCTGCTCCAAGTCCTGCCTTATGTTGTCTATAAAATTGCCAAATGCTGACTCCGCTGTTTCTTTCCGCCTTATGGCGTTGAGCTCGTACACGCTCTGAACGATGTCATAGAGATGTTTCATCTTGAAAATGATATTGGACTTTAGATCTTGTTCGAATTGCCTCAATGTGAATGATCTATTGAACTTGAATTGCTGTTCGATGTGGTCAAGGAACTGAACGTAGTATTTGAGAAATTGCCTTATCTCAGCCACTAGAGACTGCACAATCTGTCCATATGAATCCAGGTAGTATATCTCGGTAAAGCACATTAATACTGAGAACATTTTAGACAGGAGAACCAATCTTCTCGTAACGTCTTTCAAACTAGCATCCAAATGCTTGTTGATCTTGTAATCCGGGCCAAGTATTCTGAGCTGTTCCAACCTGGGGTCATATTTCTCGGAAAAGCGAATGTATGATCCCTCGAGGCCCAAAAGAACATAAAGAAGATCTTTGATGATGAGCGCCTCTTGTAACCGCACGTCCCGAATGTCGCTTAGTGAAAAGGGCTTGATCTTCTGGTGTTCAACGCAGAGCGGCTGCACGTTCACCAACCGTGCACCGGCCGAATCACTATCTTGAAAGACCACAGCGTCCTGATGGTTAGTGTGTTCGATGTCCAGTGGTTGCTCTATTACCTCAAAGTCCATTAATTACAAAGCGTGTGGAGTTCCTTAGTGATTATCATCTCAAAAGGTAAACAAATCGAAATCGCGTGCCAGTTCTGCATCATAGCGTACATCCGGACATCTCAATGTTTTCGCGAACTTTGAATCTGCCCCGACGGTGGTGCGCTCCTCTCGCCACTGAACACAAGCCACAACACCCCGGGGATTCACACTCAATTGTGCATTCTAAACGAACATGTTCCTCACAAGATCTGAGTACGATCGTGGTGTGTCCACATTCTCACCCGAGGGCCGCCTTTTCCAAGTGGAGTACTCTCTGGAAGCTATCAAGGTGAGTATGAGTCCCAACAAGATGGAAGTAAAGATACGGTATACTAATGAAGAAAGCTTGGGTCCACTGCCATAGGAATTGCAACCTCTGAAGGTGTTGTGCTAGGAGTCGAGCAGCGTGTCATGTCGTCGCTGCTCGAGTCTTCTTCTATTGAGAAGATCATTGAAATTGATACACACATTGGCTGTGCCATGTCTGGATTGACTGCCGATGCCAGATCGATGATCGACCATGCAAGAACCAGCTCTGTGAATCACTCGCTCCACTACGATGAACCAATTGGAGTAGAGAGTTTGACCCAATCTGTCGCAGATCTAGCACTGAGATTTGGCGAAGGAGCATCTGGTGAGGAGCGTTTGATGTCCAGACCGTTTGGTGTCGCATTGCTTGTTGCAGGTATTGACAACGAGAAGGGACCACAGCTCTACCACACTGAACCATCAGGAACATTCTATAGATATGATGCGAAAGCCATTGGGTCTGGTTCCGAGGGAGCTCAGGCTGAGTTACAGAACGAATACCATAGCTCCCTCACGCTCAAAGAGGCTGAGCTGTTGATTTTGAAGATTCTCAAACAGGTCATGGAGGAGAAACTTGACGAGAACAATGTGCAACTGAGTTCAGTAACCAAAGAAAGCGGATTTAAGATCTATCCAAACGACACCACAGCAGAGATAATCAAGGTGCTAAAAGAGCAGGAAACCGACGAGCCAACGGAAGGTTAGGAATACAGCTAGCATGTACATTACAGGATATATTCATCAATCGTCTAGGTAGCGGAGTGCACGGATCTCAACCCACCAAGTGTGAGTATTCTGGTACCTCCCTCACCTTTGCGTAAAAGAATTTCTCCAACTTACTGGCGTTCTTATAGTATGTTGTACTCTCCCCGTTGTAGCTTCTGCAATTATTGAAGATGAGCTTGCCATCATAGACGAACTCCTCCATGGATGAGTATTTGTCCGCCTCGAGCTTCTGCTCCATGGTGCTCAGATCCATGGGTTCTTTGACCACTTCATAGTAGTCTGGGACCTCCTCTTTGTTGACGGGCTGGGCAAATGGCCACGATGCAGCGTTATTCTGGAGTTCTGTGAGCAGGTGTTGCATGTATGCATGATGTGGGGACCGCCTTGGTCTTTGTGCCAGTTCATCCATTTCTGGCGTCCAGCCTGCTTCTTTCATGCCAGGAATAGTCGTAGGATCAATTGGCTTGATATTCTTAGTATCTCTGAACTGCTTGAGGCCTGGTCTTATTATATGTGATTTCGATATCTGCCTGATCTTCCTCTGGATTGCAGCCTTTTGGAGCAATAGAATCTTTGCGCTATCCAGATATCGTATTTTCGGTAATACTGAGCACTGCATCAGGGTACCACCCTCATAGTCCTTGATATAACCCATCCAGATGTGTTTATCGAGTGTGATCTCCTTCGTGAAACCCTGCTTCTTGAAGTAACCAATAGCGTAGTTATCAGCGTATGTGAGAAAATACTTTATCGGGGATGTGGCACTGACGTAGTCTTTCAGATGGTTCATGAGATGGGCACCATAGCCTCTAACTTGTTCTGTTGAGCTGATTGCGCAGAACACAATTTCTGCGAAGCCTCTGCTGTCAAAGGGCCTGTATGTAATTCCACCAACAACGGTGAGCGGTTTTCTGACGACAGCCATTGACAAATGACTTCTATCGTACACCAGACGGGCGATGTATTCCCTTGGCATCTTGGGCAGCTGCTTCTGGAAGATATTTTTGAGACCTGTGAGCACCATGAGGTTCTCTCGCGAGTTGTCGTTGTTCACCACACGAAACTCGATCTTTCCCTCACGCTCCTCGAGAACCGAAGGCCGCTCTTTGAAGGTGTACTCCTGACCGTCGAATTCGAACGTGGTTGTCCGTCTCCGCTCTTCGTCTGCGTCCTCCTCGTCCTGCTCCTCGGCCTCTTCCTCCTCTTCTTCCTCTTCTTCATCTTCGCCGTCATCGTCATCGTCTCCAACGTCGCTCTCCTCTTTCACGGCTCCCGGGACATCGCGTCCTTTCTCCTCAAGCTTCACACGTTTGGCAAGCGGCTGGCCATCGTGTTTCTCCGCAGCGCGCTTGTCCTCCGTCATGGTGTTTTCGGGCCAGTATACTAGTACTGGTCACTCCAAGATCTGATTGACTGTCGCGAACTTTCGGTGACGGGCCCATCTACACAAAAACAAGAACACCATGGAAGACTAAAATGTGCGTTATTCAATCTAAATATGCAGCAGGGTACGAGAACCCCGGAGCTGCTTGAGAGATGGAGTATGGAAATTAAACAGCCACTAACGAACACTTAATCTCCTCACATAGCCCACTCTTCATCGCTAAAGGTTTCCATTTCTTGAACTGCCCGCTCAGCAAGCCTTTGAACTTCGGCAAGCCCACTCAGCTCCTCAACAAACTTTGGGTCATCAAGCGCTCTTTTAACAAATCCCCAGCCATCCTCTTTGTAGGCATCTACAACGGGCTGTGAGCATGCAGAGCAATACTCGTAAGCCGGGGCATGAAGTTTCAATGTTTCGTGAGTAGAGAGGAACCCTCTGAGTTGGTGCGGAAGCCCGCCAAGAACGGTCTTCTCTTCAATCCCAGCAAGACCACGGTCCTTATGTTGAAGCAAGGATACCATGAGCTCTACCCCTAGAGAAGCTGCCAGAAGCGCAACTCCGGGCCGAGTCACAGTGCACATCTGGTCAAGGGTACGATCTGTAAGGCTGTCACTTGGGGCAACAACATCGTTGCAGAAGTAACAGCCGAGGTTTCCCTGAACCCCATGCCTCATCACCAAATACGAGTCGAAGCCCAACGCGCAGTTGATCACGATCTTGCCCTTCACGTTACCTATGACTGTTGGAAGCCATCTCGTTTCACGTGAGTCAGTTAGTAAAAAGATGGTATCATGGTCCCCAATGAGCTTGTCCAGTTTTGCCAGGTCATTTCGCTGCTGAGCTTCATTAGTGACCGGATGTCCTGCCATCGGTATCTCCAGCTCCACACCAGTGGCATGTGCCAGTGGAAAGATCAATTTCAGGGCCTCAGCTGCACACACAGCCTTCGGCTTACCAACATCTGAAAAGTTGAACAACGGCTGACGTACGGGATTCGAGAATGACACTTTGCCATTGTCAACCATTGTAATGTGACGTACGCCCCACCCCAGTAGTGCTCTGGAAACATAACTCCCCAAGGTACCAGACCCTAGTATCAACACTTTTGTGTCTTTGACAACCTCAAGATCAATCTCGGGAGCAACTCTCCATTTCATCAACTTGAGATTCAAATCCACAGACTGCTCACTGAGCTGTATTGGATCGATGAGTGCTCCTAGATCAGCCAGTTTGGGACCTAGTTTACCCTGTGATGTACGTTCCCAGCCGGTTGTCTTTGTGTCTGGCGATTTGAGTAAAAGTTGCAGGGAGAACGATTCACCCGTGATTCTGTAAATGTCCACTGTAACCTGTGTATATCCATGGGATGATAAAAGAGAGAGGAAGTTGTGCAATTGCTTAGAGGGTCTATCAGGAATCAGACATGAGTCTATGAAACCGACATGGATAGACGAACCTCTAGTAAGCTCAATCAACGGATGAACTCCGTTGTCGAGGATGAAATGCCCTCGTTGTTTTGAATCACTGTTATGAACCCATTGAACGACCTTGTTGTCGACTTCGGTGATGATGCTCTTCTTTAACACTTCCCAGGTGGCTGCCACAGTTGGGAATGCAAACCAGTAGAAAAATTTGAACTTCTTCAGGTCAGCAAAGCTGACTACCTCGAACCTGTTAAGCAGTGATGGATCGGCAAGCGCCTGGTCCAACATCAGCTCTTTGAGCTCGTCTCCACATTCTTTTAAATATTTTGCCTTATCGAGCCTTTTGAAGTCCTCCACGGTGTTGAAGTTGACAATTCGGCCAGGGACTTCCAGCACGGTGCCCCCGGGATAGAATGAGTCCCCACCAAAGCTCGAACTGGAGACAGACACTGCTGGATTCTCGCCTTGGGGGATGCTGGCGATGTTCACTACCCCGGTTATCTGTTGCTTCGACTGATCCAGCTTGAATTTGTCCAGTTTAAGCCGGGAAAGTCGCTGGAAGAAGCTAGCATCAGCGAATGACTGCACAGGAGATACTTTGAGGTCCATCGTAGCACTATATCTACGGATTGACTATCCAGTATTTCAGATAACAGTGTTCTCCCCACATGAAGTGGCGAACAAATTCGCGGGCTACCACCATCACCTACGTCAGCCTACAGAACATTATGGTGCGGGGGGCAAATGACATTAACATGACTTAGTGGGACATGGAAGAGAGGAAACATCACTCCAGGGTCATATCGTCCAACTCGTCCAAGAGTTCGTCGATATCCACAGCTGGAGCATCGTCATCGTCATCTTCGTCCATCTCCATGGCCTCTTCGGGTCTCGGCAGGTTGCTATCCTTGTAAAGGTGGATAGCCTGTCTGAGCTCCTGGTCATCCTCCAATTCTTGTAAGAAGAGCTCGTAATCTTTCTCTGCACGTTCCTGCTCCTGTCTTGCAGCACGGGATTCGTCGTTTGCAACAATGTCGGCGTGCTCCTTGGCCATACGCTTGAGCTTCCAGTTTCTGCCCTTTCTCGACTTTCTCTCGTAGTGTTTCTTCACGAGAATGACGTCGGGAAGGTTGTCCTGATCCAGCTCATCCCAGAGGTCAGAGTTATAGTTGGAGTTCGTGGTGTAATAGCCCATGGCAGAATCTCCGGGGTGTAGAATTCCACCAAGGTGCGATCTCACAAAGAACTCTCTGTCATTGGAGCCCATGTCTGCAGCACGTGCCACTGTGATATCAGCAAGGACATGTTTACCTTTTACGACTCCTGTAGGTTCAACATCGAGAACGATGAATTCAACGAGCTGAGAAACTTCAGCCAACGAATCGAAAGGCTTCTTCCAATAGAGAGAAGGATTCAGATCTCCAGTCTGCAGAGTGTTGACATCCATGAATTGGAGTGTGTTGGAAATCTTGGAGCAGAGCACAATTCTGGAGATGTTACCCATAGACTGTGCAATGCGCTTAGGCAACACCACAAGATCATCCCTACAAATCGGAACGATCTCGACGGAGAATGTGAACTTGTAGGTACTCGATCCGGTATGCGTGTCCTGAGACACCAATTCCTTCGAGTCCTTTGATTTAATCGGCGTAACGGAGCCCAAGAAATCAATCATCTTGATGGCATGCGATCTGTTGCCATAGAAAAAGTCCAAGCCGTCTTTCGACTCCTGGATCGAGATTGTGTCAACATGTGCATTGTGTCTGAGGATCAACTGCTCGAGGTACAAGAAGGTTCTTTTGTGGGCTACCTTCTGTCTGATCTGCACTGCAGCTCTCCATGTGTTCACCGTGTACGATCTGGCGCAGTCTGCACACTGCATTGCAACCACTACGTACTCAACTTCAAAGCTCTGCTGAATGATGGTGTTGGCCATGGCTTCACCTTGAACGGTGAGCTTCACCTTCACTCGACGGGAGTGCGGCTCCGTCCAAACGAAGGAGGCGTCGATGAGTCTAACCTTATTGAGACCCTTCAATCTGCGCAGACAAAGGGCAAGCAGCTCACGGGATTCGAGCTCTGCACGGATCCACTGACCTGGAGGCTGCAAGAAGCGCTCACAGTTTCTGCAAAAGGAGAGATTTGCCTCACGAGGGATACCTTCAGTAATATCCACAGTCAGCTTGATACAGTCGTAACACATCACAAGTCCAGAAGAACCATCCATAGGAACACCACAGTTGCAACATAGCACTGTGGCGGCATGGTCATGCACATGAGAGTGGTCAAGGGGCGCGTACGACATGGCTATGGCGGGAGCATATTCGGCTTTAATAATGCGGTGAAGTTTTTTTTGATTAGGCGATGAGGTGTTACGTAATCTTGAATCTTACATATCACGTGACCATGATGGTGAAACGGTGGCTGCGGGCTGGGATCCAACAGTGCTGGTTCTATCATTAAGTGCGAGGCTTTGGAAAGGCACTGGTAAGCTGGTGATAACGGTGCTACAGTCACGTTGCTGGTCATCTTTCTCACTGGGTTACTGGGCAGATGGGTGTGTTATCCTTCTTCAGCGATAATGACGGTGTCCCCATCACAACATCGCTGCCCAGGGATTGCCTACAGGCTGAGCGCACTGTGCTCCTATTGTCCAAGACTGGTGCGCTCCTTTGCCTGATGAGCTTTGCCGTTGTGATGGACTTCCGACTGAATACTTCAGGAGAAGAGGATGTGCCCGAAGGTCATTTCAACAGACATGTCTTCTCCCTTGTGCTTGGGGCCCTGTTCTTTGTGCTCGCTATGGGGGCACTGATCCTGGGGACTTACAACTATTTCCACAGCATACGGCTGTACCTAACCGAGCATCGACGCACGGGGAGAAAGTTGCCCGTGAACATCTTTGTGGGGGTTCTGGTGCTAACGCTTCTGAGTCTGAACGTCGCGTTGCTGGTCGACATATGGTGATACCTCTAACTGGTAACCAGTCTTTGTTTCCTTTGTAACTGCTGTAGACCATATGTGTTCATTCTGGAATGAGATGGGATGGCACTTCCCACCAGTGCTTAAATTGTGACGATGGACAGAAATACTCAGGATTCTCTGGCTGGTTTGGGGAGTAAAGACCATCAGCCCTCAGTCTTGAGAGAAGATACACCACACTGTAACCTGTCGCAGTCCACCCATGACTCACAAAAACACCCCACCAGCAGCTAATCATCCAAAGCACTGCGCTCTCCTGGCTTCGCAGGGCTTCAGCAGGCCCTGCCGCGAATAAAAATCTCTCCTGTGACCATGGGCCAAAACAACGCATCAACAGTCCCCCAAGCTAGAAGCCAGCACCACACCGTGAAACATGAGAAAGTGCAAGAGTTGCGGTTGTACGGACTTCACCCGTGATATACACAGTGCCTCCGGTGACCTGGCCTGCTCAAAGTGTGGTCGAGTCTTTGAAGACGCGCCTATCGTTTCGGAGTTGACATTTGGTGAAACGTCTAATGGAGCCGCTGTGGTGCAAGGATCCTTCGTCGGTGCCGACCAGGCACACGCCACCTTCGCCCAGGGTCCTCGTGGTAACTCCATGGACTCCCGAGCAAAGACGCTGGCAAGCGCAAAGCGGAAGATCCGTGCAGTCTCAAACGCTCTCAGAATCCCAGACTACGTTGGAGACGCCGCGTACCAGTGGTTCTCCTTGGCTCTTGCCAACAACTTTGTCAAAGGAAGACGCTCCCAGAATGTGATTGCAGCGTGTCTTTACATTGCTTGTCGTAAGGAGAAGACGCACCACATGCTTATTGACTTCTCCGCAAGACTACAAATCTCCGTGTTCTCCGTGGGCGCCACGTTCCTCAAGATGGTGAAGCTCCTACATATAACCTCTCTCCCGCTTGCTGACCCATCGCTATTTATCCAACATTTCGCTGAGAAGCTGGAGTTTGGTGACGACAAGGTGAAGATTGTGAGAGATGCGGTACGGCTGGCCCAGAGAATGAGTGATGACTGGATACACGAAGGGAGAAGGCCGGCTGGAGTTGCCGGTGCTTGCCTTCTTCTCGCTGCCAGAATGAGTAATCACAGAAGAACTCATGCCGAGATTGTGGCTGTGGCACATGTCGGTGAGGATACCTTACAGAGACGTTTAAACGAATTCAGAGAGACGCACGCTGCCAAGTTAACAGTGAAGGAGTTTAGAGAGGACAAAATCGTTCCTGCCTCGAATCCACCCTCTTTCAAACGCAATCGAGAGAAAGAATCAGAACTGATTATTGAGTTAAGAAACGGTGAGAGGGATGATCTGACCGATTTGAAGGATTTAGAAGATTCCAGTGAGTTGAAGTTGCTGATAGGGAACATTGATTTGAATTCTGCAGAAATCCTCGACCAGCTCGAACGAGTCAAGAGAAGGCAGAAACAGGACAACAGCAGGCTTGTGGCTACGAATAATATTAAGCTCGATAGAGTGGACAACAATAACGATCCCGATAACGCGAAAGAAATAGCCCACAGCGACAACGAAGAACTGGAAGACCCCGACAGACCAAGAAACCTGGATAAGCTTCCGACGACAACAGAGGTGCTAGGCAAAGTCTCATCAGCACCAGAAAATTTTGACGACATTGACGACTCAGAAATCGACAGCTTCTTGCTAACGGAGGAAGAGTCCAAGCTCAAGGAACGCGTATGGACGGGGCTAAACGAGGAGTTCCTTCTAGACCAAGAACAAAAGCGATTGAAAGCTGAAGCTGACGAGATCTCTGGCCATCAACAGCCACGAAAGAGGAAGGCTATCAAATCGGAGAAGGATGCACTGGGTGACGCTGAAAACGAGGGGCTTCAGGGTGCTTTGAGGGTTATTGGCGAGGCTTCTACCGCGTCCATGGCCGCAAGAAACATGCTTTCAAAGAAGGCACAGTCGAAGAAGATCAATTACATGGCGCTGAACAACTTGTTTGAGGATGAATGAATATCCCCTTGGATTGATGGATTTTTTTCCCGCGTAGTGTCTCAAAGGTTACCCGCTGCATCCACCTAAAAAAAACTTCTGCGAAGCTCATCTCTCTCTTTAAGATAGGCTCCGATACAATACAGATTCTCCAGACCAGACCAAGATGGTGAAGAAAAGAGGAGCAGCCATCC
Organism: Williopsis maclurae; assembly: GCA_003708355.3. Taxonomy (NCBI): domain Eukaryota; kingdom Fungi; phylum Ascomycota; class Saccharomycetes; order Phaffomycetales; family Wickerhamomycetaceae; genus Williopsis; species Williopsis maclurae. The sequence continues at coordinate 357,284 of PPNZ03000001.1, forward strand.
TGCCTCACAACATTATCCTGTTACAAAACCTTGTGAAGCGTGATCCACAGTCGTACCGCGAGGAATTTCTGCAACAATACGCTCACTATGAATCTTTAAGGGACTTATTCATCGCTAACCCTGGCGCTCAGGACAGTGCAGAGCTTGCAGAGCTCATCAGCTTCGTTACCGCAGTTTGCAGCTGTTTCCCAAAGGAAACAGCCAACTTCCCAGACGAGCTGAAAACCCTGCTCACGAAGAATCATAGAGAGCTTGGACCAGAGATCAGAGAGAAGATCATCCAGTGTTTGGTAATGTTGAGAAATAAGGACGTGATCACCGCTGAAGCTTTGATACAGACAATCTTCCCTCTCCTCTCTCTCTATTCCGGATCCTCCAACCTGCATGGCCAACACTCCAAGCAGCTGCGTCACCAGGTTTACTCCACACTCATCACCCTGCTCAAGTCGGTCAATACCGGAGCCAAAAACCAGAAACTGAACCGCTTGACGCAGGCCTTACTGTTCAACTTGCTCGAGCAGAAGGATGCACAGGGATTATGGGCAACTAAGCTCACCAGAGAGCTCTGGAGAAGAGGTATTTGGGACGACTCCCGTACTGTGGAAATCATGACTCAGGCAACACTGCATCCTGAGACAAAAGTGGCATACTCTGGTGTCAAGTTCTTCCTTGGTGCCGACAAGGAAAGAGAGGAGAACTTTGAGGAAGATTCCGACGACGACGAAATTGACATATTTGGCATGAAGCACAAGATGGGAATAAATAAGAAGTCCGGTAAGAGTAAGAAGAAGTTGGAAAATGCTATGAAGGCGGTGAAGAAGAAGGCATCTACAAAGCACTCAGCTACGTACCTGAACTTCTCTGCCATCCACCTGCTCCGTGACCCACAGGGTTTTGCCGAGCAGCTCTTTGACACACACATGAACGGTAAAAACTCCAACAAGTTCAACCTCGAACAAAAGATTGCATTGATGAATCTTATCTCCAGACTTATAGGTACCCACAAGCTCACGGTTTTGGGTATATACTCTTTCTTTTTGAAATACTTGACTCCAAAGCAAAGAGATGTGACACAGATCATGGCTGCAACTGCACAAGCTTCGCATGACCTTGTTCCACCAGAGTTTATCAGTGTAATGATCAGAAAGATCGCTGACGAGTTCGTATCTGACGGTGTCGCTCCACAAGTTGCAGCTGCCGGTATCAACACGATCAGAGAGATTCTTTCGAGAAACTCATTGGCCATTGATGAGACATTGTTGCAAGATTTGGCCGAGTATAAGGGCTCTAAGGCAAAGGCTGTCAATATTGCTGCGAAATCTTTGATTTCTCTCTATAGAGAGGTTGCCCCAGAGATGCTCAAGCGTAAGGATCGTGGTAAGGTTGCCACGATGGAAATTAGCGCTGGTGAGAAACGTGGCCTGCCACAGTTTGGTGCAGACAGCAATGTCTCTGGTATTCCAGGTATTGAATTGCTGGCACAATGGAGAGACGAGCAAGGTCTTGAAGCTGGTGATGACGAGGATGATGAAGCTGCTTGGGCAGTGGACTCTGATGCTGAATCTGAAGATATCGAAGGTGACTGGGTTACCGTCGAATCTGACAAGGAATATGACGTGAGTGACTCCGAAGATGAAGCGGAGAAGAAGCCTGAAGTTGAGGACGACGATGATGGAGATTCTGACCTTGACCTGTCCGATGACGAAAAAGTCGAGGATGGTACCAACTTGGAAACCAAGAAGGAGGAGATAATCAAGAAGGTATCCGCCGTGAACGCTGACGCAGCTTTCAGAGAGCTAGCTGGTACCCGCATTTTAACTCCAGCCGATTTCCAAAAGATCGAGGAATTGAGAACTAAGGCTGGGTTGGAAAAGATCATGGGCACTAAGAGAACAAGAAATGAAGATGAGGTTGATTCCTCGTCTCTCGTAGGTCCAGTGAAGTACAAGCAGCTACGTGAGGAGAGAATTGCACAGGCCCAGGAGGGACGCGAGGACAGAGAGAAGTTCGGTTCGCGTAGAGGTAAGAATGACACTCCACACTCTACCACGAATAGAGAGAAGGAGAGAAAGAAGAATTTCGTGATGATGATTCACAAGAGAGATGTTCAGGGTAAGGCTAAGAAGTCGTTGCGTGATAAGCAGAAGATTTTAAGAGCACATATCACCAAGCAAAAGAAGAAGGGTCACTAAACGATACACAGTTAAACAGTTTCATGAAAGCATGTTTGTAGCATCTATTTTTTTGACCTCTTTGAAGATGGCTTGGCCGGCTTTTCATCACCTTGCTTTCTCTTCTGATTTTTCTTTCTCTCTCCAAACCCTTCCTTGTCCATAGCTATAAGGGCCTCCCTCTTTGCGACACTCGTCTGTTGGAGAGAATGTTTGATAACACCATTATCTGTGATCTTCTCATACTTATCCATCTTTTTATTGATTCTGTCCTCAATAGCGAGGATTCTTGTGACATCTTTCTCTGAAACAAACGAGATGGACTCACCACTCCGCCCAGCACGGGCGGTACGACCGACTCTATGCACAAAGTCATCTGCATCTGCCGGTATATCGTAGTTTATAACCAATTCCACCGTAGGAATATCTAACCCTCTAGAGGCGACATCTGTGGCGATGAGAACACGGGCAGCACCGGCCCTAAATCTATGTAGCGAGTTTGTTCTCTCGGCCTGTGGCATCTCAGAGTGTAAAGAAGTCACACGTACTTCGAGGTTTCGGAGAGTTCTTCTGAGGACTTCTGCTGTGTGTGTCCGGTTGACAAAGACAATAGCAGTGCAATCCTTGTTTTCCTCATTCGATAGAACACTGAAGAGGTATGCCTCCTTAACATACGATGGGAGAAACAAGTAGCTGATGAGAAGCTTATCCGGAATAGCCACCTTGTCCACAGTGTCAATCTCATAGAGAAACACAGACGGTTTTCCCTCGCGTGGTACCTGATCCTTCAGGACGCGCACAGAGTCTGTGATTGTCGCTGTGAAGAGAAGTGTCTGTCGTGAACCCGGCGGAGGGAGCGCTTTAAAACATTTCTCCATGTCGCTGGTAAAGCTGGTGCTCAGCAGACGATCGGCTTCATCAAGAACAAGGTACTTCAATCTTCTCAATCCACCGATTGTATCTTCACCACTATGTAGGATGTGATCTGCCAATCTCCCGGGCGTTGCGATGATGAAATGCGGCCTGTTCTTCAGCTGGATCGCCTGCGAGACCATATCCTCACCACCAACAACGACAGCAATTTTGATATTGGCAGTAGCACCAAGTGCAGCGAACTGCTCTGCAATTTGCATGGCAAGCTCTCTGGTTGGGGTGAGTACAAGCCCGAATGGTCCTATTGGGTCTTCAGACCATTGGGTGAGCATCGGAGCAGCAAACGCAATGGTCTTACCAGAACCAGTCTTAGCACCACCAATACAATCATGACCTGGGCGTTAGTATTTGAGCGACAATCAGACAGAAGGTACACACCAGCTAGGATCCGAGGGATACAAGCCCTCTGGACGCCCGTAGGGCTATATATTTTCATGGCATTCAGTGCCTCAGAGAGCCATTTTGAGACACCCAGTTTCAGGAATTCTGACATATTGGACAAAACACAGACGCTATGACGCACTATTCGAGCTAGCGATGTCCAATACGTAGAACGGTGGTCACTGTTTCCAATACGTCCTGGTGAATTAAATTTTCGAGCCCACCGATCAGGGTGCGATGACTTACGTAAGCTGACACAAATCATCTCTCCCACCGGGTAACCTTTTATATTTGCCTAGCGTAAATACTGCGCTCTAATATTGTTCACAATCTGCTGTTGCTCTGCTGGGAGTCCACTAATCACCGATGGGTCCAGTTGGAGCACCTGTGATATGGTAGTAGCCTCATGAGGAGGGAGAGCGGCCAGTTTAGCCGCAGCGTGTGGTGGAACTCCGGGCCATCTTGGATCAGGCTGCGGTTGATGAGACTGCTGTGGGATATTATAAGACCGTTGCTGCTGGACGGGCTGTGAGTGGTTGGATATTGGTGTAGCACCCTTTGGGTTAGTTAGCTGCAGAGCAGCAGTCAGCACATTGGCATCCACTAGACCCATGAGTAACAAAGCTTGGAGTGCGGCCACTGGAAGTTCATCAGACATTTGAAACACTTGTTGTGCAGCAGCCGGGTTAACTTTAACGAGCGACTTTATCGTGGCTATGAGTTGGATCATTTGTGGAGGGTTCAACGCCTGTAAGTTTTCGGCAATCTTATCTTCCATGGAGAAGGCTGAGGGATTGAACGCAGGTAAAAACTGCGACGCTTTAGTCAAAATCTCGGGCATTGGGACCTCCGCTTTGACAATAAGGGGCTGTTGCTGCTGTTGCGTTGGATGTGAATGTGGTGCCACCTGGACCTGCTGTTGTTGAGACTGTTGTCCCTGCTTCATTGGAACAGCTTGTAACATCTGTGGTGGGATGGTGACATAGAAGGGCAGGAAGTCTCTATTCAAGTGCAACACTGGCTTGATCCTATTCTGGTCCTTCGATGCCTCTTTAGATATTTCCACCTTCAGCTTCTTACTAGGCCCCAGCAGAATTTGAGATAACAGATCCTGCGCTGCTTGGGCCTCAGAGGCATCGCTATACTCCACAAAGACATAATTCTTCGAGCGACCCGATTGGTCGATGCGGCATCTGATATCTACAACCTTCCCGGATCCTGCAACAACACTTTCAATGATCTTTTCGTTCCAGTCCTTTGGAATGTTGCCTAGATAAATGACCCGCGACTCTCCACTGTCGTGCCCATGACCTTGGTTATAGCGATCGTTTGCGTGGGAGTTGTGTGAGTTGAAATCTGTTCTTTGGCGCTTTTCGGGAAGATCACCACCACGATTGCGGATCGAATACCCATTACGTGACATGGCTTAGTTGAGCTAGTGCTGTGCTTGTCAGGTGGGTTGTTGTTCTCTATGAGCAAGTTCAACATGGACGAACCAGAAATTTTGAAAGCAGATCGCGAAAGGGGTGCCAGTCCTCTGCCACCAGGGCTTCAAGTTCGAAAAACACATTGTATGTAGCGTCTCTAGCGCATCAAAACCAACCTAGATCCGAGAGGGCGTCTGGGAGTTCCACTGGCCTCGAGCATCTCCAATGTTCACTGGCTCACCGCATCCAGAAGTCTGCAGTGTAGTGTAAGACACATGGGCGGGTCATACCGTCATTGCAGTAGGATGGCCTTGTATTTTCGGCGCACGTTGATGCTACATCTTACAAACTGACTGTGCTGAGCATCTTTTTTTGGTGAGATTAGTCTATAACGAGCCATAGACTCCGTTATTGTAGTTTTCTTTCAGCTGGAGAATCTGCGTTCTCTGATCCTCAGGGAGAGCGCTCAACTCGGCATCAGACAGGGCAATCACCTGTTTTATCAGAGCCAGTTGATCACTGCTCAGCTCCTCCGTTGGCTCTTGCGCTGGTTCCTGCGCTGGTTCTGGAGCTGGATGCTTAAGCAGTATCGGGGCGATGGCTTGTGCATCCACCGTTTTAGTCTGCAATAACGCCTCCACAATGGCATAGCTGAGTTGAGGACACTGTGCCAAAAGGTTCTCTAAAAGTACAGGATTTCTTAGGGCCATCTTCTTTGCATCAACGACGATTTGCGCCACACGAGTCTTATCCAGTCCATTAACAACATTGGAAATAGCATCTGAGTAGGTTTGCCCAGGGTGGAGTTGTGTTCCAGCAGGTAATGGGGGCAGCGTATCCTCCGTCTTTCCCTTGATCATGCTATTTGCACCAGCACTTGATATCGTGTTCTCGCGACTGAAATCACATCGCAGTTGTCTGTTACCAATGGAGTAGTTGTTCAGGTTTCTCACGGCAGACGCAGCAGTCTCGACGTCGGAATACTCCACAAACGCATAGCCCTTGGATCTCCCGGTCTCTTTGTCGAACATCATCTCAAGATTCACGACAGGGCCAATGGACTTGGCAATGTCCATGATTTGCTCCTCTGTCTGATCATATGGAATAGATCCAATGTATATGATTCTTCCAGGTGCCTTATCTGACATGTTACGCAGAGAGAGAGGGCTATAGTGGACAGAACAGCGTTGACAGCTTCAACACTTCCGATGCTTATGAAGGCCCCAGCTGTGCCTCCGGCCCAAAGTTTTCGCGGCTGGAAGTTACTTAAGGATGACGTAAGCAAATGTTTGATGTCTGGATGTCCAAATTCCTGCGAAAATATCGCAGGCGTCAACTCCAGGCCTTGGCAGGCCAACGTCACACAAGGTTTTTAACAGAGACCGGGAGAGGCGAGAGCGACTGGGCATTGGTAGAAACCACTTCATCATCCAACTCCATTGCGACCTTAGACCGTGTAAAAAAACCTGTTCTTGCGTAAATCTAGACCTTCCTGGACCGAACAATGGATGCCAAAGATATAAAGGTCCACATTACCCACCTGGATAGGGCTAAGGATGACAGAACCGTTCTTGAGATCCTGAACACACTCAAGCGTGACATCAAACCTACAGAGAAGCTACTAAGAGTGAGTTGATTGGCAGCATATATGTGGCGCGGCGTTTTGACTAACCGTGAACCAGGAAACCAAAGTGGGTATCGCAGTAAACAAACACAAGACATCTGAGAACAAGGAGATTGCTCAACTAGTGACCAAGATCATCAAGTACTGGAGAGATGAGGTGTCCAAGGAGAAGAAATCAAAAGCCACCACAGTAAACAAGGCGGCTCCTGGCCCAAGCGCCGTCTCCGAGCCAAAGATGGAGAAGAAGTTCATTGCAGACCAGCCTCGTAACGATAAGAACGATGGGGTTAACACGATGCTATATGAGAACAAGACGAGAAGCAACTGTGTCCGGGTGCTCTACAACTCGCTCTGTTTTGACTCCGAGCATCCTCCTCATGCTGTCCTAGCGGTTGCAAAAGATATCGAGAGCCAGGTATTCAAAGCTGAAAAGATGGACACGTCTTCCAAGTATGCACAGAGACTGAGAACAATCACGTCAAACATAAGACAAAAGAACAACCCGGAATTGAGAGAAAGAATCATCAATGGGGAGCTTCCTGCATCGCAGTTGATCAACATGTCTGTCAAAGATCTGGCACCAGAGTCCCTGAAAAAGGAGCTGGAGGAGATCAAACGTAGGAACCTGTACAATGCTCAAGGAGCTACGCAAGAAAGAGCGGTGACGGATAGATTCACATGTGGAAAGTGTAAAGAGAAGAAGGTGAGTTATTACCAATTGCAAACAAGATCCGCCGATGAACCTCTCACCACTTTCTGTACGTGCGAGAACTGTGGCAATAGATGGAAGTTCTCATAGCTCTGAGAAAATTAAATGTGCTATACCAGGTTGGTAACTGACGTAGCAAAGTATTCCGAGTTTGCTTGTCAACTTTGTCGTATATCACGATCAAGAGGTTAAGATGCGCGGACGGAAAAATGTAACTTTGTGTCATGAAACCACCATCGAAATATGTTGAGAAGGTTGGCCATTGGGAGACCACTGAGCTTTGTAAGACCGCTGAGAGCGCCCACATTTGTCTCATTACAGCGAGGATATGCGTCTGAGAACCACCAAATGAACCCAAAGATTGTGGAGCTGATATACAAGATGCAATCAACGCCATCGGTGATGGAGGCAATCACCGATTTCGAAAGAATTGTGAGAGCCAAAGGGGTCGAAGACACCGGAAGGATGGAGAAGTTTGTCGAGATGATGAAGGATAAAGAAGTTGAAAATGCCTTGCGTAAATGTGAGTTGGCGGCGTCCTGGAGAAAGGGGACTTACTAACGATATCAAGTGATTGTGGAAATGGAGAAAGCCGGCATCAAAATCACTCCTGAGGTGTGAGTTACTCAACGTCCATTTTGTCCTGTACTAACCATACGAGTGTTGGTCCAATCTTGAGATCTTTGGCTTAAGAGTAAGCGAAAGGGTCTAACACTCACCAACACTACACACAACCAGTACCATTTCAAAGTCCATATATCACTATAACACAGTTCATCAATCATTTTGAACCCATTCCAATAGAGTCCAAACCAACTTTTCAGAAACCCACCACCGTTGCCACCAGTATAAATCACTCGTTGTGGCTCCAAGAAATAACTTCTCCGCTATGAGCGCAAAATGTCGCTGGAAATCAATGTTTTGCGCTGCAAGCAACCATATGAGAACTATGAGAAGTATTGAGTTCAAATAAGGTAGCATACTGGACCATTTAGTCGTGAGTGTGCATAGAGAGTCCCATATGCTTATCCTGATCACATTGTCCCTGCTCTGCTTGGGCCTTGGCCGGGTTGGTAAGCTCTTGATAGATTCATCGATGTATGTAGAGAGCTTGGTGAACTCGGGTTCAAGTAGTTTGTTGCTCAGGTTCAAAGGGGACCCCAGAGTCGATGTGACCTCCACGGTCTTCAAGCCAGCTTTGGTGGTGAGATATTCGACAAAGTCTAGCTGCAGCAAATCGCTGAGGAACTCGAGAAAGATGGACTTCTCGACGCACAGATCAGGATACCTCGATATGAAGAGCTTTACAGTGCCCCACTGCTGGTCGCCGATGAGGATGTCAAACTTGGCCTCCACAAGCTCGAGGAATTGACGGAGCTGTGAGGAGGAAATGTAGCTCTTTCCGCGGTTGATATGCTGGAGAACATCCTGAACCCTTGACCGCACTGTCAGCAGGTCCATATGGTACTATGCGGGGTTTGTGTCTCGTGTGTTTCCTGTTGTTTACTTTTCGGAGCAGCTGCAGCGCATGTTCTAAGCGCGAAATGCGCGGAAATTCGAGGATACTGCGCGCGCACAGGGCAGCTGCAAATTAAGCGACCAGACATCGGCACTTATAGTGCGACGTCTACGTCTACTTATCTGCTGCAATAATATAATTATATTCACCGCGAGGCCGATCAGTACGTGTACTGGTGTCGACATAATTTAACTCTAATAATTTAATTTGCATAAAATTGGCCAAGAAAAAAAAAAAATAAGAATGACACGGACAGGAATTGAACCTGCAACCCTTCGATTGCACTGTCAAATTTCCAACTGGAGTCGAAAGCTCTACCATTGAGCCACCGCATCATCTTGAAAGTATTACGAAACGGCTCATTTCCGGACAGTGCCAGATAGAGTTCTCCAAAATAGGTGAATTTTCCAAATTTCACTAATATGAAGGTATACTAGTGACACACGCTCTCAGTTCAGTGATGTTAACATGTCTTATTGTACATAAATTGCTCTACTGATAAAATATAGTTTACTGACCATGTTTGCACGCAAAGTCACGTGACCACAATCATCATCCCACTGAGATATTGCAGGAGAGCCACGAGAGAGGATTCGCACAAGTGCTTGATGGCCTCTTTGAGACCCTGGGTAGTCTAGAGCTCATGGATATTGCACTACCGATAAGGTCCTTCATTCCTCTGTATAAGGCTGCTAAACTCTGTACTAACCTCCCAATGTGTGGTCTCTGTGGCCAGTGCATAGCAAATGAGGTTGCCGCACGTGCGAGTGGCACAATCATATAGCGTTCTTCAAAAAAGGGTTGTAAAATTTCCGCAGAGTTTATCTATGCACACTCTGCGGCGCGTTAATTCACGATGACCAGAGACAGAGACTCAAAGATCCCGGAGCTAAACGAGAGCATACTTGAGCTCATCGGCAACACGCCGCTGGTGAGACTGAACAAGGTACCGCAGTCCTTGGGGATCAAACCACAGGTGCTCGCCAAAGTGGAGTCTTTCAATGCTGGTGGAAGCATCAAGGACAGAATCGCCTTGAGAATGGTTGAGGAAGCAGAGAAGGAGGGCCGTATCAAGCCAGGATATTGCCTGTGTGAGCCAACGTCCGGAAACACAGGTATCGGCCTGGCCTTGATTGGTGCTGTGAAGGGATACAGAGTAATCATCACCTTGCCAGAGAAAATGTCCAATGAGAAGGTGTCCGTGTTGAAGGCTCTCGGCGCTGAGATCATCAGAACTCCAAACGAGGCTGCATTCGACTCTCCAGAATCTCACATTGGTGTTGCAAAGAGATTAGAAAAGGAGATCAAAAACTGTGTCATCTTGGACCAATACGCAAACGTCAACAACCCAGATGCTCATTACTACACCACAGGGTACGAAATCTGGAAGCAGTCGGGTGGTAAGATCACTGCTCTCGTGGCTGGCGCTGGAACTGGTGGTACCATCACCGGTATTTCCAAATACTTGAAGGAGCAGGACCCTTCAATCACAATCGTTGCTGCTGACCCTGTTGGTTCCATCCTTGCTGTTCCTGAGCAGTTGAATGAGACCGATGTCTCACAATACAAGGTTGAAGGTATTGGTTATGACTTTATCCCAGATGTGCTGAAAAGAGAGAAAGTGGACAAGTGGTACAAGACAGAGGACCAAGAGTCTTTCACTCTGGCTAGAAGAATCATCTCTGAGGAAGGTATTCTTGTTGGTGGGTCATCGGGATCTGCCATGGCTGGTGTTGTGAAGTACTGCAAGGAGCACCCAGAGCTCACCGAGGAGGACACCATCGTTGTGGTGTTCCCAGATTCCATTAGATCCTACTTGACCAAGTTTGCCGACAACGAATGGATGAAGTCCAACGGATTTGAGATTGAGTCTGCAACAAAGAAGGATTTGTCCTCTGAGACCATTGCATCTCTGAACTTAAAGCCAGTGATCGCCGTCAAGTCAGATGCTAAGGTGCAACAGGTGATCAAGATTCTCAAGGAGAATGGGTTTGACCAGTTGCCAGTGTTGTCGATCAAGAATGAGAAGTTGATCGGTTTGATCACTTTGAGTAAGGTGTTAAAATCTGTCTCTTCCGGATCGGTCTCTCTGAGCGATACGGTGGAACAGATCTTCTTGGATTTCAGAAAGCTGAACAACTTTGACGATGTGAATCTGTTCAACGACAACAAGTCCGCCAAGAAGAAGTTCCAGACGATAACAGCAAAGACGTCACTAAAGGATTTGAACCAGTTCTTTGAGAAGAACGCATGTGCTGTTGTGACGGATGAGGAGTTGAAGCCACTGCATGTTGTGACCAAGGTGGACTTGCTGGACTACTTTGTCGGTGATCTGTAATAATAGATAGTCAATAGTGCATAATGTCCAGTCAGTCTTCCAGTGTAGCATTGTTTTTTATTTGTGGGCACCGGCCCAAACTCCAGAGTCCAGAGTCCACAGTGGTCATGTCACCACACTTTGTCCTCCACCACGAACAACCGCAAAATGCAGATGCGTCCTTCCGCTCTACAGAGATCGTTGGGTTCCGATGGCTGGGGCTTCCCTTTGCGGGCGGTGTCCTGCATCCTGCGATTTGCAGCAGTCGCGCATTCGGATTTTATGCGATCGGCCCGCACTCACGCCAACCAGCCCACCGCAGCGAGCTGAGATCATCACATCATGCGCATGCGTGTCCCCGTGTGCTCCCATATTGGCCATTCTTTCACCTCTTTCGGCCGAGCCAGCCAGCCCGATGGAGCTATATATCTGCTTCGGGCGGGCCCTGGTGCATGAATCCTTGGAGATTACACCTACACCGAGCAATGGATTACTACACACCTTCAACACTCTTCCGCCAAAACGCAATGACCAAGACCAGATCAGCATCTGCACCCCACAGTCCAACGAGAGCTAATGAGAACTGGATGTTTAAAGAGCCACAGAGTGAGATTCTCCACAAAACAGCCACAAACACAACGAACATCGCCTCAAGGTACTGGCACATACCGGATGATGAGCTCTTCCTAACGTCGCTAGCGGCCAACAAGGAGAACCCAGAGCAGATCGCCATCTCTTCCGGGAAGAAAGACTCAAACCTGTTCATCTATGACATGAACTATGAAGGCATGGCATTGACCCACCAACAAACAATCTCCCTGCCATACATCCAGTCTCTTCAATGGCTGAGCTACGACCAAGAGGAGAGTATGCTTCTCACAGGACACAGAAACGGTACCGTGCATATTGTCTCTGTACCGGACTCCAGCTCCGAAGACACCGCCTGCATCATCAAGAGATTCAACCACAAGAAACATTTCAACTCAGAGATATATAGAAACCTTAGGGTGGATAACATTGCAGTCCCCAACTGGATCGCAAACAAGAAGAATTTCATCTCTAGCTGCAACGAAAGTGTCTTCTTGTGGGACATGCAGCATAGATCGGACCTTCCAATACTCAAGGTTCAACATCTGGGTCTCATGAACTTTGACTGTTCACCTTCACAAAACGGAATCATTGCCCTTTGTGGTGAGTTTGGCATAGCCCTGAACGATCTCAGAGTGGATACCCATGCTCCTTCCGTCTTCACCCCCGAGGAACATCTGGGCGTCTCCAACATGATCAAATGGGCTCCATACGATTCGAACGTCCTTGCAGCGTCCCATATAGATGGAACGGTGTATCTATGGGACATAAGGGCACAACAATCGTTTGGTAAGCTTCAAGGTCATAACGACATGGTCACTTGCCTTGAATGGTCGGAGGAGAGCTCTTGTGATGTATACACAGGTGGCAAGGACGGCAGTGTTATTCATTGGAGCTTGGACTTGGAGCAAGATCTCACAGATTGCTGTCTTAGAGATGGACTCGACAGCATCAAGTACCAGGGACAACGATTCCTCACCAACGAAGATGATATCTATGCAACAATGAAGAAAAGACAATGTGGTACATTGATTCCGGCTTCAGAAACTGCCATCGTTGGGATGAGCTCAGTCAATAACATCGTTATGTCGATCGATTCATCCTCTCTACTTGGTCTTCACCATAAGAAACAAGAGGGGTCCTTTATGATGGAGCAAGATACCCCAGAAGCTATCCTTGATGAGCTTCTCCAAGAGCTACCAGAAATGACCACCGATGAGGAGTCCATGTCTGATGACCTAATGGATGAATCAGGGTTGAGCACTCCTATGAACTCACCGGTGAAGGATTGCCTAAGCGGCATTACAAACTTACAGATGGGATCGGTGACGACCCTTGTGGATCCAATGTATTACAAGAACAAACAGGTTGAACGAAGGGTTTCTGGATCAACATTAAACAGTGGTCATGAACGCTGCCTTGATGATGTGGAAGCTGCCTTCACATATGAAAAGATCCAGCCACTTGGCATACTTGCAAGACGAGAACTTCAACAGATGACCTACATCTAAACTTAAAAACAAAAACAGAAATATGCATAATGAATACCCAATGTGTTGTAGTGGCCGTGAAGGTGTGTGGACAGACAACATAACCATGAATTAAAAGCGTTCATCGATAGAGTACACAACATTAGGTTGGCCTTTAAAAACCCCATTAGGAGCAGCAACAGAGCTTGGCGAGTAATCCCTTGCTTGAGGTTTCAGTCCTCAAGTCATGTTGCTCAGACATCAGATTCTGTTGTGGATCACTCACCTTGTTTGAGTTCAGAGCATACTGAGATGAGTTCAGCAAATATTTCCCTTGGCCCAATTTTGGAGTCTTAGATCTCGAGTTGTTTAAAGACTGGACCTTCTGCTTCAAGTTTTGCGGTGGAACATTGGTTGGCTGCTGCTGAGTGGATAGCTGTCCGTTGTTTCTTGGTGTTGGATTGCCGTAGCCATGAAGATTTGGTTTCTTGTTGATTTGCGAGTCCCAGCCTCTGCCACCATTTAGGGCCATCCAGTCATAGTAACCATCCTCCACTTCTTGTACTTCCTCCAACGCAAGGTCCATGAGAGATCTGAGATAGTCATAATCTGGTTCCTCCTCAAACTTGAGATTTCTCACATACGACAAGTAGTCGCCAAACTGTGCAGGTAGTCCTTCACAAAGCTCTGACACTGGTGTTGATTTCTTCTTCTGACCGATCTTTTCGTATTTTTGCTTGTTGGTTGGAGCCTTCAGTCCTTGCCATGGCAATGATCCTCTCAAGAAATACAGGAATACATGGCCCAAACTCTCCAAGTCATCTCTTCTCGACTGTTCTCTGCCCAAGTGAGTGTTGATCGACATGTATCTTGCCGTTCCACTCAGCGACTTGCGCTCTCTATACGGTATATGCTGTTTAGTCTTTGGGTCTCTGTAGTACTTTGCCATACCGAAGTCCACGATATGGACAGTGTTGGCCGTGGCAGTGCTCGGTCTGCCAATCAAGAAGTTGTCTGGTTTGATGTCTCTGAATATCAAGTCTTTGTCCTGGATGGCTTGGACGCGTGTGATCATCTGCTTTGCCATCTGAGCCACTGTCTTCACAGTAAACTTACGGCCGCACCAGTCAAACAAGTCCTCCAACGAGGGTCCTAGAAGGTCAATCACCAATATGTTGTGGAGCCCTTCCTGACCAAAATAGTAGGCCCTTGGGATGCCAAAGGAGCCAGCAAGGATCCTGTAAGCTCTGTACTCATCTCTCAACTGTGGAGTTTCGCTTCTTCTCGGCTCGAACTTGATGGCCACCTGCTGGTTGTTCAGGAGGTTGACACCTTCAAAGATGATACCAAAGGAGCCTTCGCCAATCTTCTTTCCAACTTTGTAGTGGATGCCAATCACGTTGGCATTCTGCGTTTGTGACGACATTCTTGGGGAAGGACTGGTAAGTCTGAGGGGAGAAAAATGCACGAAAACTCTTTCGTTAAGATGTCAGCCAGCCGTATCCTAGGGTGGGCTCAGCAGGGTCGTCTCCTTAGTACTGTGGGGTCCACTCAACCACGTCCCAGTCAGCGCCGAAGGTTTCTTTTTTTTTTCCCCTTTTGTTTATGATCAGTGCAAAGCAACACAAAATTACTTGTCAATTCCAACATGGGGGAGTGGGCTCAAATTCTCGACACAGGAAAAACGGCTGGGAATTGCCCCAAACAGGAAATACCTAAATAGGGAGGAGTTAAAACCGGAGCATCTGCGTAATCTCGAGCACACGTCACCGGGAGGGACCTCAACAGCTAGGGGACTGTTTAAGGGGAAAGAAAGACCGGGGCGGCGGGAATGTATTCCCTCAGCTGCATGTTGGACTTCAGCCGGGGGTGATCGGGCTGTGGTGGCCCCTTCACAGCAGAATTTGGCGCACCGGCGTCCCAAAAGGGTAATCACACCACCGACCCAACCGGGGAGCGTCCGCGTCCGCAAGCGCGAAATTCGCGAAATTCGCGAAGGGCACGCCAACGCGTCCGCTTTTTGAAAACGTCAAAGCACTCGAACCCCACCGAAAGGCTCCCAAACAAAGCTCGCAACCCGCCTACTCACGCGACAGCGACAATGACAGACCTGGAAGTGAACAACAAGTGCCTAGCGTACCATGGACCACTGCTATACGAAGCTAAGATCATCCAGATCCGCGAGGCAGGGGCAACCGTTGCGCGAACCAAAGACGGCGATGAGCCTATAAAGGCAGAAGACCTCCCCGCAGAACTCGTTAACGACAAGGCCTATTTCATCCATTACAAAGGATGGAAGTCGTCATGGGATGAATGGGTCCCCATATCTCGGCTGAAAGAATTTACTGTCGACAACTTGCGGCTTCAGAAAGAGCTGAAGAAGGCTGCGCTGAATGCAACATCAAGCGTGTCGGCCTCCAACGGTAAAAGATCTATTGATGTCACCAAGTCTTCATCAGGAGGAGTCATCGCTAGGGCTACAAAAAGACGGTCTGAGATGGGCATGGAGACAGAGGAGGAATACTTGAGAAAACCAGAGATCAACATCTTGATACCTGATTCTCTCAAGGCACTCTTAGTCGATGATTGGGAGATGATTACAAAAGAGCACCAACTGCTTCAGCTGCCTTGCAGACCCAATGTGGACGCGGTGCTACGAAAGTTCAGACAGTCACTTGGAAAGAAGAGCACGATAGAAAGTGAGATCTTGGATGAGTTCCTTTCGGGGATGACCATCTATTTCAACAGATCGTTGGGAAATATCCTCCTGTACAGGTTTGAAAGACAGCAATTCCTTGAAGTCACCAAGAATCCGGAGTTGAAAGACCTGCCTCTGAGTGAAGTATATGGACCAGAACATCTCCTTAGACTGATGGTATCTCTCCCGGCCCTTATAGCACAAACCACGATGGACCAGCAAAGTGTCGCCACGCTGAAAGAGCATATCGAGAGCCTGCTCTTATTCTTGGAGAGATATAAGAAGTCATATTTTTTGAAGAAGTATGAGAATGTCACGCCAGGCTATGAGGTTTTGGCGAAGACAGTTTGATCAACATACATGCTCATCGGTCTATTCTTTTCTTGTCTTGTATTGTCGTATGGTATCGTGGAAAGTACGGTAATGTTACAGACATGTGTATGCTATAGATGTGTTTATGTTTCTTTTGCGTGTTAACCACAGCATGTTTGAGTCAAACTAAGAATATTCATAAATAGAAAGGGTGGGGTTGAGCCTTCCGAAGAGGTGTGATTCCGGAAAATCTAAGTGTTACGTTAAGGTTACCGCTTTGTAACTTGACCTTAAACTTTTTTGAGAGGACGCCGCCTTTCTCCTTGACAGAGCCTTTCTTGAGTTAGGCGGGCTTTAAGCCCTCATTGAGGTCATGAATTATTCGATATCCTCCATAGCCACCCAGAGTCTGATAAATCATAGGATGCCGATTCCTCCAGTCTCAGGAAGGTCATATATATTATACCTGTCTGTTGATTGTGTAGGCTTTTTAATTCTGCAAACAAAAATTCGCAGGTGTTTCCGCCAGCTCGCTTTTCCCAGCGCTGCCGACCATGTACTGTTACCCTACCAAACGTCCATTGCACGGACTACACTCCTCATCGTCCACACCTCCCCCATCAATGGCGAAGAGAGAGACGCACGCCATGAGCTGCTGCTCTGCAGTATGCGGGGGGTACGCTCTTCCATTTCGGGATACAGAGGGCATCTGGGCCACTTTTGTTGGTCGCCAGGTGAAAATTCCCTGGTCAGTCTTTTATGGCCGGGTAATGGTTCATTTTGGCCAGCGGTTGTGTTTTTGGCACGCAGTTACTGGTTCATTTTGGTCGGCCGTTCTGTATCTCTAACTCTTGATTTCACAAAACACAGCCTGGCAGGAGAGTTCAGCCAGGAAGATGGGACCAAAAATATAGTAGTAGCAGAGAGGACAGTAATGCTAAATATGCATGCTACAGATATTTGTATGTCTTTTTTTTCGTATTAACCACAGCATGTTGGAATGCTGGGTTTGGATGATCATCATGACAGCAATGTTGGAATTGAAGTCGTCATTAGAAGCACTGGTGAATACCGGTGCAAAGAGACAATGTTGGAATTGTCCCATGGTGTTGGTCATGAGGGGTAGATCTCTCAATGTTGGAATGTAGAGTCAATGTAAGAATATTCGTAAATGAAAAGTGGTTTTGAGCATTCTGCGGAGGTGTGACTCCAAAGGAGCTTTATCAATGCG
Source organism: Williopsis maclurae (assembly GCA_003708355.3). Lineage (NCBI taxonomy): Eukaryota > Fungi > Ascomycota > Saccharomycetes > Phaffomycetales > Wickerhamomycetaceae > Williopsis > Williopsis maclurae. The sequence continues at coordinate 374,663 of PPNZ03000001.1, forward strand.
TGTATATGCAAACGCTTTATAGCTTGGCCTGGTACTGTCTTGAGAGGACACCGCCCACCTCCTTGACAGAGCCGCTCTTGATTAGGGCCTGCTTCAAGTCCTCAATGAGGTCATCAATGTCCTCGATACCGATACAAAGTCTGATCAGATCCTCCGGAAGTTCTCTCTCAGCTCTGGTCTTGGCGTCAATCGATGCATGAGACATTCTGCAAGGCATAGAGATCAAGGAGTTGACACACCCGAAAGAAACAGTGACACCAAATATCTTTGTACCTTCACAGATAGTCTCCGAGTGTTTGATGCTGCCAGTCTCGAAGGATAGAACAGCACCAAAGCCCCTGTTGAAAGACTTGTGCAATTCATGCTGTGGATGTGACTTGAGCCCGGGGTATCTCACTGTGAACCCAATATTCTCTAACCAGACTGCAAGCTTAGCAGAGTTCGACTGCTGTCTCTCAAATCTGATTGAGAGTGTCTTCAAGCCCCTCATCAAGAGCCAGCACTCGTAAGGGGCAAGCCCGCAGCCAGTAGCGTTGATAACAAAGTACAAGTCCTGGACTAGCTTTGGGTCGCGAGCAGCGAGCACACCAGCCATGATATCATGGTGTCCATTGAGATACTTGGTTGCCGACTCATACTGAATATCACAGTAGTCAAGCGGAGAGATCAACAGCGGCGTCATCATGGTGTTGTCAAAAACGATGATACAATCTGGGTAATTGGCCCGGATGTGTTTGGAGATTGACGGGAGGTCCACCACTTTGATAAGCGGATTTGTTGGAGACTCCAAGAAGATCATCTTGGTCTTCTTGGACAGGGACTGCTTCACAATGTCATTGTTGGAGGTATCGATGTGCTTCAACTTTATTGAACCCTTCTTGTTCAGATAAGTCAAAAGTCTGTGAGTGCCTCCATACAGGTCGTCACCAGCGATAACCTCATCGCCAACATTGAGCAGTCTGGTAATCACATCGAGGGCGCCCATACCACTGGTCACGGCGTACGCCTTTTCAGCCTTCATGATCTGGGCCAACTTGGTCTCCAGCTGGGTTCTTGTCGGGTTGCCAGATCTCGTGTAGTCATACTCTCCCATATCAGTCAATGATTTCTGCTTGAACGTTGTTGTCTGGTACAGCGGAGCCACGGAGGCGCTGTGCTGGTCATCGTTGGAGGAGGATACCACCAGGGTGTCGATGGAGAGCTGCTTGACCATTTCTCACTACTCTATGACTGTCGGGAGAGGGCAGGAGAAGAGAGGTTTTTTCTCTGGACCGGTGCTAATCTCAAGCGCAGCGTTGAGGTACCGCCTGCCCCCGCCACAGTTCGTCAGAATTGGCGGGCCGGGTGACTCAAAGTTTTCTCTCCTTCTTTTCTGGACCGGCGCCTGAAAGGGGAAGAACGCCGGAAACGGCCTAAAACGGCGTTGTGGCCGGATCGGTATGTAACCGTGGCAACCGCCCCTTTTTGTGGCAGGTGACCGTGCGGCTGATTGCACCGCCAACGAAGCCACTTCTGCCACAAACACAAAGACAATAGCACAAAGACGGGGGCACAAAGACGAGCGCTTTTGTGCCAATGGCTTGACCATAAATGATAAATAGGTGGTTCTTTCCTCGCTCGCTCTGCTCCCCTTGTCCTCCATACAACTCTTGAGCCACGCATACAATGTACACCAAGTCTTTGATCGTTTTGACTCTCTCTGCCGCCGCCATGGCGCTGGTAGCCGCTGACTTTGACTCCAGTGCCGCTGCACCAACCACTGACTACTCTGAAGACGCAGATGAGGCTCCGGTTGACCTTGATGAGGAGCTTGCTGAAGAACCCCTTGAGGAGGAGCCCGCTGTGGAGGAGGAAGAGGAGGATGCCGAGCCCCCAGTTGACTTCGAAACCCCAGACACCAGCGTCAACGATACAGCGAAGTCGACGAACTCTACACTCAAAAATGACCACAAGGTCGACGAGTCAAGTGCTTCTGCTTTGAAGAGTGGTGTTATTGCCGGAGCAGTTGCAGCAGCGGCTGTTGGAGCTTGGTTGTTCTGAGTCTTTGTCCCACGTTTTCTACGCAACGTCCGAGGTTGGCACACCTCAAATCATTCATTCCACGCGACTTTCTTTTACCGTCCTTTCGTCTGTTGAGACCCTTGGTTTCTTCTCCTTTCATTTTCTTTCTTCTGGTATTGAGTTAATGGTTTTACTATGGTGTTATGTGTCTATTTGTTTTGTGTCTGTGTGGTTTTACATGTCTCATGTGGTTTATCATCTTGTGCCTGGTTGTGCTTTGCTCCTGTGTTTTTGTTTGGTTCTCTTGTGATGGTTGACTTCTCTTTTGTTTCTCTGTCCACTCAACTAAATTTGTCTTATTGAAGTGGGTTATTCCCTGATTTTCCTTTTATCTCTCTCTCTCTCTCTCTCTCTCTCATCGTCTTCGCCACATCGCCACATCTCATCACTCTAACGTCATTGATTCTTGGTCACTAAATCTCTTTATAATGCATCTGTAGAATAAATCCTATTTATACCCAAATCTCAGGCCTTCAACGTGGAAAGGTCCAACGGCTCACCGGGAGTGGCAATCTCGTCATACAATAATGTTGTCAAAAACTCACTGAACTTTTCAGCTCTAATCTCTGGCTCGAAGTACTTTGCAGCAAGTTCAAACTTGTTACCCTGAGGGGCAGACTGAAGTAGTTTTTTAGTCTCTTCGCGCAAGAGTCTTGTTGTGAGCTCTGGAGTCACAGTGGCGCCAGTGTCATCCAAGGAGACCTCGTGTTTCACCCATTGGTACAATTGAGATCTTGAAACCTCAGCTGTTGCTGCATCCTCCATCAGATTGTTGATCGGCACACAACCAGATCCACGTAGCCACGCTTCCATGTAGCAGAGCCCAATGTACAAGTTCTGTCTGATTCCTAATTCAGTAATCTTTGCTCCAGCGATATTTGTGTTGGTCAATTCGGAAGATGTAACTTTATAGTCCGGGATGTAATGGATCTGATTGGCAGTCCCCATCTCGTCAAAGACATCGTTACAAATGGCAGCCAAAGCCGGGTGGGCAACCCAAGAACCATCATGGCCTTTGGTCAATTCTCTGATCTTGTCGTTACGGACTTTTGTCATGGCGGCCTCGTTGGCAGCAACATCGGTCTTGATTGGGATTTGTGCAGCCATTCCACCCATGGCATGCACACCACGGCGATGACAGATCTGGATGAGACGTTTGACATAAGCATCCATGAATGGTGAAGTCATAGTAACCTGGTCACGGTCTGGAAGGATATGCTCCTTCTTGTTTCTGAGACGCTTGATCGTAGAGAAGATATAATCCCAACGACCACAGTTGAGCCCCGATGAATGTTGGGACAACTCCCAGATGATCTCCTCCATTTGGTAAGCTGCCGGTAGTGTTTCGATCAACACTGTAGCACGAATGGTTCCTCTTGGAATGGCAAGATAATCCTGCGAAACGTTGAAAACGTCGTTCCAAAGTCTAGCCTCCAAGTGATGCTCCATCTTTGGAAGATAGAAGTATGGACCATGTCCATTGGCGATGAGTTGCTTTGCGTTATGGAAGAAGTATAGTCCAAAGTCCAAGAGAGAGGCAGAGATTGGTTCTCCATCGACCGTGATATGGCTATCCACCATGTGCCATCCTCTTGGTCTCAAAATCAGGGTTGGGGCCTCACCTGGTGGTTTGCTAACTTTGTACTCTTTGCCAGCGGCATTGGTAAAGTCAACTTGACCTCTGATGGCATCGTACAAGTTGACCTGTCCGTTGACAACATTTTCCCACGTTGGCGAGGCAGAGTCCTCAATGTCCGTCATGTATGTCTTGACATCGGAGTTGAGTGCATTGATCAGCATATTTCTTGTTGGTGGCCCGGTGATCTCTGTGTTTCTAGCGATGAGGCCCGGCGCGAGGATTGGGCCTCTCCATGTCGGGTCATTTCTAATCTGCTCAGTCTCCTTGAGGAAATCAAGCTGTTCGCCAGCATCGAGTCTCTCTTGAACCTTCTGTCTGTTCTCCAGCAATTGCTTGCGGCGTGGATTGAAAGTTCTATGCAGCAGAGTGACGAACTCCAATGCCTGCTTGGTGATGATATCAGCAACGGATGTCCCCGATGGGTATGGTGTTGAACTGGCAACAGGTGCAAGGAGCTGGACTCCGGTAAGTGTTACTCTGACCATAGCTGTGTATGTATGTATGTAGTGTGGTATGGATCAGCAGCACGAGATGCAGCGCATCGGCCTCTTCTTAAATAGTTTTCTCCTGGGTATGTGTTATCTCCCGGCGGAATGGGTGACGCAGGCGGCGCCAGCCTACGGGTTTAAGTGTCCAGGCGGGGGCGCCGCCACCTGGGGCCTGGAGGGGCGCCCAGCGGAAAAACCTCCCGTGGGCTGAAACGCCGGGCAACGCCGGGCAGGGCAATACCTCACCGTGCTTCTTGTGATGGACAGCCCATACGGCACAGGAAGTGCTGGTTGAAACAGGAGGATTCCAGATGCTCGGGCCCACCGGAGCGAGTAAACGGCGAATCAGTCCCGAGAGAGTGTCACATTTGGAGAACCAGCTCTTCGGACCGATGGGCCGTGGGGCAAACATACTGGCTGAGCAACAGAGGAAGAGCCCATGCAGCCCGGCTGCCTCCTGAGTGGCCCGAGTCAACAAGTAATGACCCCATGAGCCGTTGTGCACTACCTAGTTGCAGGTCCCCTCAGTAATGGGATAATATGCAGAGCTCCGCTGAGTCGATGGCTCGCGGTGTATAGTTTGATTGTGTCTCGCAATCTGGAGCCGAAATACCTCCATCGCCAATGGACGAGGACCAGAAAGCACTCGAGCGAGTGTTGTAAGTGCACAAAGTTTCGATTATGGAACCATACGGCTAACAGTAAGCCACGCCTATTACTACTATGAGGACTTTGCCCGCCGTGATGTTCTGTCTCCAAAGCGGATGAAGTATAACTCCCTGAGCTCGGACGAGCAGAAGCTGATTCCCTGGTTCCCAGACCACCTTGCCACTTTGGAACGTTGCATCCGTGCTAATAGTGAGGTCTTCCGATCACTGGCGCTCGAATTGGCACCGACATGGGGTGTCAGTTCTACCCCTGAGACATGGACTCCCGCAAGACATCAGGACTACGACAAGGTTAAACATGTGATGAAGCAGGTTGCAAGAGAATGGTCCGACGAGGGACAAAAAGAGCGTGCTCCCGGTTTCGATCGGGTGTTTCGTTACTTGGAGAATGAGTACCAGGTATTCCAAGATAGAACCAAGGTGAAAATACTCGTTCCGGGAGCTGGGTTGGGTAGGTTGAACTTTGAGCTTGTGACAAAAGGATTCTGGTGCCAGGGAAACGAGTTCAGCTACCACATGCTCCTTATGTCCAGCTTTATCCTCAATGTGTCCTACTCTCAAAACGAGTATAGTATCTTCCCCTACATTCACCAGGGATCAAACCATCGTTCAAGACCGTTTCAGACGAGGCCGGTGTACTTTCCCGATTTCCATCCTTACAGTGAGTTGGGTCTTGCGCAAGACATGAATCTTTCTGTCCCCTTTGACGCAAACATGTCCATTACAGCGGGACCCTTCACAGACCTGTATGGCCCTGAAATTGCCAGCGACTTCAAAGAGGCCACCGCAGTGGCGTTCCGTGAGCAAAGTGAGGCATCCATGGATTGTGTCGTGACGCACTTCTTCTTGGACACTGCTGCTAACGTGATTGACTACTTGAAGACAATAGCGCATTGCCTCAAACCAGGAGGAATATGGATCAATTTTGGACCCTTATTGTGGCATTTCGAGAATGAGGATGACGTTCATGAGATCACAAGAGATGGTCAAAAGGTGCCCGTTCCCGTGAAGGGCCTGGAGCTCAGCCTGCAAGATATCCTACAGCTTGCGGACAACTGGTTTGAGCTTCTGCACAGAGAGTCTCATATCACCTCGGGATACGCCTCTGATATCAAGGCCATGGGCGTGTTCAACTATGATTCTGAGTACTGGATAATGAAGAAACGAGCTTAGATCACCCGCACAGCAACGTTAAATATGTACTTCAACGAAAAGATGAAATTCCCCACCAACAATGATCCCATCTACAGAAGGGCGTTAATCCGCTAAGAAATGACCGAATCTGTACTACCTTTGGTGACAGATGACCGGCTCTCCACCTACGTCCCACCGTCTCCGCGACAGGTGCTGCGAGTCTGTCTCAACTTGAAGCATCTGATCGACCGCGTTGTCCCTGTCCAGTTTGAGCCTATCGCCGTTTTGGCTGCTGACTCGAAAATCCTCACCTCTGAGGTTGTTCAACTCGCCAAGGAGGCTGCTGGTGGACAGGGAGACGGGAGAGTTGGCACTTCGTCCTACAAATATCGTGCAGTTTTGATCTTTGCCCTGCTGAAAGTCACCGACTGGTACTGGGACTTGTCCGCTACGGAGCTCCATGATTCAGAGCTTTATTTCCTCAGAGCATCAACGGCTCAACAGATCGCAAAGCTGATTATTGAGGACACAAAAGATGACAAGTATCTGTTCATACAGATGCTTTGCCGTCGCTACGTTGTCAACGTGAACGGTGAGGACCTGGACCCTGCAAATGCCCTGGAGCTTGCGGTGGATATGCACTCAACAATCGTCATTGGCTCCTCTGGCTACCAGCGCTGCTTGAAATGGATCTGGAGAGGATGGATAATCCAAAGCGCAGGTGATCCATCGATGTATGTTGTCTACAAGCACGTGGGGAAGTCCACGCTCGGAGCACATTTCGATCCAGATAGAATCAAGACTCCAATGTATCAAAACGCTCTGGAGATTGGCTTCTCTATATTTTACCTTGTGCTGTATACGCTGATCGTGAACAAGGATGACAAAGGTCCAGTTCCTGTGGAATTTTTTGAATACGTATTCTACCTAGCCACATTTGGATACATCCATGATGAAATGACAAAGCTCTACCACGTTGGTTGGAACTACATATCGTTCTGGTCTCTCATGAATGATGTATTGCATGGCTTGGTCTCTGGTGCCTTTGTGCTTCGGATGCTCTCGTTGTCTAAGGATTGGTCCTCACCAGCGGCCATCCGGCTGGATCAGGCTTCTTTTAGAGTCTTGTCTTTGGCTGCACCATTGATGTACGGTCGTTTGCTGCTCTACTTGGATGCGGAAAAGTTTGTTGGTGCGATGATTGTGGTTATGAAGGTGATGATGAAGGAATCATTGATCTTTTTTGCCCTGCTACTCGTCGTGATTCTGGGCTTCCTTCAAGGTTTCCTGGGACTGGACTCCGCTGATGGTAAGAGAGATGCCACTGTCCTAATTATCAGTCAATTGGGGCAAACGATACTTGGTGGCGGAGATTTTGCAGCGTTCAAACGGTTTGCACCCCCATATGCTGGAATCCTGTTCTATTTCTACTCCTTCCTGGTTTCTGTCATCTTGCTCAACATCCTGATTGCATTGTACTCTTCTGCCTACCAGAAAATTTATGACAATGCCGTGGATGAGTACATGGCCCTTGTGGCTTCCAAGACGTTGAGATACATCAGAGCCCCCGACACGTGTGTGTTTGTCCCACCATTGAACCTATTGGAGATTGTCCTATCACCGCTGGCCCTCTTCATGAAGCACAACGCGTACCACAGATTGCTATATAGAGTGATGCTCGTCATATACTCGCCTTTCCTTTGCTACATCTCCCTGAAGGAGGCCCGAGAGGCGAGAAGAGTGCAGTACAACCGCTCCAAAAAGCTTAGCGATGATGCGAACGAAGATGACCGTGAGTGGGATCTCACTGACGGATATGAGGATACCTTCGAGGGTATCTTCTCAACAGAAGGTATCACAGCTACTAGCAATAGAACCAACTTGGATCTCACGGAACAGATGGCTGCGGAGAGGACAGATCCAAGCTTCAGCGTATCAAAGGAATGGTTCCGCAAAGTGCGTCACGTTGCTCCTCCTATTGAACAAGGAGTTGAGACAAGAGTTGGCTGGGAGATCTACCCACTCTATGAGAAGGTGGACCAGCTCTCAAAGCTCGTGGAGCAGCTGGTGGCTGACAACAAGGAGCTGAGGGAGAAACTCCGGCAGTAGTGGATGTCCATAAATATACTGGTAGTGTCAATGGTAAGGGCACACATATATATGGCTTGTAGTTTGATGTAGGGTCCCCCCCACTGCAATAACCGCAACCAAATGACCAACATCCTCCAACTGCTGAAGAGAAGGAGGGTTGAGCGGCCTGATGGGGATGTGGATGTGGTGGTTGACCTGACGGAAGATTCGTGCGAAGAAGCAGCCAGTGGGCCCTCAGAGGTGCTGAGACGCTACAAGAGAGAGGCGCCTGTGAGCGTCTCTTGCCCCGTCTGCGAGCTGGATATCACAGGGCTGGAGATTACTGAAAGGGAGACACATGTGGATCAGTGTCTTTCAGCGGGACCAGTGGAATCAAGTGGTAAATCACCTGTGAAGAAGCCATCGCAGGCAAAAAAGGAACTCAAGCCCAAGAAGCCGAAGAAGCCACTCCCATATTACAAGATCCTCAACTTGCCACCATACGAGGTCATAGTTGACGGATTCTGCTATGCCGAGGGCCCATCTCAAAGGTATTTTCTTTCCCATTTCCATTCTGACCACTACATTGGTGTCACAAAGTCATGGTCCCAGGGTACTATCTATGCTTCCGAAATCACTGCGAACCTGGTGGTCAGCCAATTGAGGGTGCCACAAGATCGGGTAGTAATAATACCAATGTATGAACGGTGGCAAGTCTGTGAAGGACTATGGGTGACGCTGGAAGATGCAAATCATTGCCCCGGTGCGGTGGTGTTCCTCTTTGAAAGCCAACACGAGGGTAAGATAAAACGTGTGCTACACACTGGTGACTTCAGAGTGAGCAAAGAGCTCATTGACAAATTCAAAGATGTGTATTTGGATGAGATATACCTCGACACCACCTATCTCAACCCACTCTACACGTTTTATGATCAGAGGCTGGTCGTTAGCACCACAGTGGAGTTTGTTCAACGATGCGTTGCCAAGAAGAAACCAGGCATTCTTCAGTTTGTGAAAGGGACCACAGATACCGTTATATTAGTCGGGAGCTACAGCATCGGGAAGGAGAAACTTTATGTTGAACTTGCGAGGGCACTGAAGACCAAGATCTTCGTCACTGCAAAGCGATATCAGATGTTAGCACTTAGTGGTCAAGACATTTCGCTGTTCGAACATAAGGATGAATCGTTATGCACGATCTACGTTGTCCACTTTGGTAAACTGGCAGACAAACCTTGGCTAAAGCGGTTTTCGCACAGGGACATCATCGTGATAAGACCCACTGGTTGGACTTTTACGAGGATTGTAAGGCAACAGAAGCAGGAAGAAAACCACAGTGCAGACCGATACACTACGATAGTGGAGAAATCATTCGGTCAGATTCAACCCAAAGAACTCTTTGAAGAGCAGCTCAGTTATCAGTGGCAACGCGGGAACGTACTGCAAGTACCATACTCCGAGCACTCAAGCTTCAAGGAGCTGTCGTTGTTCGGGACAACGCTGAAATGGGGGAAGATGATACCCACAGTGTGCGTTGAAAACCAGGAGTACCCACGTTGGTTCCAAGCATGGAAGTCATTGGAGATTGACCATTCTGTCACTGAGAGCCATTTCACGGGGTAGAATAGCAACACACACTCACTCACATGATGATCAAACTTTTACATTAAACAGGCAATCGTCTGTCATCTCCATCGCCGCGCTCACGTCGTTCCAACATTATTGTAGTCGCACTATTATTTCCAACTTTCCGTGATAGTTTTGAGAAGAAGAGCCCACAGGCGTTACACAGTGAGCGTACGCCATACGGTCCTCTTCTCCATTCTGGTGTGTCACTGGACCCACATTGCTTGCACAACTGGTCTCCTCTAGCACTAAGATGCTCATTCAGGTCATCTCTCGGCTGTTCACCAGTCGATATCACAGGAGTGGGAGGTTTCACCACGAGTGAAACGTTCTCCTCCTTACGCTTCTGGCCACTTTTGTGCCGTTTATGGCCATTTGGCCTCTCCTTTTTTGCCTCCTCTTTTTCTGGCCGTATTACCGCACTGTGTGGCTCAGGCTGTTGGGGTTTGCCAGTACTTCTCAGCGGTTGTTGTTCCCTATAAAGTAACCATTGATCTAGAAAGGTTCTCAAATCATTAGCCATGCCAAGGGCAGCCCTCAATGCGGGTATTGGTATGTTGTTTGCGACGGCATGTACGCTCTCCGCATTCATCTCATGAATGGGTCTCCCTTGCTGATCATAGTGCAGGTTGCGGAGTTTGAAAGTTGGTCCATTACCAGGATGCCCCATATTTGCAACAAAGTCCCTATTAATGTCCTGGAATAGAATGCTCAAGCTTTGGTGTAGGTCCAACAAGTTCTCTATGGCACTGAGCAGCCCTTGCAAGTCCATCGTCCCAGCAATATCTGCAAGTGTGGATAATGATCGCTGAGAGTCATAAGAGTCACCCGGTTGATGTCTAAAGGGGAGTTGAACACTCTGACGACGTCCTGACGTTACGTAACCCACATTGGGAGGGACTGATGGCAATGATCCCTGCGGAGGGTTATGCAGTTGCTCACTAGCTGCAATGGGAGATACTGGGAATCTGTAGTTGAACTCTGGTGGCAAGGCCTGTGGTGAGGAGTGCCTGAACTGTGGTTGAAACATTGGCCGCATCTGCAGTACATCTGCCGGTGGGAGTTCCTGATATTGTGATTGAAGCCGGGGTATTTGCTGGTGGGCCTGATGGTGGCGTGTATGATAAGGAGGATTGTGCACCGACTGCGGCCCATGATGTGGTTCATGTACATCTGGTGGCCTGTACGGTGGCATTGTATCTCTGGAGGGCGTTCGCACGATTGGGTTGAAATCGGAGGTGAGCTCCGTAAAGGAGGGTAGTCAATAAAGTTAGTTCATTGCGTTCTGCCTGAGAGATGCTGGCTGAAGTGCCCTGATGTTCACACATCAAACAGACCGGAGTCCAATGCATTCCCTGAAGCGGCTCAAAGTCCGGATCAAACACTTTACCCAAATGGGTGAAGCGAGCAACAATAAAACCAAATCTGCCCACCCCATATGCACCGAATAGCCAAGGGCACTTCAAAACGCAATTATGGAGATACTCACTTCATATGACCACGGTCGTTCATTATCGTTAAGTGTGCGTAGTGGTGGTGAGATTGAAGGGATGTCTTGTCTGGTTTAGTTTGCTTTGTGACGGCCAGTGTAAAAACATTCAGGCTGGCCCAAGTTTAAAGTTAACGTCTGGTATGCGGGCACTGCCGACCCTTAAGAGTGCAATAACCTCGCAAAAGCCGGTTGGCTGCTGCACAAGTGAGAAGATTGTCAATCCCTCTTTGACCAGATGGGGACATTTTGGAACGATGCCGCATGGGATGATAAGCAGCCAGAAACTTGGCTTGTAGGTCCGCAGCCAGAAGGACCTTTTTGCTTTGCAGCTCAATAGATCGTCTTGCAGCTGCCATGCACATGTTTTCAAGTCACTGAAGCTTGTAGTGTCGAACATAAGTGATGAGTGTGCGCACAGGTATGTGGCCTCATATCTGACAACATGAGGGGTCAAGGATCCATGAGAGAACTTCAATTCTTTGGAACGGCAGGCACCCACTGGTAACAACGTACTCCGGTTAAAGCAGTCAATTCATGGGTTGCAGAGCTGTAGGAGTACCCTTATAACAGCTCTTATGCGGAATTCAAGTCCTTGAGCTCTTTTAATCAGTGGCAGTCCCCCCCACTTCACGTTTTGTGTGTGGCCCAAGGCATCAGCTCCCGGTGACAGCCATACTCAGGTGGGATCGTCGAGTATATGCAGCACATTCAAATCGTATTCATCTTGGTGATCGGTCGAAGACCACGTTCACCCCAACATGTGACGATACCCGCTGAGTCAGTGTCTTGTATTGTGTTTGGACTTTGTGATGAAGTGACTTGAGTCAGCACATCTGAACAATGAGCTCGCCTCATGACTCATGTCCTGTCAACTGGACTGCTTATGATCAAATGTCGAAGGTCTGAAAGCGCTGAGACCCCTTGTGTGTGATCTCTTTGATAGCAAAAAGCTGGCTGAGATTTATTTTTGGAATTCCCGATCCGGTAATTAGAAACGTCTACAATTGCGTATTAGCATCTGGTGTATTGAATGTCCGGTGCGAATGCTAGTCATTGATCTCTGGGATGAGACCACATCGCTCTGTACATATTCGGATTCTTATGATCGCTTGTACTGAGCCTTGACAACGCAGCGATATGTATGCTTTGGGCACCGCTTTGAATCCCCAGGCCATGGAAGAGCGACACGGGGGATCTTCGAAGGTGCCAATTTCCTCCCCCACCTACTGTCCAGAGACCTCTCTGGCAGGCAGCTGGTGGGGGGTGTTTCAGATCAATTGAATGATGAGGGTTCTAGAAATGTTGGAAGTGAGAGAAAAATTTCACTTGTAAAGGGAAGACTAATTTCGAGGGCTCATAACGTCTAGGGCTGTAGGGGCCGAGGGACTGAGGGATTCACCAGAGTTCACTACGAGGAGATGCTGTGTTATCACCAGAACCACCACGAACCCCACGACAATTCAGCCAATGCCAGCGCCTCCACCTCCACCTCCCCCTGCACCGCCGATGGGTGGTCCACCACCACCGTTCTCTGGTCCCCCGGCAGCAGCAGCAGGAGCATCAGCAGCACCGGCCGGCGTGGGTCTCGATGCCCTCTTGGGTGACATCCGCAAGGGGAGGTCGCTGAAACAGGTGGAGACCAACGACCGCTCAGCGCCACAGGTTGGCGGCCGGGGAGCAGCCATTAGAGCACCTTCGATGGGGGCTCCACAGATCCCCACGCAGAGGCCTGGGGCACCACCATCTGCGCCACCAGCACCAGCAGGCCCTCAGCTGGGCGACATATTTGCAGGAGGAATGCCCCAGCTGAAGCACAGGGCGGGCCCATCGAGCGCAGTTCCAGCCCCAGCACCCTCTGCTCCACACATTCCTTCCAGCAGACCTCAGAGGCTGTCAGTGGGCGGTCCCGCTATGCAATCTGGGGCCCCACCACCACCACCACCACCAGGAGCACCACCAATCCCTAGTCTGAGTGCACCGGGTATCCCACCAGACGCATCGAGGATCCAGGCCCCAGCAATTCCTACAGCACCGAGTGTTCCATCGTTGAGGCCTCATCGAATGGGCCAGGCACCACCACTGCCCACAAGCTCGGCCCCACCGGCCCCAGCACTGCCCAGATCATCGGCTCCACCACCACCTCCACTCCCCAGCGCAGGCGCACCACCACCACCACCACCACCGCTGCCCGGCCATGGTGCTCCTCCAGCTCCTCCAGCTCCTCCAGCTCCTCCAGCTCCTCCAGCTCCTCCAGCTCCTCCAGCTCCTCCAGCTCCTTCAGCTCCAGGCTCTAGCGCTGCTCCACCCAAGGCATCAGCGCCAGCAGGGGCATTGGCGTTCCTTGCGGATATCCAGCGCAAGCGTGATGACTCGCACGTGGTGGATGCCGTCCCTTCGAACTTCAGCGCCGCCAACCAGATGCCGGACCAGACACAAGCTGCCGTGACAAGCGGACCGAGTGCACCGAGTGCACCGAGTGCACCAGCATTGACTGGCAACCCATTGGCCGATGCTCTTGCCGCAAGATTTGCCAATAAAAAGCCCCCTCAACAGGCACCAACACCCTTGGCGTCTGCAGTACCCTCGGTGTCACCACCGTCTGCCCTGAGGTCTAATGATCCCCCAGCTCTACCTCAGATGAGCGCACCACCACCTTTTGTGCCTGCTGCGAATATTCCTTCGCTACCACAAATGAGTGCTCCACCAGCGCCTCCACCTCTGCCAGGTGCTGGAGCTCCACCAGCGCCTCCACCTCTACCACCGACTGGTGCGCCCCCCGCTCCAGCTCCTCCGGCTCCTCCAGCTGCCGGTGGACTGCCGTTCCTTTCTGAGCTCAACAACAAGCGAGATGACAGGTTTGTGGTGAGCAGCGCAGGTGGCTCCGACCAGGCTGTTCCGTCTATACACGACCTGCCACCAACAAGGAGCTCGGCACCTCCACCTCCTCCACCGTTACCACAAATGAAGGATGTGACAGCACCAAGAATCTCTGCGCCACCTCCACCATCATTACCACAGATGAAGGCACCACCTCCACCATCATTACCACAGATGAATGCGCCACCTCCACCAGCACTGCCTCACTCTGCTGCTCCCCCTGCTCCTCCGGCATTTGCACCATCAGCACCGTCACCACCACAGTCATCGGCATCACCGGCACCACCATCACCCTCAGTTCCAGCTAAGGCCGCCCCACCGGTTCCACCATCTTCGCATAAACATCGTTTATTCTCCTCTTCTGGAAGTGAGTCCTCATCGACTGCTGCTGTGCCCACAGCTAGTGCCAAGATTGATGCATCAACGTACACCATTGGCAATGGTTCGAGTTCAAAAGTTGTGATTGACGATTCACGGTACAGGTTTGTCAACCAGAATGACATACCAAGACCAAGACACTTTGAAGGTGGTCAAAAGCTTTATCCAAGTGGGAGAGGATCGAGCGTGCCTTTGAACTTTTCGCTGTACGCTTGAACGTTCCCTGTTTGATATGTACACTGTTTCATTATTTTGTATATATATATACGGTAGCTGACATACCGCCTCTAGCAATCATCATCGCCCCATCCGTCCTTCCATCTCTGTCTCCACAGTTGACAGTCAAACTCCCTTTTACCCAGCTTCTTGTTAACGTCATTGTGGGCATTGCACAACCATTGGCCAAACTCCTCCTGGGTCTTCACTTTAGGCTTATCTGCTTTGATATACTTTTGGAAATCAGAGGCACAGAACCAACATGGGTATAGCTTTGCGAACAGTCCAATGAACTGTGTCATGTCTGCCTGTTGACCCTCGTTAGGCCTCTCGGGATATTGCGCCGCGATGGTATGAAGCAGCGTCCATGAGGATCTCCCGAGCACCTCCACATCCGGAGGGCAATCCTTCGCATACTCTGACGACAATGCTGCTGCTGCCGTCGATGTTGATGCTGCGAGAGCACTGAAAGTGGCCTTGACGTTGCTCTTCTGGTGAGACTGTGAGGCCGATGGGACACCCATGGCGGATTTGAAATCCAGCAGTGTGTTACAAGAACGGCATCTATTTGAGAAGTTAGATCTGCCCAAAGTTCATAATGTACAAGTACTTACGGCTTTCCGTTTTCATCGTAGATGATCTGACGGCCTGAAGGGCCCAGTGTGGGTTGTTCAGAGCCCATTTGTTACGATTATCCTGTGAAGGTTGGCTGTTGATTAGCTCGAGTGGCCAAAAATTTCGAGATTGAGCATCGATTTAAAATATGGGGCTCCTCACGGTGATCCGCAAACAGAAGCTCAAGGATAGAGAGCTCAGAGTGCTGTTGCTGTGCGTGCGATGCTTTTTGCTACGAATTCGTTCATGAACTAACACCACACGCTAGGGGTCTTGACAATGCTGGCAAGTCCACCATAGTGAAACGCATTCTAAATGAGCCTACAGCATCCTTGACGCCCACGATGGGGTTCGAGATCACAAGCGTACCCTTTGGAAGGCATAACCTCAACATATGGGACGTTGGTGGGCAGCAGACGCTCAGATCTTTCTGGTTCAATTACTTTGACCAGCTGGATGCCCTGGTATGGGTCATTGACGTCAGCCAGCTGGACCGGTTGGGCGAGGTCTTCAGGGAGCTATACACGGTGATACAGAATGAGCGGGTGCATGGAGTGAAGTTACTCATTCTACTCAACAAGATCGACCTGGTACCATCCGGGGTGGAGGAGGTCGCCATGAGAGTGATCAAAGAGCTCGAACTCGAATCGTACGGTGCTCGAGGTGAGAAATGGCAGCTTCTGAAATGCAGTGCAGCTACGGGAGAGAACGTTAAAGAGGGTCTGGGATGGATCACTGGCGCTCCTTTGACGATATAGTGTCTGGTTCCCGAGGCGAATCGATCATCTCCAACATGCTAACCGACACATAAGCCGAATGCAACCGAACAAAAAAGAAATATGACTTTCTGTAGCGAGAAGATGGTGCTTAAGGCCACTGGTACGGATACCCACCACAGGCTGCACACCACCGGTACACATCCAGCCTCCAAGCTTCTCGTTTGTGCCATAGACGGCCTCACGAGATGAAACAAGGAGTCCAGTCGGAGATGTGCCCACAACCAGTTCTAAACCGGGGTTGAGGATTTTGTGAAGCAGCGTTACAGATTTCTGTTATCAACAGCCCCGTGGATCCTCAACATTGCCTCTTCCCACGGCGACCGTCTCCCGATTGGACGTCAAAGCCCCACAGCTCCACAGCCACCGCTCCCCAAGAAACTGCCCATCACTACCACCACCATTATTCCATACGATGTCCTCACAGCCTCGCTTCATCGACAGACAATCAAAGAATGACGCAGTTGCCTTTGCCGGCTCGGTCAACTCAGGGCAGCAGCCAGGATCTTACCTGGCATCATATGTTTCACGGCGGCTCTCGATGGCGCGTCTGGGCTCACCGGTGCCCGAAGAGTCCCACAGTCCCAGGCCACGCTCCTTTGTGGGGAGTCCGCTGGCCAGTGGGCTAACCAGTGGTAGGACCCAGGACGGATCCCAGAACTCATCCTGCTCGAGCCAGGTGTTCGTCGATAGCGCAAACCCGGACTTCACTACCGACAACCAGAACGCCAAGGCAATAAAGGACAACACACAGGCATATTTCTCCCATCCCAACTTCTCGCACGAGGGCGACGACATCACGCACAACTTGAAGAAGTCCGCCCGCAAGGACACTGCCCCAAGTCTCAAGAGAAACAAGTCGCTGAGCAGCTTGTTCGATGCTCGTCGCGGTTCTGCGAGTACCCTAAACGTGCCAGGCGGCTTCAGAAGGGAGCACATTGTCACCAAAGCGCGTCAGAAGGCCATTTTGAACGATGCCGAGCTTGAGATGGTGCCCTTCCTGACAAAGAACTTCATGGAATTCCTCTATATCTATGGCCATTTCGCCGGTGAGGAGTTTGAGGACGACTTTGACTGGGATCGAAGTGGCGACTCGGAAGCTGTGAGCTTTGATGAGAACACCCCTCTTGTGGCACGGCCTTCTCTCAGATACGAGGCCAAGGGAACCACTTCCACTCTGAAGGCCTTTCTGATCTTGCTGAAGGCATTTGTCGGAACTGGTATCCTATTCTTACCCAAGGCGTTCAGCAACGGTGGCTTGTTATTCAGCATTGGGATGCTCGCTGTCTTCGGTCTCTACTCCTACTACTGTTACTACCTACTTGTTATGTCCAAGAACGTTGCCAATGTGTCATCGTTTGGTGATATTGGTGCCAAGTTCTGTGGTGCTTGGATGAAGAAGCTGATCCTGTCCTCGCTGATCCTGACGCAGATTGGGTTTGCCGCAGCATACATCATATTCACCTCTGAAAACTTGGGTGCATTCATCCATAACGCGATGGGCCTAGCAATCTCCCCAGGGTTCTTCTTCTTCTTGCAGACAGTCATCTTCATCCCTCTATCATTCATCAGAAACGTGTCCAAACTTTCTCTCTCATCCTTCTTGGCGAACTTCTTCATTCTTTCAGGCCTTCTCATCGTCTTCTTCTTCACCACGAAGGAGATCTATCTCAACGGATCAAAGCCTATTGAACTCTACATCAACGAATCAAAATTCTCACTATTTATCGGCACAGCCATCTTTGCCTTTGAAGGCATCGGCCTCATCATCCCAGTGCAAGACTCTATGAGACATCCAGAGAAATTCCCAATGGTGCTTGCCCTGGTGATCGTCACCATCACGGTACTCATGGTGACTATTGCTTCCATCGGATACCTTGCTTATGGAGAATCCATCCAGACTGTCATCCTATTGAACTTGCCACAGTCCAATTTCTTTGTACAACTGATTCAGTTCTTCTATTCTTTGGCCATCTTGCTGTCTACCCCTCTTCAGATCTTCCCAGTGGTTGGATTGGTCGAGAAGCTGATCTTTGACAGGTCTTCAGGGAAGACGAATCCAAGAGTGAAATGGTTCAAAAACCTACTTCGTACATGCATCGTGCTACTAACTGTCAACATTGCATGGTTTGGAGCTGATGACTTGGACAAGTTTGTTTCTTTTGTGGGATGCTTTGCGTGTATCCCATTGGTGTACATGTATCCACCGATGATGCATCTACAAGGTGTTGCAAAAGGGTGGAAGGGCAAACTTGGTGACGTTGTCCTGATCATTATTGGATTGGTGTCGATGTTGTACACATCGTACCAGGTGGTATTCGGCTAAACTACTAGAGCATCACATTTACTCAGCATACTTTAATTAATACCTCTATTCAAACACGAATTTCAAAGCGGATACAAAAATCTCTTGTTTTCCAAATCCGTAAGGTCCAGACTGGCAAGGTTAACAACGATCTCCTTCTCATCATCCTTGATGATGCCCACGTCGTCCAATTGGTTCATCTCGGCCAAACGCTCGGCATTACGCTTCTTCAGTATCCACCAAATCACAAGAGACAAGAACGGAGCAGCGCTGAATGACAAGACGATTTGTACGATCCATGCATCATTATAACGTGGGGAGTCTTTCTCTCTCCAAAGTTGTGGAGAGATCAAGTTGGAAATACCCATGGCGATCATCACAGAAGCGTTACGAACCATCTTCTTTGTGTAACCTGAGGCCGTAGCGGAGTTCCACGAGAACATAATAATGTACGGAACACCAAACACTGGTGAGGCGAGACAGAGCGCAGCAAGGATTCCAAGCTTGTTGTCCCATGGAAGCGCAACGGCCATCACCGATCCAACGAATGATGGGATAGTCCAAAACACGGTCGAGAAGGCTGAAGTGTTTGGGTATTTCCACATGACGGCCCATGAAAGGATACAGACCACCACGGCAAATCCACCAGATGCAACAGAGACAAGCGTGGAGTCCAAGTTGGAGATGCCACCCATCTCTCCAAAGAGAAGGTTCTGTTGGTATGGCAAATTGTTTGCCAATTGTGCGAGGAACATGTATCCAAAGAAGAGCCATGTGATTGGATCCTTCAATGCCTCCACTGCCTGGTACTTCTTGAAGTATTTCTGTTCAATCGATGAGCCCGTTGATCTTTGTACTCTACGGATGATCCAAATCTTCTCCTCCGTGGAGAAGCCCTTCACGTTTGTTGGATTATCTGGGTAGAAGAAGAAGACGAAGATACCCATGACAAAAGTGAGGCCACCGATGATGATCATGAAGATTTTCCACGCAGAGACAGCACTCTTGGCATACAGAACACCATAAGCGATGAAACCTGCTGGGATCGTAACACCAAGACAGGTGGAGTAAAACAATGGCGCAGCGGCGGCCTTCTCCTTTGAGGTGAGAAATTGGCCCATGGTGTTATTCAAGATCGGCACAACCACTGACTCGACAAGACCAAGGAAGAATCTGATGGCATAGACACCTTGGTAGTTGTACATGGTGCAACTGAGGAAGATGATCAAGGTCCAGGTGACGGTGAGCCCAGTGAGGTAGCGGCCAACAGGAAGTTTCTGGAGCAGATAGACACCTGGGATCTGTCCAACGATGAACCCAACGTAGAACAGAGTGTTGGAGTTATTGTAACCTTGGTTGGTAAGGTTGGTGTCATCGAAGAGACCCAAGATCGAGGCATACGATAACGTTGCCTTGTCCATGTACAACAGGAGGTTCACAGTTGCAGTGAAAGTGACAATGTACCATGACACCTTTCTTGATAGTCTTGCTTCCTGTTCTGGAGTGATTTCTGGCACCTGAGAGTCCCACTCCTCCTGGAACTTGAGAGTAGCATCGGCATCTCGTGATGCGACAATCTTATAGCCCTTTGAAGAGTGCAAGTTCTCCAATGGCGCGACCTTCTCCTCGGACCCGTTAAAGGAGTGGGAAGTATTATCCTCCGTCTCAACGTTGACCGACATTTTGAGGAAGGCTCTGCGTTCAAATGTTGTCACGGGGATTGTGTGGGCTCAGGCAACCTTATATAGACCATGACGCACCATTTGGCTGGAATGGGAATAAGCCCGCTGCATCAACATTTTGCACTTAACTCCGGTATCTGGTGGATAATATTTGAGCTTTTTTCATACACAACTCGCACGGCAACATGCAGTGTTCAAACGGCCGAGCAAAAAACGGGCTGAACGCCACAGTTGACGACTGCGTAATATACCTATTGAAAAAAAAAAAAAATTACTGGCGAAATGTTGAGCCTGGTTTGAGGTCCGCAGGTCCGCAGTCCGCAGTCCGCTCCACTGCTCCACTGCTCCACTGCACGTGGACACAATCTGTGCCTGTGCTGAACTGTAGAGTCATCAGGTAATTACACTCCCCCAGCGTGAATGCTTTCCTGTTTAAATCTGAAAACAAAAAAAAAAAGCGATAAACCAAGAGTGGTTGGCCTCTAAAGATTGCGGAGAAAGCCAAGTGCTTGACCTACTGGATATACAGCCCTTGTTATATTGTATCCTTCTCACTTTTTTAACCAGTATATGCCATATGGAGCTCTTCATTTGATGAGTGCGGACTTCGGGGACCCAATAAGCGGAAACCCATCGAACAGCCCAGCAGGATTAGTGTGGCGGGCAGCCATACAGCTTAGCGGTTTGTCAGAACTTTTCTCTTTCTGTGAGCTGATACGCAAAGTTTCCCACCAGTGGATACAGGGAGCCAGTTCTTTTAGCCAGGGCAGAGCTTGCAACTCCCTTCACGACTCGTTGGGCGATTCCCTGAGTGATGACACCAACCCTATACAGGGCGAACACCACTCCGACGTTCCACACTGCAACGGGGTCCCATGCTGTATTTGCCATGGATTTGTACTGAGCCAGGACGGTGTTGACAAGCTTCGGGTCTTCGTGGATATCAAACTTTGCAAACACCCTGTTCATCTCCACTGGCATTGTGAATGGTTGAAGCAGGTTGGCAAGGTCAAACAACGGGTGTCCATTGGTGCAGAGCTCCCAGTCAAGCACTGCGATGACCCTAGGCTCGGTCGGGTGAAGCACGAGATTATCAATCTTGAAATCACCATGGATCAAAGAGCTTGGCCGCGGATCATCCGGTGCCTTTGATGCCAACCAGCGTGATAGTTGGCTGAAATGAGGGATCGGATCCACTGTGGTTGCCTGTAGTTGCTGGATCTCAGAAAGGGACTTTACCTGTCGAGCAAAGTACCCAGGACCGTTGACGGTTAATTGCCTTTTGAAATGAGCTGGAGGAAGTATCGCAAATAGCTCATCAGCTGGGACGGAATGGATCGCCGCTAGTGTCTCCACCACAGACCTCCATGTGAGTTCTTTCTCCCTCTCGTTCAGCCTCGCCATGCTTGGATCGTGGAAGATGCGCCCTTTAACAAACTCCATCACGTAAAATACTGCGCCGATGTATCGCTCATCCTCACACAACAGGTATGGCTGTGCTATGGGGACGTTTCCAGCGACTCTGGCGAGGGCATCGATCATGTAGAACTCCCTTTCGATGGCATGTGCAGTACGAGAGATGAGCTTTGCGTTAGCCGAGGGCTTGCGTCGCAGCAGGCCTTCTTGCCCCGGGAGTCAACAATGAGATATGTCGGGTTGGACTGGCCAAATGTGAACTGCTGGAGCGTCAAGGGTGGCTGTAAAGGGCTCCACCGTGTCGTTCCTCCCATCACGACTCCAGCCGGGGCTGAGCCCTGGTTGAAAAGTGCATTTAGGGCGTCCAAGTCCAGGGGCAAGCGCACTGCAGCAGCGTCCTGCTCGGTGTCAACGACTGTATCCATGTGCTCATCCATTTCTCCCTGGGAGGTAACTGGTAGGCTCCCACTCTCCCTTTTTATACACAACCCCAGTCTTGGCCTACAACCCCACATTTCGGGAAAACCCTACGCCAGCCGAAACAGCATTGCAGTTCTTTTTAGTATACTTTAAATCAAAGAGTCCACATTAACGGTCATCACAAGAGGGAAGGGGAAGGTCTTCAGAAGTCATTGAACTGGAAGTTGAGGTCCAGAAAGACGTTATCCTCGCGGCCCTGCGTCGTCGGAGTCACAATACCAAGGCCGATGGGGGCACCAGCACCAGCACCAGCACTACCGCTACGCACACGAGGCGAGCCTACGGGCAAGTTGTCCTGGCTGCGGCTTCGGTGCTTCAGGTCGAACTCGAGCCTCTTGGCGACGCTGTCGTTGGCCACTCGGATGTCCTGGCGTGGCTTGCGCTTCTTGTGGACGCTGGTCTGCGTCCCACGAAGCTCGATGCGGGCCACCTCTGCCGGATCAAGCCCTCCAGAACAGATGTTCCGTGCCCTGTGGCGGAACAGCGCATCATGACGCGAGAACCGCTTGCCACACTCGCACCGAAAGGCAAACTCCTCGTGGATCTTGCGATGCCTCGTCAGGTCGTGCTGTCTCACGAACGACTTACGACAGTCAGGGTGCTCGCACACAAATGGCCGGTCACTCAGATGCGTTTGAACGTGCGAACGAACGTTATACCGCCGCGTGAACTCCTTGCCACAGCCGTTGAAGTTGCAGACGAAGGTCTTATCCGCCCGTGGGCCTGCAATGTAGTGATCGATCTCCCCCGTGGGCAGTGTGGACACCTTGTCGTGCTGCTTCTTCTTGAGCATCGAAAGCGACTTGTCTGCAGTGATCACTGGTGTCCATGAGATCTCGCGTTTCGTGGGAGACGAAGAGAAACAGGCCTGCGTCGGCAGCGTTGGCGATGGTGTCGTTGGACAGTCTATGAACTCTGATTCCGGCTCATCGTCATATCTGTCCTCGGTTCGGTGCACAAACTGGGCCTTTGGTGGAGAGCTGTGCACAGCAAACGACGGTGTTGGTGGTGGCATGCTGGTGTACTCAGGCGTAGGTTCACGCGAGCTCAGCACTGTCGTGGCGTCGGAGCTGGACTCAAGCCGTGGACCGGGGGGTCCGTGTTGATTGTTCGGACCTGATGATGACTCGCGATCCATCGCTGCTGGTGGTTGGGGTACGAGCCTCTCAAAGTCATAATCGAGAAACGCCTCCATTCCTAACCCTTCCTTCTTGATCATGCTTGTAAGCTTCTGAAGATATTCCACTGGGACCTGCACTGTTCTTGAGGGCGCCCCACTTACAGCTTGCGGTCTCTTGTCAGGGTTGTCGTTGACAGCAGCTGGAGCTGGAGGTCTAGCGTTCTCCGGTGGGAACTTGTACCCCTGTGGTGTCCTACTCGTCAACATCAGCTCCGGATCTCTCTGTGCAACGGCACGGGCCATCTGCGATGGTGGGGCAGGTGGGTACAGGTGGGGTTGGTATACCACCGGCTTATACCCCTGGTGATACTCCTGGTGCTGCATCTCAAACTGCTGTGGGGTGGTGAACAGGATAGGCTCCTGCTTCTGTGAGGGCGATGGTGGTAGTGGTGGCTGGAACACCTGGCTCGGTGCAACAACCTGCTTGTCACTCACGACTCTCTTGGTGGGGATCGAGGGAATCGATAAAACTCTGTTGTGGTTGGCAAACCCGAAGATAGCGGTTCCACTAGGCTGTTTCTTATGACCCCTAACTGGCTGGTAATGATGAGGCGGTTGGTATTGATGATACTGCTGCTGCTGCTGATGGAATCCCGATGGCCCCACTGGGATCTCCAGATCTTGTAGCGTCGATAAAGTCTGTTGCAGAAAGTCATCCGCCTCACTGAACCCGAAATCTGTCTCCGGGTACGTTGTGGCCCTCGAGCCTCCTCTGCTCTGTGATGGGTCAGCCCACCCGTCGTCGTACGTGTTCATCGCGCAGTTGCAGCCGGTAAGATGCTGTTCAAGGAGAGTGGGTTGGGATGAAGTGTGTGTTTGTGGACGGCTGTGTTAAGGAATACCGTAACCTCAAAAGATTGGGCTTTGTTTTCGCCATTTGCAGGTTTGCGCTCCCTCTCTTCTCATCGTGGTGTGTCAAGGGATGCATGCAGTTCACTTAGCCCGATCCGGTGAAAAGTAAACAAAACCGTCTGCAGGACGAAAATTTCCTCTTTGGGAAGTTGTCGGGGATTTATTCCTGCAGTTTTTGCGCACAGTCCCAAAACGGATTTCGCGACGCTTTGCGCAAAACGCGGGGGCGTGAGCGCGCGCAAATGCACAACGCTTCTATAACGCCGCCATGCGCCAAAAGGTGTCGAGTTTCAAAACATGTCGTCATCGGCTATACCCTTAGCCTACAGCTATCGCATTCAACAGAATGCCGCAGACAGATGTGCGTGACTTTGTAGGAGAGATACATGCAAACCCTCCAAAAAGTTGACCCGACTACCAACGAGGCTATCCACAATCTTCAGACTTTTGAAGGAGATGAAAGTTTCGGACCTGTCATCAGCAGCTGAATTGCAAATAATCTGGTCCATTAGAAAGCTCTTCCTCGATGCATCAGACCAGGAGGAATAGTGGCAGCAGTTGCCCTTCGTTACAGAAGAGAAGCGTGTGCGTACTGTGGGACTGTCGATATCAATGACGTTCGATCAATTCATTAAGGTCTATTCGTACTTTAATCAGTTCTATATTTTGAAACGGCCGACAGAGAAGGCGGTTGATATTTACCGCACACGTCTCAACTGTCGTCTTAAAGGGAACCACTCGGCCTGCCGAAACCCTAACGACATGGATACCCGTGAAGAAGAACAGGATGACTATCTACCAGCCGGTATTCCAGAAATATGGGACAAATATTCTTAGAAGACGCAAGAAAAGGAAATGACAAACGTCCTCCTATGTCAAGTCGTGCAAATGCGATGCAGAGGTGACCATGTATTGGGACTTTGAGAGCAGACAAGTACAGATGCTCATTCCTCACAAGTGCGAAAAACACACAGATGATGATATGGGGGATGCAATCGCCCTGAGGCACCCAAGCATTGTGGACTGTATATTTAAGATCGGAAGTCAAGAAGGGATACTCTGCAGCCACCATCAAACAGGTGACCATCGATCTGTTTAAACTGTATTGCACCACAGAAGATGAACTCGGTCTTTCTCGAATGAAGACTAAAATAGTGTACAACAAAACAGCGAGTGTTCGCCCTCCCAAATCTGAATACCTTGTTAAGTCTAGGAAAGCTAGTACGATCCAAGGGCGCTCAACGTCTTTGCAAAAGAACGAGAAAGATTACTTATACAAAGTGGTGGCAGTTTCCAATAATACTCCGGAGCCATTCAATCGTACAGTTGTGATCCGGACTTCTTCAAAGCAATGACTAAGGCGAAGCTAGTGCTCATGGGACCGGGTTCGAACCTTGGCTGCTTCCTTGCGGCTGGCCCGTTTTACGCGTCCAAACACGATTAAGAAATAGTATCATCTACATCTGTCTTTGTGTCTGTTGCAGTGTGTCCCTTAAACCGAAAGCAGCATCTAGTTATACGTCACCGTGCTCCCGCTTCTCTTCAACCTCAGACTCTCTCTCTTTCTGTTACTCGTGGCGTTGAACAATTCTGGAATCATAACCTCCTGCTTGATCTGTTCCTGGATGTGTTCTTGCAACTGCTGCTGCTGGATCTGCTCATGCAGGAACGATGGCTGCAACTGTTGAGTAGGTGGTGTGAATGGTCCCTGTTGTTGGAATCCGACGCCATGAGGCGGTGCTTCGAAGGAAAAATACCCCTGTGGTTCCGTGGGCGTCCGCAGCTCCCAGGGACTCGGTGGTGCAACCTGGTTGAACTTGGTGTTTAGATTCAACATCGGGAACCCGCCGCCAACGGAAGACACCGAGTTATGCCGTCCTGACGGCCCGGTCGATCCCTGTGATGATACCCGGCACAATTGAATCAACTTCTGTCTTATTATCGAAAGGGTATAGTTATTCACCTCGACGCCAATCTCCATTCCTACCTCCTGTGCACGGTGCAATGCGTCCTTGGAGACTCTGTTGAGCACCCCTGATGGTGGGTTGTTCACCTGGAAGGGGGTAATCTGCGGATTTGTGTGATAACTTTGGTAGATCTCGTACAGAAGCTTCTCAAACACCTCTGTCAGCCTGTAGTGCGAGGCAAACTGCTGATATGAAAAGTCCTGCGTTGACATGTTTGACACTGAGGAGGCAATACTCGACACAGAGGCTGTTCTTGCGTAGCGTGGGGCCTCGGGCCAGAAGGTCATCTGCTCTGTCGGCGTTGATACCGGCGTGATATCTTCCATCAAATCGTCTGGGTGCATGGCTTTGGTTGAACTTGAGCGGCACTAAGTGGTCTGTTCTTCTTGCTGTCTGGGTGATGTAGGTACGTGTCTTTATGCGGCCGCAAATAGTCTCTTTTATAAAGTGCGAAGTGCGAAGGCTGTCTCGTTCCCCCTTGCTTCTGCCCGCATTGGGCAGGTGACGCGTGAAATTAACGCGTACGTCCTTCCCGTTTCCGCCGCAACAACACACACACACACACACACACATATATATATATCCAGTTTCGCATTACTGTGGTTCTAATTTCCAAGAGATTCACAGGATCCTGTCGATGCTTGCTTGCTGTCTTTTTAGAAATGCTCATCGTGTCTCGTACACTGTGTCCCTCAGCAGGGCAAGAGAGTGTCGTAGCTGCCTGTACCGGTGCTGCTCTTGTTCCAGCTTGGCCTCCAGAGGTTCATCTTCAGTTGCCGTGGCTGTCTCCACTTGTAGTTGCTTCACCAGTTGGGTCAACTCGCTGTTCCAACCCTCCTGGCTCCTGATTTCCTCATCAAGCTTTGCTTTCTTTACCTTTAGTGCCTCCAGCGCAGTCCTGCTCTCCTCAACTTGACTATCGAGTTTCGTCACCGCCATCGAAAGACCTATGGAATCCCCACGCTCCTCTTTGAATGGTACCCGGTTGTTCGTGTAGCTGAGACCTCTGATCTTCTCATCTGTTGACAGTTCGCGTTGTAGCTCTCCCAAGGCGGCCCTCGCATTGAGCAGAAACCGCTTCTTCTGCGATATATCCCTGCGCAGCTTGTCCTCATATGTGTCCTCACTGCTCTCATTCTTCTCTTGCAGCCATCTCTTCACTGCCTCGATGCGCCGCGTTGTCTCCTCCACGTCTGTCATCGCCATCATGGTGTCGTTTCGGTGTTCGCCCGTTCCACAAGCTTCACCAAATTAAGACTGCTTGACTTTTTCTCTCTCTCTCTCTCTCTGCTGCAACACTGAAAAGTCTACTCTCGAGCAACGACAACTCTCGCGCCCCATCCACTGATGTCCCTGCCAGACGGATACACAATCAGACGCATGCAGACGTCGGACTACGACAAAGGCATCCTCTCGACGTTGGAGACCCTCACCGTTGTCGGGCAGCTCTCAAAGATGCAATTCAGCGCACTGTGCAACAAGTGGGAGGCACTCGAGCTGAACAATGGCAAGTTCATGTACAACCCCACGGTCATCCTCAACGAGCATGACCAGGTTGTGGCCACGGGAATGATCTTCATTGAGGAGAAACTGATCCATGGGTGTGGGCTGGTGGGTCACATTGAGGACATTGCAGTTAGGGAGGACCAACAGGGTAAACAGCTCGGTAAGACCCTCATCGAAGCCCTGTCCAAGCTGGGGAAGGATGCCGGGTGCTACAAGATCATTCTAGACTGTGATCCAAGCAACACTGGCTTCTACAAGAAGTGCGGATACTCGGAGGCTGGTGTGGAGATGCAGGTGAGGTTCTGATGCACTAACACACACACACACACAAGGTGGGTAGCATATAGCCAACGCAGGGCGGGGCGGGACTCATCTATTCTAATTCATTATACCGTCTCATACTTCCCACTTATTCTAGTTTATTATACCGGTCATAACTCCTCTAGGCACTCTATCGACAGAATCGAGTTGCCCCTCACCACCGAAGACCCCAGTTGTATCAGGTCTCCACCAGTTTCTTCCGTCACCTCCTCGAGCACGATATTCAGAAAGATCTGCACATGTTAGTAGAGCCCAAGAGGGTGTAGCTCCGACTTTCACACTCACGTCATAGCCTCTGAGGTTGCCTGTCACTTTTCGGGAGCCGTTGAGGCGCACCAGCACTCTCTTGTCCATGTACTGCAAATTCTGTTAGCATGGGATCCTGTCTTTGGGTTGAGTAGACACTCACCTTCTTGAGCTCTGGGGTGGATACCATCTAATCTTCTTCTTTCAGTAAGTTACCGTCGGTACAGAAATAACGATCAATACGGAGTCGGTTGATCAACTTTGTGATGTTTCTCTTTGAATTTTTCAGCTGGGCCTTGTGTTTACTTTTTTTAGTGTGGGATCAACGCCCCATAGATCCCATACGTGTACACACCGAATGGACATTTTCGCCTTTGCAGGAGCCCAGAACTCGTCGCCGGTGCAGGACTCTGAAGCTGTCCAGGAGATCCAATTGGAGCGTCAAAACGCTCTCCTTTCGAAGCGCAAGAACGAGCTCCAACGCGAGATTGAAGAGTTGGAGCTCAGGTGGAACTCTTTGGAAAGCACCGACGAGGCGGAGATGGAGGAGGACAAAGTGATCTTGGAGCTGCTGCAGAGCATCGAACCTACCGACGAACACAATGCACCGGTGGAGAATGGATTTGACGAGACGCAGTACTCAACAAAGCCCTTGCGTCAGTGGGACCTTAGACTTGAGTACCTCGCCAAGTTCTACCCTTATCTCACAATCACATCAGCCACCTCCAAGTTGACCTTACAGCGCATTGAAGAGAAGCCACAGGTGCTAAAGATCCTCTCCTTCACCATTGCTCATGGCGACATATTCAAATTTGACGTGACGATATCGCTTCGAAGCGTACAGAGCTCATACCACATACATGGCCTACAAATAACAAAGCAGTCAAGGAACAAGTTCAATACGTTGCTTCTACAGATATCTGAGCATTACACAAAGTCTAAGAACATCAATCAGTTTCTATATACAGTGAATCTTTGCTATGAACTCGTCATCAAACGCCAAAGGCTTTTGCATGAGATTCACAATGATCATTTGAGTGGTGCTACATACATCTACACCACACACAACAACACAATCAGCGTCAAGAGTATCACGCTGATATGGGATATCGTCTTTGACGGCGAAGTAAAGTCCCTGATCACAGTAAATGCACCTTACAATGAGGCATTCACGGAGATGGTGGGGCTATACGGTGTTCGCAAAGCCATGAAGTCGCTGGTGGATAATCTTAACAGATCATAGCTTTCCAGCACATTCACCCATCATGAGAACCAGTTGTCTGACATTCTCCTTCTGCATAGCGTATACAGGTACAATTTTCCATCCGTTTGACTCAACGAATTGGCGCAGAAGTTTGAATCTGTCCTGTGCCCCATCGACATCGGCTTTTGTGGCAGCAATGAGTATACGCTTGTTATTTACCCGATCACCAAGCTCTTCCAGTAAAACCTTAAGATCATGAATCGGCTCCTTACTTTCTAAACTGATCACAAAGACAAGACCTCCAGATCGTTCAATATGACGCAGGAAATCTATTCCCATTCCCTTGTTTTGCGATGCACCTTTGATGATACCTGGAATGTCAGCCACGGTAAAGGACTCCTTATCGACACCAAGCTTGATAGTTCCAATCGAAGGCTGTAGAGTTGTGAATTCCCAGTGTCCCACTCTAGGAGTGGCATTTGAAATGGCTCTGAGCAAAGTAGATTTGCCGGCATTTGGCAGACCAACGAGCCCCAAGTCTGCAAGCAGCTTAAGCTCAAAGAGGAAGTAACCTTCCAACGAGGCTCTTCCCCTTTTGCAGAACCGTGGGTTTCTGATATCATTGGTGAGAAAATGCATGTTCCCAAGGCCACCTGCTCCCCCTCTAAGAAGAAGCATTGGTGTATCCGATGGTTTGCTCAAGTCTAATCCATTCAGTGGGATGAGATCGCCGTGCTTCTCCTCGTTTATAACCTTTTCGTCAAACTTCTGCACTTTTTTGTCCAACTTGTCGAAATGGGTCTTTGATCTATGCCATGCCTCATCTTTGTCTTTATCCTTGAATAGCCAACCTCCACCGACTGTGTAGTCGTCCCTTTGAAGCTGCAGCAAAGAGGGTTCATAACCACGGCCCTCTCTCGCCACCATATCCACCTCCACAACGCCTTCAGTGTTATCTAGCTGTGCCTTCAGCCATTTCGGATCAGGCATCCATTTCACCACCGTTCCAACAGGTACGGTGATAATCATATCTTTCCCATTGGCTCCGTCTAGCTGCCGTGCTAGGCCATTATAACCGTTACCGGCAAGATACGTCTGTTTAAGCTTGTTCAGGCTGGTCAAGCCCTCTTGTGCCTGGATGTAAATGTGTCCGCCGCGTCCACCATCGCCACCATCGGGAGGCCCCACTGAACGACCAGCGTCTCTGAAGAACGAGATCGACCCATCACCACCTCTGCCTGACCTCAGTTTCAGTGTCCGGATATCTGTAAAGCTTTGATCCTCCGCTTTTGGTCTCTTCTTATGGTTCATCGTGGAGAAAGGCGATGAGTAAACGTCTCTGTGGGTAAACTGTAGCGCAATATCATATTCACCATTCTGATGGTCTCTGAGGATAGTATAGGGCACCTGGCTTACGTTGGACTTTGTGTGGAACTCTTGTGGAATATCTGGTGTGTCGTAGTCGCCTGAGAGCGAGTCGAGCCACGCCTCGTTCTCCGACTGATGAGGCGAATGCTCAGGGAGAGAGCCCAGATGCCTCACATGGCATAGCGCCACTGGTTTTAACTGTCTGAGGCTTGGCACAGCGTGGCTGAGCGTCCTCAGCATTGTGGTTTGAAGCTTGGGGATGTTAGTTAGGTACTGATTTTGACTTTGTGAAAAGTTGATGCATCCATGCGAACGATATCATATGGCATTAACGCAAAAAAAAAAAATTGTGCTATATCTATATTTGAAAACCTATCCCTGATTTCGCTTAGAATTCAAAGGCAACCTTGGCGTCGATCTCCTTGGCAGTCTGGACAATTGAAGCCATCTTGACGATCTTCTCAGCAGCAGAGTCCAAATCGTTCACGGCATAGATCTTCAAGCCAGAGTCGGCAACCATCTGAGCAGCCTTCTCGTAGTTTGTACCTTGCAATCTGACAACGATTGGAACCTGGACACCCAAGTTCTTGGTGGCGGCGATCAAACCTTCGGCAACGTAGTCACATCTAACGATACCACCGAAGATGTTGACAAAGATACCGGAAACGTTGGCCTCCGACAAGATGAGCTTGAAGGCGTTCTCGATGGTCTCTGGGGTGGCACCACCACCACAGTCCAAGAAGTTGGCTGGCTTACCACCGTACAAGGTGATGACATCCATGGTGGCCATGGCCAAACCGGCACCGTTGACCAAACAGCCAATGTTACCGTCGAGCTTGATAAAGTTCAAGTTGGACTTGGAGGCCAGCACCTCATCTGGGTCCTCCTGGGTGAAGTCTCTCCATGAGAAGACCTCCTCCTGACGGTAGGAAGCGTTGTCATCAAATCCGAACTTGGCATCCATACAGAGAACCTTGTGGTCCACGGTCTCGGACAATGGGTTGATCTCGATCTGTGTAGAGTCCTTCTCGACAAAGATCTTGTAAAGCTTCTGGACAGTTTCTGCGGCATCCTTCTGGGCATGCTTGGTGAAGCCCAAGACGGAGGCAACATCAAGAGCCTGTGCGTCGGTGACACCAGCATCCAAGTCCACCGGGAAGGTCTTGATGGCTGATGGGTCCTTGGCGGCAACACCTTCGATGTCCATACCACCCTGGGCAGATGCGACGATGATTGGCTTTTGCGTGGCTCTGTCGAGGAGAATGGCGAGGTAGGCCTCTGTTCTGGCAAACTCTCTCTCGACAACGTACACGGCGGTAACCTCCTTACCGGCGGCACCGGTCTGCTTGGTGATGATCTTACGGTGGAGGTACTCCTTGGCGAGGGACTTCACCTCCTCCGGGGTGGAGGCCATGTGGACACCACCTTGGAAGCCGGTGTCAAAGTGACCCTTACCACGGCCACCGGTCAAGGCCTGGGCCTTGACAACTAGGTCCTCGCTGTTGAGTCTCTTGGCAATGTCGTAGGCGCCTTCGACGGTAGTGGAGGCGTCACCGTCCGGCACACCAACACCGTAGGATCTGAGGAGGGCCGCTGAGCGGTACTCATGGATGGAAAGGTTTCTCTTCTGGGCGACGGACTTTTTGCATGCGAGTTAGCATCGTTTCACTGAGTGGGGCCAGGGGGGTGGAGGGGAAGGTACTCACTCTCGTGGCTCTGGCGACGGAGCGGCTGGCGTGTCTGAACATCGTGCGAGATGGGGGCTTCGTTGAAGGATCTGAGGGTTGGGGAGGTGCGGGTGGACGAAGCGAAGGTGTTCCTTTCTTCATTTGCGGACACTACTCTGCCGAGGCCCCGGAATTGCAACTGCAACTGCAAAGAGGTGGGGAGCTCCCCGGGGAGGTGGGCTGGGAGCAGTGTAGAGATGACACGATGAAATTGCCGTTGGTGCTGTTGGGTGTGGCTACTAGTCTTGTTTTTTATTGGCGAATTACGTGTAGGGTTTGATGCAATGTGCCGTCCCTTCGTTCTACTGCAACGCTGCAACCAAGCCAGCGATGAGATGAGCCCGAAATCCAACAACAGTTATTATCGCAAGTGGACTTCATGCGGCTGTGCAATCGTAGAGACACGATACAAGGACATCCTTATCGGCCACCAAGAATGGCCCAGCAGATCGGACCACTGCCCCCACGGTCGGGTGCAGGAACAAATCTGACACCATCTGGTGATGCCGGACAACCCCAAACAAAACTCTGCCATCAAACAAAGGGGAAATGGCAGGGACGGACGGATGAGCTGTTGACTGAATGTAGCCAGACTTGGAACTAGTAACTACCTAGTACCACTGGAAAAGAGAGCCAAGGTACCTTCACCGAACAGAATTAGGGAAGGTTGCAGGCCAGACTGTGAGACTGGTGATGTTGCACACAACACACAACTTGCAATGGTCGTCCTCATCCGTGGCTGCAGCTTGGACTTACAATGACCCCAAACGGCCAGCCATGGAGTGTGTAGTGTGCCCACAGCTCTCGTTTTCTGCTTGGGACCGTCTGCGCGGTTGGCGGGCGGGGGGGAGAGATCGCGCATTTTCTTCGTATACAGTGCAAACCCCAAACGGATGAGCTTGGACTCTTGGGAGGATGATGCTCAGAATCTCACTGAAAAGGTCCCTGAGAAGGTTATCCACAAAGCCAGCCACTAATGGCTCGATAGTTCCCGGATCAGATGGGAAGCAGACAGCTGAAAGGAAGGTTTCGTCGCGAGAGAAGGCGGAGCTCATCTCGTCATCGTTAAAGTCCATCTTTGATGGCTTCCTAACCAACGAGGAAACGTATGAAGCTGCCGATATCAAACCGATCCTAGCAGATCCACGAAAGTTTGCTACGCTGCACCAGTACCATGGAGATCAAATCCTGGAGGATTTGGGGAAGAGGTTCAAACAACCATGGAGAAACGTTCCTGATGATTACAAGAGACTCGCTTATTTCATCTCATATGGCAACTACTCCGTTCGAGAAGATTTCAAGGACAATTTGTTCAATGACTCCAAACCAGAGGATCTCCCCTTCACCAACCCTTCGCCCTTGGGGGCCCCTGGTGCAAAGGTTCACAAACTTCCAGAGCGTGATCTGTGGCAAGTGTCACCGGGCAGACAGGAGGATTTCCGTAAGATCACCAGAACACTCGATCCTATGAGTAAGACCGTGGTGTACCTTGCAGCTGTGATTGCCTTGGTTGCACTGTACAGGGATAAAACAGTTGGCGAAGATGACACTCTGTTGAACATCCCAGAGTCACCTCTACTCGTTGCCGATTTAAAACTTCAAAAGGCGTGGGAGTCGGCGCAGGAAGAGAAGCTCCGCAAGGACCAAGCTGTTGAGACTCAGCAGAGGAGGTGGTACTACCTCTGGTTGAGATGAATACGCTACATCATGTACATAGTTGATTCTTTTTTTCACTTTTTCGTTTAGAATGCTATTAATCCTCATCTTCGTCATCGCCTTCATCGTCCTCAAGGTCATCGCTCCAGCTCTTTTCCACGGTTTCCCTCACACGTTTGATGTACTGCGAAGTGTGGTCCTTATATAGGTTTGCGGCTTCCACATTCGCTGGGGATGAGATGTTTGGATCGTTCAACAGCGATTGCACCGAGGTGAGTATTGACGAGACGTCAAACGTCGGTGACCATCTGTTCTGCAGTATGTCAAGACACAGTTCACCATTCGCGTAGACGTTCGGGTGGAAGATCTCAGAGATGAACTTCACACTTGGAGGTTTATTTGGGTATTGTTCGTCAAAGTTGATCAGCAGACGATACGTACCGTCTTCGAACGGCGTGTCCACCGGTCCAATGATGATGGCATTCCTAGTTGTCTGTTAGTGATCGGTCTCGATGTGAGGGTAAAGGCAGGCAAACTTACCAAACCATAACGTTCTCCGCGAGTGGCGTCGCTGAAACACCGTCAGGGGGATCAGATTGCAGACGCTGTATTGTTAGTAACCGACCCAGAGTTGTTAGCGTTGACATCTACCCACCTTGAGGTCTCTCATCAGTCTTCTACGGGCAGGCGTCGACATTTCCCTGTGGTCTTCGTCAGCAGTGGAAGTGTGTGAGTATGTGGAGGGTGTCGCGTGGACTTATCCTTCGGCACTTCCAGCTACTTCAAACGAGTGGCGAGACCGTAATTACCTGATTTAGCCGAGTTGTCGTTGTCCTCCTGCCTTTGTGCCCACTTGGGTAATCATCGATAGCAGCATGAGCGCCATTGCCAAATCAGGTAACAACCTCTGTGCCAAAAAGGCGCGCACGCTTCTGGAGAAGAACAACAGCGATGACTCCTCGGGATTTCTCCACAAGGGCACCGAGAATAACCACTAGCGCAGTCTCAATTTGCTGGGATTGGAATACTGTACATAGGGTCCGAGCGTTGTCGTTGCACTCTCCATTACCAGCACATAAACCAAGAGAACCGGTCCCCTTCAGAGCAACGTTTTTTTGGCCTCATCCCGCTGGTCCATTCGACGGATACAAAAAGGCCTCCAGAAGACTCACATTTCCCACTCCTTTCGTCTTAACAGTTGATCGTACAATGAGGACGAGGTTGGGATCAACGGTGCGTCGGTTGTCCACCATGGACATTGCACAGACGCCAAATCTGGATCGTTTCCACCCTAATCTGCAGGGAATTGCGGCGCATCTATCAGACCTGGGGCCCTTCCCTCCGCATTCTCCATACCTGAACCCACAACACTACTACCAGAACACAGTCCTGCAGAGCTGGTCTCAGAGGACTCCGCACCCGGTGACCTTGATGCACTTGGCACAGTATGGGCGGACATTAACCGGGAACAAGATCATCACCAGTGCCAATTTTGTACGATTGGAACTACCCGTGAGAATTGCCCTGAAATTGAGAGAGCTGCAGGAACTCCCCTTTGAAGTGGTGAACAACTACCATCTGGCCAAAGTTTATGAGTCCTACTATGAAATATTCGAGATCTTTCGCAAATATCCCGAGATCAAGAGCATTGAGGATAACGATATTTTCTGTGCCATGCTGGAGGATGTGCTGACGGACGTCAACCTGTTGAACTTGCCCAACTTGATGATGGGTGCCCTGGAGTGCTCGATCTTGGATTCTTTACAACGAAAGCCTCTGGATGGTTTGATATCAGCGTTATTGAGGGCCAGAATCTCCAGACGCTTGATCATCGAGGAACATTTATCGCTGACTGAGAACTTCAAGAGCAAGCGTAGCAACCCTTCAGCCAAGCCACACAACGTTATTGGAGATATATTTTTCAAATGTTCTGCAAGGGAACATTTAAAGATCACCGCTGATAATGCATCCAAGTTTATTGAGAATTTATACCCGGGTATGAAGATGCCCAAATTGATCATCGAGGGGGAGAGTGATCTTCAATTCCAATTCCTCACGTCTCATCTGCACTACATCCTAGGAGAGATCCTGAGAAACTCCTATGAGGCCACGATCAAGCATTTCATCGCATCGAATCCAGGCGAGCATGACGAGCCGCCACCGGTCACAGTATGTCTCGTTGATAACAAGGACCACGTTGCCTTCCGTTTCAGCGATCGGGGAGGAGGTGTGGCCATCGAGCCAATCTCCAAAGTGTGGTCATTTGGCAAAGATCCCACGCTGGCGAGGGAATCCTTGGCCAACTTCCACAAGCTCCCGGACTTGAACAAAGGTTCGCTTCACTCGCTGGATGACTCTTTGAAGGCCCGTGACTCGCTCAAGCTGACTTCTGTGGGTGGAATCGATGACAATTACATGAAGGAGGCGACGCTGATCAACCTCATCCAGCGTCCTGCCCAGTCCAAGCTTGGACTGGGGCTGGCGATGTGCAAAGTTTACGCTGACTACTGGAACGGTGATGTGGTGATGCACTCGCTCAAGGGATACGGCACCGACACGTATCTGAAGCTCGGGAAGCTCGGTTACTACAACGACAAGCTGCAGTTGGATCGCGCGTGAGGACTAACTAAATTTACCCCCCCAAAAAGAAAAAATAAAAACGTATGAACGTCATGGCCGTAGTTAAGCGCGGGAGACAGCTTGCGGGAAAACCGCTCATTTCGCAAAGGACCCCAAACAAACTCGAGGGGCGAAACGCCGGCACCCGAAACAACAGAAAAGCCGCCCACCCATCGGATTCAATAATGTCACAGGGGAAAGGTGAGTCTGCGCTAAGCCGTGTGAGCACTGACACTAACACCTGAAGGCATCTCCATCTCCTCGCTGCTCGGGGACGATGACAACGAAGACGACGTGATTCTCATCGAGGACGAGCCCAAGACGAGGACATCGGCTCGTCTGAAGTCGGCGCCAGAGGAGAAGAAGAATAGCGCAGCTGTACCAGCACCTGTGGCTGCTGCTGCTGCTGCTGCTGCTGGGGCTCCACCACGCACGAGAAAGCCCAGAGCCAAGAAGGAGCAGGATGAGGAGGAAACGGTGATGCTCGTGGCGAGCGACATACGAGGGTCCGCAGAGTCACCTCTAGCGCCGCTAGCCACTCTGGCGCCCACTCCAGCGCCACGAACACCAGTGCAGCCGTCGTCCATGAACATCGTGAATCTCATGAATGATGAACCTAGTGGTCCAGCAGCACCGGCGGCTCAGCCTAGTGCACCAGTGCAGGGCGAGGCATCAACTACTGTTGCAAAGACAACCTCCGCGGAGAAGCCCAAGGCTGCTCCAAGAAAACGCAAACCGGCAGACCCTGCAAAGGCCGTCAAGAAGGTTAGTAAGAAGAAAGAGGAAACACCACAAGAGGTGCCTCAGCCGTCATTTAATGAGTTACAGAATCAGTCTCTCAAAAAATCCAATCCAAATGCATCGCTTCCCCCTCCACAAGTGGTGGAGGCACCGGAAGGATCCACACAGGATGGAGAGGAACCCGTCATTGCAATACACGTGCCTCTTTTCTCCCGCAATGAGGCCATTGGCTCCACGCAGGTGGTTTTCAACGTTATGAAGATGTGCGAGGATAAATATGGATGGAAGAACATCCATCCAAACGCTTCAAAATTCAACATTGACATGTACAACGATGATGAGCTTGACGATGACGATGATGACGAAATGGATGATGATCAAGACGAGCCCTCAAAGGAACCGAAGGAAAGTAGTGCAAAAGTTGATGGACGCAAGCTTCAAAAGGGTAAACCCAAAATTGGACAGTACGACTTTGAAGACCCATTCATCGATGATTCGGAAATGCTATGGGAGGAACAGCGGGCATCTACAAAGGATGGATTCTTTGTGTTTTGGGGTCCGTTGGTCGAGGAGGGGACGAATGCTCGCATCGAGAAGGCAGATGGCACGGCAAAGAGATCGAGGAAAAGAGCAGCTGGTGCTAGTGGCAGCGCCAGTGCTGCCAAGAAGAAGCAGATCGCTCCGAAACCCCTCGTACCAATAGCTCCGCAGCCAGTTCCTCCACAAGCAGTCACCCCAACGGTCCAACAAACCATCACTACGAAAAGTACATCAGCATAGCGAAATTGTAGAGAGGCAAAAAAAACACATATGGACAATCGTAACCTATTTACTGCTTAAGAAAGTTGTTCAATGACTCGCATGCCAACGTAGCAAATTCCAAGTTGGTGCCTTCTTCTGCCTTTGGCTTCTTCGCCACCAATTCCTCCGTAATGGTGACAATCTCTTGGATCTTTGGCTTGGGAAATTGTGCCTTTACACCAATCAAAAAGTTGAGATATCCCAACAGTGTCTTGAAGGCGCCAGTATCCACAACATCGACACCAAGCGTCTCATCAATGCACTCTCTGATCAGCGCGTAGATATCGTCAATCCGTTCAGATGTTAGCTGAATGTAATGTCTCGGTGGTAGTTCAGGTGCGCTCTGTGCCTCCTCTCCATCCAACGTTGATTTTGAAAGCTTCTTGGCCAAGGAATCCACATCAGGTCTAGTACGCAAACTGAGATCTTTCAATATGTTGATCATTGCAGCCTTGGCATTCTCATAAGGTGCAGTGGCCAGAGTGTCAATGAGGAAGTTATACGCAACAGACTCGCTCACAAGCGATAAAACACGCACGAGATATGTGAACAGCGCCACACGAATCGAGCCATCACTCTCAGTGGAGGAGTAGAACACAATTGTTTGCAGCAATAGGATGATTTGGTAGTGTGGTACCTTGGCAATTTCTTCAGGGGAGCTGTCAAATATGGTGCTCCAACCATAGTACAGAATGGCATCTAGGGCACCAGGGGACTGGAAGTCCGATGAAACAAGGCCAGGTGTGAGGTATCTGATATGAAGAGCCACCGCCTCCTCCACTGTCATTTCTGGCTCCACACACATCTCATAATGATTCAGCATTGTTAAATACAGCAAACCAACGTCATGGCGTGGTAAGGTCTTTGAGCTGGGATTAAAAGTGGCCTTCACTTTTTCCCTCACGGTGAGCTTTACAACTTCTTGGATCTTGTCATCATCAGGCTTGGACAAATCAACTTGTGTCAACAATTTTAAGGAATCCTCCTTTATCTTGTTGAACTCTTCGGTGAGATTCATGTCGAACGACCATGTGAGCGTAATGATGCGACTGAAACAATCGAGGGTGGAAGCAATAACCTCGTCTCCGCGTTTACGGGGCAGAGGTTGGATTCCTGAAGATATCAACCTGCGATCTTGGAAAGCCCTATATCCCATCTGCAAGGTAGCACGCTCCACATACACGCCAGCAATGCTGGTGAGGAAACTTTGCAATAGCACCCTCTGCAAATAGTTCTCATCGTCATCTATCGATTGTGCCTCCTTTTGGGTGATCTTGTGGGTCTCCAGGTAATCGGTGGGCTTTAACGGAGGGGTATAGTCTCTGGCAAAGGCATACATGCGACGGGTGAAGAATCTCGGGGCACTTGAATGTTTCAAGTATCGAGCAAAGCATTTCAACAGGCACCCAAGCGACATGGCAAGGAATTTTGAGGGGTAGATGGTGTTAATTCTCTTGAGACAACTGGACATGAGTTCGACAAGGGCATATAGCTGCAAGTCAAGAACGGTGTCTGCCTTTTCAGTGTCATTGCCTTCATAGTCCAACCCTTCAAGAAGCTCAATGCTCTTGATGAACACCTCTTTGGCATTTCCATTCTTGGCCACGATATCAAACCCATGCATTGTGAGCTTTACTGCGTCATGATGTGAAATGCCTTCGTCAAAGCTGGCATCAAGGTGGAAGAAGTTAATCAACAGCTCCGGCAAATCCCAGCCAATCTCCTCGACAATATCGATATTGGCCTCCAGTATCTCCTCCAGTCCCCTCAGGAGAGTGCACTTATCCTCATCGGTGTATTTTGTAACGTCGGAGAGGTAGACATCGAGAAGAGTGGCGTAGCTGATGTAGTCATCAGTTGCCTGGCAAAAAGTCAGTATGGGACACCATGCAAGGGTTTAGACTGTTTCTCACCCTTAGTTCCACGAGGGCGCTCTTGAAAAACTCCACAATCTCTGCTGGTGAAGGCTGCTCGTCAATGCCAGACATTATCTCGGGCTTCTGCGTTGTCATCTGTTAGCCCGTGTTTCGGTCGTGTTCTTTGACCGCAAACGCGGCCTCTGGATGGGGGACCGCCGTGAATTCCGGGCTGAGCCTAGAGCTGGAACCCCGGTTTTCTTTTCGCGAATTTTCTCACCCGTCTACGGGTGCCGGATGCCGGGATTTTGGGAAGACCCGCTAGCCGTACACCTCCATAGTTAAGAATTGATGGAGTAAGTAGTGAGGGGTGGGTGCGATCAGAAGATGCCAGAATATGGTGTTTGAACATCAGCCCTGGGCCTTTACTATGCGAGCGACCATCAAACGTCCAGACTCCAGACTTTCAACGTTGCAGTGACTTATGATATCTGAATTCTGTAGTGTTTAGATGGTAGATACTAAAAGTCTAGAGAGAAGGCTGTAGTAGGACTCAATTTTTAACGGACCAACTATGTACATTGTATGTAGTGTCTAGTGTGTACTGTAGAGCCCTTGTAAGGTGATCCCCGATGGGATGGGTGAGAGGGGTGCAAATTCCGACTGCGGGCAAGCACCGAGGTCGACTGCAGTCGGTGTACAATGTCTATCTCCAATAACCAACAAACATGGCTTGGGGCAGGTGAGACTCCCGATTCAACCCACCCTGTCTGGAGTCTGGACAGTGGACCCTGTAAGTAACAAGTTGTAACTACCGGTCCGGGGGAAACAGCAATTTCAGCTGTAGGCTTTGCCCCGAGTGATGGGTCCAATGCGATAGTCTGCATCCGAATCTATTCCCCACATGTCACTGCAACGGGGGACGTACGTGGTGCCGAGGGGGAGCGCAGAAGATGACGGCGTGCGGAGTCAGCGCACAGTATGTGTCTTCCGACTACAGCGCAACCTCGACTTGCTCTGCTTCTCTCTCCCTACCTCGGATGTTTTTCTCCCCCCGCTGTATGCGGTGTGCTGTATACGCTCTGTTCCTTCAAACCCAAATATTTTGGTGCCGTGCTCTGCGTTGAGCGCATCAGGGAAGCCCCATCCTCTCTGTCATGTCCGGCCAGTGAGGGGTTGCCTACCCCATCCCCGGGTTGGTGGAGCTTCAGAATGGAGGGGTACTGGGTTGGTACAAAACATGTATAAAAGACCCCTCTTGTCTGCCCATCTTCTTGTCCGCCCGTGGTGGAAGGCATACAAAACTACAACACGGCAAATCATGGATGGAATCGCTGGATTGTTGCAGTCTATGACTAATGGTGCCGCCCAGGGCACAGGGATTCTGAAACTTCTGTCGATTGCCAAGGGTATGTTTGGAGGACAAGTCCCGCAGTATTTGGTGGATTATGCCCAGAACCAACAGCTCTCCATCTTTGGCGACTATCCGAGCCAAAGCGACGTTGCCCCCAGTGCAATCTTCACTGCGGTGTTTGCCATCTTCTTTTTGGCACATCTGTATGTCTTTGCCAAGAACATGAGCAGAGGTCACAAGTTTTGGCTGTCGCTATGCTATGCGTTTTACTGCATGCTCAGATTCCTCGGATTTGGCTTGAGAATCAGTTGGGCACATGATATTTCACGGATACAGGTTGGGCTGGCCTCGGAGGCATTTATCATCGTCCCCATTGTGCTTTTGGCGAGTTTCAACCTCGTGCTTGCCCAGAGAATCTTTACGTGGCGTCATCCGCAGATTGGCTCGTCAAACCTGTTTTGGGCGGGCATGATTGCCGTTTACCTCATTGTGGCAGGCGTTGTTGTGATGGCGATCCTTGGAGCCATGATCCCCTACATTTACTTCCTGAGCGAGGAACACTACACCATGTGTAAGCGCGTGTCGCGGGCTGCGGCCATTTTGTGCGTGCTCTACTCTGGGCTGGCAATGCTGCTTGTGATCTGCTCTCTTGTGTTCAAGTCGAACAAACGGGACCAGAACGTTTGGACTTATCAGCCATGGTGGATCGAGTCGTTTGGCGTTTTTTACTACGTTCCAAAGGGCGCATGTCGGGATGCCGAGGCCACGTTTGCAACGCGCGAGCCCGAGGCTGCACATGCGGTGAGAATCATTGCCACGACCACGCACTACCACAACACCTTGGAGAAGACCAAGAGCGTCTCGTCCAAGAACGGTAAGCTGGGCCATAACTGGTCCATTGCCGTGATTACATTCACCACGGTGATCCTCCTTATCTCTTCAATCCTAAGATGCGTCACAACGTTTATCGACTCCACATATGCTGACCAGTCGTCAATCTTTGACCCTGTGGTGATGTACATCATGTTTGGGCTATTGGAGGTGTTTGTCAACCTGACGTACCTGCTTGCGCGCGTGGACTTGAGGTTCTACAGACCGGATCGTATCAAAGACGGTCTTGTAGGCTCACGCCGTGCCTCGGTGGGCACCGCTCCCGTGACTGGGCTTGGTGAGCACGACACGCTCGGTGGGTCTGAGAGTGGAGGAGAGAATGAGAAACCGTTGGTGCCTACTGGCGAGGTTTGATGGTGGTTTTTTTTTTTTCTTTTGTAACTTTTATCATGTTGATGTTGTGGTGTAACTCGGTGCATGTAGCTCTCCTATCTTATCAGCTGATAAGATCAGCTGATCTCTGCCCGGAGCCAATCACCCAGAAATCGTGGCGTGTGTTGTTGTTGTGGTTTTCCGTCCTTACAAGGGTTCCTCTTCCCAGTGGATACGCGTACCAAACGATAAACCTGCTTGCAGAAGCCGACCCGGGCGCAATTCCTTCTGCTGGCTATCAGATCTTCCCTGCCCCATCTGCGGGATCCCCGTCCCGTGCCGCTCTGCCACAAAAAGCAAAACACCCGGACATCCGCAGGGGTCCCTTGAGCGGCAACGTCTTCCCGCCCAATCGCAGGAACTTCCGCAGAGAAGTCCGCACGCAAGGCCGCACGCAAGTCCGCACGCAAGTCTGCTAAGGACGTCCGCTGTCTCTTCCCGTTGCCCCCTCCTAGTGGGGCCTGGACAGAGCAAACAACCCACAGCAGCCCCTCGCTTGTCGTCTCCCTTAACAGCACTCCTGGTTCCGGCCACGCACCCCACTGTGCCCCTCGCCCATTGATCTTCCAGGCAGGGACAACCGCGCGCGCAAAAGAAACGTTTGCGCGCGGGCCACGCTGCACGGCTTTCGGGCCTCACGCGGCGCCAGCCAGAAACGCATGAGCTGGCCCAAAATACCCCATGGCACTGTTTGGTGCTAGCTTGCAGCTCTGTGTGGGGTCCTGCTGGTGCTGGCATCTCCACTCTACCGGGTTACTCAACCATCAGGCTCTTCCCTGCTCTGACCGTTGACAAGGTGGACCTGTTGCGTTCGTTGCCAGCCTTGGCCATTTCCGTGTGTCACCTGTCAGGAACCCTTTAACGGTCTTGTGGTAGCTCCGGTGGGATTTCTGCGCCTCCACGCGTTATCTATGGGTCCAGCGAATAAAACTTCATTGTGCATTAGATTATCGATAGCCGAGACACCCCACCCCTCCGCCTGGGACCTTTATATAAACCCGCATGCTATCCACCTTTTTCATCCTCCACCCACTTTGTCTCGAAGCACTCACTCAACGTCGCAGAGATGTCTCTCTCACCCAACAATAGCTCCCACAAGGACGAGAAGAACATCTTCGCATCGACAAACGATGCCGAGAGCTCCACA
The DNA here is from genome assembly GCA_003708355.3 of Williopsis maclurae. Lineage (NCBI taxonomy): Eukaryota > Fungi > Ascomycota > Saccharomycetes > Phaffomycetales > Wickerhamomycetaceae > Williopsis > Williopsis maclurae. The sequence continues at coordinate 418,394 of PPNZ03000001.1, forward strand.
GGTTTCGTCGACGACCTTGAGCTCCAGGGATCCGCGCGCGATGAACTCCATAGAGGGCTCAAGTCCCGCCACATCCAACTCATCGCTCTTGGTGGATGCATCGGGACAGGTCTCTTTGTCGGTTCCGGTGCCGCCCTCTCCCAGTGTGGTCCAGCTGGCCTGCTCACTGGATACTTGATCCTCTCCACGGTGATCTACTTTGTCATGAACGACTTGGGTGAAATGGTGTGCTACCTCCCGCAGAAAGGTGGTGCTGTCTCGGACCTGGCCAAAAGATACGTCGGTCCTTCTTTAGGATTTGCCACCGGTTGGATCTATTACTACACTTTTGTCATTCTTATCTGCTCAGAGGTCACCGCAGCGGCCATCGTCATCGAATACTGGACTAAGAAAGTACACATCGCTGTCTGGATCGTCATCTTCTTAGCTGTCATTGTCGGATTGAACTTCCTCGCTGTCGAATACTACGGTGAGTCCGAGTTTTGGTTCGCATCCCTCAAGATCTTTTGTATCCTTGGGCTCATCGTCTGTGGTATCGTGATCTTCTTTGGAGGCGGTCCAAACCAGACGAAAGTGCTGGGATTCCACTACTGGAACAATCCCGGCCCCTTTGCCTATCATTTGCTGCCAGGTAACACTGGAAGATTCCTCGATTGCTGGACCGCTGTCATCAAGTCCGGCTTCGCCTTCATCGTGGGTCCTGAACTCGTTGCCGTTGCAACCGCCGAGACTCAGAGACCAAGAAGAAACATTTCCAAGGCTGCCAAGAGATTTGTCTACAGACTCATGTTCTTTTATGTGGTTGGATCTTTGGTAATTGGTGTCGTTGTCCCTTACAACAACCCAAACTTGCTCTCTGGTACCGGTAATGCCGCCGCCTCTCCCTTCGTCATCGGCATCCAGCTGGTGGGCATCAAGGTCCTGAACCACATCATCAATGCGTGCATCTTGTCATCGGCTTGGTCCGCTGGTAACTCCTTCTTCTACGCTGGCGCTCGTTTCCTCAAGAACATGGCGGAAGATGGCGATGCTCCAAAGATCTTTGTCAAGACAAACAGATTTGGCGTTCCAATCTATGCCTGTTTCCTAACAACCGCCGTCTCCATGCTATCCTTCCTTAACGTCTCCTCGAGTGGATCCCAAGTGTTTGCATGGTTCTCTAACTTGTGTACCATCTCTGGCTTCATTGGCTGGATCATTGTTGGTGTTTGCTATCTGAGATGGAGAAAAGCTGTTATGTACAACGGTCTTTGGGACCGTTCCCCATTCAAGACTGCCTTGCAACCGTGGGGAACTTACTACTTCATGTTTGTCATTGGCTTGATCTGTCTCACCAACGGTTACGCCGTGTTCTTTGACTTCAACGGCCCAGACTTTGTCGCCGCATACCTCACGCTCCCAGTGTTCTTTGGATTATACTTTGGTCACCACTTGTTCACCAAGAACTGGAGTTGGGCCATCCCAATCGAGGAGATTGACGTGGTTAGTGGGTTGGCTGAGGCTGAAAAGATCGAAGCGGACTTTGAGGCTAATGCCAAGCCGATCACCACCGTCTGGGACAAGTTCATGGACTGGCTTCTATGATTGCCCCCCC